>JAECUM010000290.1:0-43025 GCA_016617855.1 Megalonaias nervosa | reverse complement strand
AAATGCCGAACCAACATGAGGTAATTACAATGTTTTAATATTGTTACATTTAATCTAAGGTATTATTCTGCTTTAGTATCAGTACCACCGACCATAAACTCTCTCTCTCTCTCTCTCTCTCTCTCTCTCTCTCTCTCTCTCTCTCTCTCTCTCTCTCTCCCTTTGGTCGGTTTGACTTAACTTATACCACCTTTCATAAGTCCAGAGATATTGTAGAATGCCACAAACGAAAATCCTCTACGTTCGTCATTTCAAAGATTTTAATCCGTTTCTTCCTACGATGGTCCAGAGAGAGAGAGAGAGAGAGAGAGAGAGAGAGAGGGGGGCTTTTTGACAGTTTCATATTTAATTAATAATAATCTATTTTTGGAACATTATAGTATGTTTAAGAAACAACAACAAAAACAAAACATAAAATACCTCACGGTATGTGTACCGCGTAATCGAGGAATATACTGTATAACTTCGACATGGTTTGCAACTTTGTATCATTGATAAACACTGTAGATAACTCACAAGGAAAGTGCCACACGTATCGTTACGACGAACCATATTCTTGTAGGTTACTTGGTGTAATTTCTATTTCAAGGTTTTAATCCAGCCCAAATGTTCTCTCTCACTACACATTTCTGCATAGTTTCTCCGTTATGCATGAGAGGGGAGGCGGGAAAAGAAATCAGAAAGGATTGTGATGAAAATGTGTACCATATTAAATTCATTCAATTAAATTTGTTAATACTTTTTATCGTTACTTTTATACCTGACTAATAATTAATGTATGGAAATTTATCATTGATCTAGAATCAACTGCAGACGGTCACTGGAATGTTTATATTTGCGTATTATTATGCCGTGGGCGGATCACAATATGATATACCAATATATCAAATTGCTTTATACCAACACTTCAAATATGACCAGCTAGTTGGGGTATTCAAGAAGTAGAACATTTTAAAAGATAACAGAACTGAGTGGCAAAATGTAGGTCCTTGTAAAATGAATGTCTATATTACTACTTCGAAGTCAAAAGTAAATGTTATTTCACTAGCAACATTGTAGCAGCAATTTACAAAAATGTGCACTATAATCCCTTGCAGTAATATATATATATATATATATATATATATATATATATATATATATATATATATATATATATATATATATATATATCGAATCCTTTCAAAGACTGAATGGACCTGAAGTGCCACTAACTGAGAAATTCCGAACTAATCAGACCAGGATTGTGCGCAGAGGATTACGATAATTTAAAAGATGTTATGATGCAATTGAAATGGCAATGTTATTCGTTATCTCTACGAGTATTACATAACAATGATATTTGAATGCCATGTGGGACATGTAGCATTCAGCCTGCCCATATGAATAATGTTACCCAGCACAATATGCTAGTGCACTATGACTAGTCCGCTATGTTAGTTTTGAAAATAGATAAGAAATAATTATAATTGCTGACACATTTTTGTATCTTTTAATCAAACATGTTTAATAGATATGGTAAACAAATCATG
Source organism: Megalonaias nervosa (assembly GCA_016617855.1). NCBI lineage: Eukaryota > Metazoa > Mollusca > Bivalvia > Unionida > Unionidae > Megalonaias > Megalonaias nervosa. Next base: position 41,493 of record JAECUM010000290.1, on the reverse strand, counting down.
TGCAACAACAAGACGATCAAAGAAGAAATAATAGCTATTATGATATATCATGGCTAAGGTCATACATAATGTACCTCGAAAGCAACTACTTGTATTGTTGGGTCACATGGCAGCCAGTTAATAGTTTCAACTTTAAACGAACAAACAAAACAGTTATAGAACTTAAATTTATTGCACTGATGACATTAACTTTGGAGGAATTATGGATGATGTTTTCAAGCACCAACATAATGGCACTACTCTATTATAAAATACCCTTTGGCACCAGTACAACTAATTCTTAATGAGGATGATTCACCTCCACGTACAAAATATGCAAACAGACAATAACAGTAATAACCTAAATTATATTGTAATTGTGCCCATTTCAAGACAGATGAATTCAATATGCCATATAAGACGCTGAAAAGACGATTCATTGACTGTTGCGACCGTCAAGTAAAGTGAATAATCCTAGTCCTACGCGGATCTACATGTACATTCTATATGTGATATACGTACTTCATCATCTGAAAGGATCTATTGAATATGCCTCACATAGATTATATAATTGTTAGATCCTTTGACCGTGACTATCTGAGTGGCGAATTCTAATTGCATAAGTGTTACGTCCTTTTCTAACTGATAAAACCTTCTTGACCAAAACTGTAAACAAAACGCTTGATATTATAACGTTTGTACCTTTGACCCTTTCCAATCTGGACAGACATATTGGTACTTGATTCTCTATCAACCTGGGAAAACCCCAAAGAATTATTTCTCTTGGATTTGTGATTTGTAACACAGCCATTTTCCCAATCATAAAATGATACTGCTTCTCTCTCTCTCTCTCTCTCTCTCTCTCTCTCTCTCTCTCTCTCTCTCTCTCTCTCTTTAGAGTTACAGTTCTCTCTATATCATCTAACTTTGGTGCCGTTTAATCGTTAATAAATCATATTACACCAATATTATTAAATGTTATTTGCATGTATATACCTTTTTATATGTTAAAACTGTTTCTATTCAACCGATTAGTTCATTTACGAGATTTATAGGGTTCTTCTATTGTTAATTTAAGCCATACAATTACAAATTTAAAAGAACGGGTCTTTGTGACTATCTCATTCATGTAATCGTAGCTGCAATCACGTGGACCTTATTTGTTTAAGTCCACTGTCTTTCTATGTACTTTTTCAAAGCCCTTATATCTCTCCGATTATACAAGGTTATTATTGTGAGCCGTCAGCCTGTCGTCCATCCTTTGGACATCCAGCACTAAACTCATAAACGTTTCGATATCAGCATAACTGTCTTTTCTTTACCCATTTTAATTGTTTCGGCAACTTTTGAATTAATGATTATAATGCATAATAATTTTCATGAGACTTGTTTTCTTTTTTCCACGTCACACTCTAAGGCTTTGATCTAAAACTTGTTAACCTGGATCTGATAATTTATGTTTCTTTTGTTGTGTTTGGTTTCGCTGTAAAATTGTGTAAAACTTGTAAACAAGATTAGATAAAAATTATTATCTGGAATAAAAGTCGTGATCTTCTGAAATCTTTATCCTTTTATCAACTATTTGCCTTTTGCTTTTTTGCAGCTATGTGAATTTAGTAGGTTTTTCTATCATACTCGGAATCACAACGCTTAATTTCATAACATTGTCTCCCATGTTGTGCTATCCGCCAGAGGTTTACATGCTTGGGTATCAACTAGTTCTTCTACAAAACATCATTAACAGCTATATCAAAAGTTTTTGTGGTATCTAGTAACCTCTAGTAAGATTTTTAATTAAAAATATATGTGTGCAAAAACTTACGCCTTTCCCGTTCTAATATAAAATCCTTGAATAGGTAGCGTGTCCTATAATCTGATCATGTATCAAGTAGTTATATCGAATCTGCCATACTACTTTCCACATTCCACAACATATGATTCCATTATTATGCTGTTGTTTGTTTTAATATTTAAATTCTTCTGTAATGGAATAAACATGAAGCAAAGAGAATTGTAATATTCCAATCAATTGGAAAAATTCTGAATACATATAATATTTACTGTTGTGCTTATTTCTTAATCTTGTGATGACTAAGCAATGCCTGATTAAGTGTGCTTGAAATATCCGATTAAATTATGCTTAAAAAAAATTATGGAAATTGATATAAATTTGAAGATATTAAGATTTATGCATATATTTTTTATTCTTATAGAAACTGCCCTTATATTTGTATGTATATATGTATGGAAGCATTTCAATCTGCATGTTTTGTGTGATTTAGATTGAATCCCTACATCACAAGCTAACGGTCGACACTTCAGATGTTAAATGCAATGACGTGATCGTATAGTAAAATGTTTCATCTTAGTAAAACCAGGATCTACATTTATATTGAATATGTGATTTGCGATTTCACCAAAAAGGATATATCGAATGTTTCTCATAGACTAAATAACTGTTAGATCGTTTTGCCATGGTGAGGCTGAGTTATGAATTCAAACTGTACAATTGTTCCTTCTGAATCTCTGTGATAAAACCAGTGCCGACCTCCACTGTAAACAACGCACTTGACATTACAACTTTTGTACAGTGGAATCTTTCCAAATCTTGACAGGCTCATCTAGACTTTGTTGTATATCCAACTGGGCACACGTCTGTCTGTCTGTCTGTCTGTCTGTCTCTCCCTCTCTCTCTCTCTCTCTCTCTCTCTCTCTCTCTCTCTCTCTCTATATATATATATATATATATATATAGATAGATAGATAGATAGATAGATAGATAGATAGATAAATATACATCATATGCCACTTAGAGTTAATGTTCTCTGTCTCAATCTGCATCATAACTTCGTTGCACAGTGCATGAACGTTAGCCATAACGACCATTAGATTGTAAACTTATCGACTAATGCTGCATTTTACCAAGTAATCATGTGCTGCATGTATACCACTTTATTTTCATTGCCCACTAAACTCTTTACATTCAGCAGTAGGGCAAAGCTCAAATTTTGTATGCACTTTCTGGTGTGATTTTCATGTGACACATTTATTTTTTCGGGATAACAACATAAATATAATATTTTGAAAATACTTTTAATGCTGTTAAGCATACAATTCAGACTTAAATGCTATCAACAGGAACAGTACAGAAGAGGAAAGAAGTGGTAGAAGATTTGCAATGTAGATTAAAAATGCAAAGACACATACAAACATACAAACATAATAATTAGCAATAATGGGTCCATATCTTTGATTGGAATCAAGGTCTCACTGGAGTTGGAGTTGAAAAAAAGATTGTTAACACTGACCCAATCAGCGTTGCTATACTTGTTCTCAAAGTTCTTACCGCTGGCCCACAGGTCAACCCACATTTCAGGCTCCCTTGTCTTTATATCCATACTCTTCTTTTATATTTGCAGTATCAGTGACCTACGTTACAGGACACGTTACCTTGACATAATCTGGATTAAACAACATGATGGAAATAATGGTTGAAGTTTTGACGCTGATTTTTATCTTTGTGTGTTCTGTTAGAACAGATCACCCACACTTCTTAAACCTTGAGTGACATCAAGACCAAAGTTGCTTTATTCCACTGAATGACTTGGCTTGAATTTGATTCTTTTCGATTTTGTATCGACGTATTTAGCTTGTGTCATCTGTATCTTCTACTACATTGAAAGCATGACTCGCGGAATATAATGGATTTCAAATGAAACAGAAACGATACACAAGGGGTAAACTCATATAATATATTATGCCATGAGGCTTATATGATTCACTAGAGTAGGATGGTGTCTTTAGCTGCACCTGCTGTGGATAATTATTATGCTTGGAGTGTCTGTAACACTAATGCTGCAGAATCCGGCATTATTCAAAATAATTACTTGATTTTTATTTGGTTCTTCTGATGACATTTATAAAAGAAATATAATGAAATAATCTTGCAAACATACAAAACCTGGAAACCCCAGAACTATTGGTCAAATACAACTACGTGATAAAGGGAACAAAAAGAGCAGACCAAAACAATAAGCAGTTAACAGTGAGTTAAATGAAAACAAAACATCGGTACAGGATATATTGACGGTGCTAAAATAAAGGAGTGGAATGTGCGAAGGCCCTTTCGCGAAATCCATGGGAATGAGTCCTACATCCTAAAAACACCACAAAGACGGTAGACAGCAACAGCAGTGGACGAAACCAAGAAGAAAACAATTTCAGGACTTGGACGTGGAAAACATTAAACAGAATTCCAGCTGATATTGAACAGTCGATGAGTATATAATGTGTCTTATATTTCTCAAAGTTACAGCTTTCTCGCTTTTCTACTTTCTTCGCTAACTCCGAAATATCAATGTTTCAGGGCCCAGTTTCTCGGTGTCGCCCAATAGACTCAGAGTGGTTCTGGCAGACTTTAAGCTAGCGATGTTAAGGAAGAAATGATTACGTAATACCCAGCACCACTAACCTCCTCACGAAGAACGAGACACTCAAGAAAATATGTTGTTCAGTAGCTCCGGAATAGTATCTTCAGATTCAATCTACACATAAAGATAACTGTCAAGAAATCGAGAACGACTGCTTACTCTTAGAAGGTCAAAGTTAAAAAAAGATCCAGTCTCACGTTCCGGTAGAGAATGTAGCTGTGTATATTACCGGCTCAGAGGAGATGAAGCTGAAGATCAAAGATCTTTTGAGACTTTCTGTTATTCAAAGCAGTTTGAAATCTGGCTGTGTCGACGCTAGTACACCGGTGAAATTAACCTTCTTCTCAGATCTTCTACCAAATTCCATACTTTCAATAACCAAATGAAGTGTTTCACCTGACTGGTCGAAAAGTCACATTCAAATGAGATACATTTCTCCTTCAATCTACGGAAAACGTAAACTTGTATCAGTGGATCAACTTACCACCACTAAACGATTAGGAGCAACAAACATCTGATGCATTTAACTCTCGGTAGCTAGAGCTAATGAATTTCGGTTGGCCTGACAAGATAATTACTTGCATAGGGAAAGTTGTGAAAATATAATATTAAGAAAAAAAACAAAAAACATCATCTTACAACTGGAGTATGCAAATGACGCATAAATCATTACTTATCTAAAACGACCCTCTTTTAATATAAAATCGAGTCTGATCTGAGCGAACAGAGGCTTTGGAAAATAACATTAAAGTATATCAGTCGGAATTTTGAAACGGTGTCATACTAGGTCAGACTCGATCTTACGTTACAAGGGGGTCATTTTACATGAGATTCGGTCGAACATTAAAACAGTGTCATCCTAAATTAAGGTGGTGTCATAATCGATGAGTCTTGATTTTATCAAAGCACGTAATCATAAAGACTCGACTTTATAATATTAAACTAGGACTATAATTATCAATTAAATTATCATATCCTTCATGCAAAATTTAATTGATACATTCTTATTTATGCTGGTATCAATATATACCTTATATTTTTTACACAGAAATATTATCGCATTTCAACAAAAACGGTATTTCTTTCATTCTTTCTTCTTTTATGAATCTGTGTTGTCTACCTTACTCTAACCTTTATATAAATCCAGATTTATACTTCATTTGGAGACTCAGGGTGTACTATGATTGTTGTTTTAATATTATATCTGCAGAGTTTCTCTATACATAAGCTTTATTTTCATTACCTTTATTCTTCCCCTACAAAAATGTCTTGGAATATGTTCGTCGTGATACTCCCTCCCACTCCCCAACAACGCACCCCACACACATACTCAAGCTTTATTTGTTTTCATTTTTATATTGGAGAGATAGAAAACAATATATTAAACTTATGGTCATGGTTTAGCAATGAATCATTTGAAATATTCCTCCCTTGGCAATGTTATCATTTGATCGCTACAATAATATATACACTTCAAATTCTGTCTGTTGTCAATGACATCCATATGTTATGCTTGAGTAACTGGATGAGCCTGAGGCCTGTCGCAAACTTCTGTGACCACACTCTTCCGCGGAGAATGGCTAATCAATAAAATTTGATGGATTCTTGACAGCCAGTGATCCCTGCATTAAATAATACCTTACTCAAGGTAAATTGTGTATAACTTTGATCTTCTTTTAAATGCAGTATGGTAATTCTGTGAAAACAATAATTATAATTCATTTGAATAAGTATGTCATTATTGTTTTATGAGAACACAAAGCACAACATAGATGTCTTCAGTGTTTTATTAGCAGATTCAATGTTGGATGGTTGAGGGGGACTAACTCTAACGATTAATGATTGAGAGAAGAAGAAACAAGAATATAGAAATATTTTATAAGGAATACAGTATGACTTTGATATTTGATCATAACACAAAATGAGCCCAACACGCAGAAAACCCTCGGCTTACTCCTGTTTCCTTCCTTTTCTGATTTTCTCCTCATGCTCCTCCTCTGCTTTCTTCTTATCCAGATAGGGATGGTACTTATGTCTTGCAGAGGAGGCATATGTCTTCATTTCATTGCAAATGATGATTTCCAAAGGTCCACCTGCTTTTTTTATTGTGTCAATGATTAGCCTTTGAGCTCTGAGGCTTTCTCTGCTGAGGTTCTCAACAGATACCTGTTTGGTGACAGAAAATCTTCTCTCCACTGTTGCCTGCCCATGTGACAACAACAACATTATCTGAAGAACATTCCAAAGTTCAATATATTCCTTTCTTTCGGAAAGGACGGAATAAAACACTTCAACAAGGCTGTCATCTGTTCTACTGAAGCATTCCAAGGGATGATTGTGATAGTCGATAACTTCATGCACTAATTTTCCATGCTGAGTCAATATTAAATCACATCAAGACTGTACTTCTCTTCCTGCCTCACACATAATTCTGAGGACCCCACGGAGTTGTCCTTGTCCCTTTCCTTTATCTGACTCTGATTGCATAAGTCTAGGATCAGCCCAGGGCATGTTTTTCACCAAGGGATATTTCAGAGGTGTATTCTCAAACAGCTTCGTTACCACTGCATTCATAAAGTCTCTGCAGGCTGTTCTAAAAGCAAAACTATCCCTGTCTGAAGCTCCTGCTTTTAACAATGTTTGTGAAGCTGAAAGGCCAACATTAACTTTTCCTGCATCAAGGACATTCTCTTTCTTATCAAAACTGATGCTCACTAATGCTGTCACAGACTTTGCCTTGGACATGATTTCAGGTTTCATGTAAGGTGACATGAAGTCTTTCACTAAAACTTCCAGATCTGTGACAAGGAATGGAAGCATAGGTTTATCCGTTTGGAAAGCCTCCAAAAAGGGTTTTGCGATTCTGGCAATAGTTACAAAGAACTGCAGCTTAGCTTTAATCCAAAGATCCCCAACAGCATCAAGAACATACTTAAAGGACGTGCAGGTTGGTACTGTTATCTTTATATTCTTCAGAGCTGAACAAAAGTCAGTGAGATGAGGCAAAAGAAAACTTACCCTTGTTCAACATTCTCAAGCCACCTCAAACAAAGAAAATCATATTCAGTTAGATTAAAACAGAAGAGAATTAAAATATATTGAAATAAAACAAAAAATTAAAATAATTAAGGTAGCAATGAGACTCGAGTTTTGCTTTAATACCAGGTAAGTTATATTAAAAACAAATTGCTGTTCCAAACAAATCAAGATAGGCTGCCTTGCTTTCACTGCATGAAAACTGTTCAGCAATCGTACTGTCAGGAAAGATTGCTTTGAGAATATTGTTGATGCCCTTGCATGAGTTCAGGCTGTAGTGGCTTTGAATACATTTCATTGTGCAGAGAACTTTGGCCCGTAGTACTTCAGATTTAGTATTGGTATTTAAACTAGTCTTTAAAGTAGAAGTTGCTAGAGCTGATTTGTTACGCTGCTTTGTACTTATCAAGCCATCTGCTGCTGGCTGTGAAAAGTATCCACTTACTGGTGAGAATTGTTTTGCAGATTTTTTATTTTGTTGGTGTTTCTATCCTAGAAACAAAACAAAAGTAATTATCATTGCCAGACTATCAAGTATCAGCCAAGAATTTTATCAGAAGTCAATAGTGATGCCGTACTATCAAAGCAATTATATGACTTACTTTACTGAATTCATTAAAATGGGTGGTCAACCTTCATTTCTATATTAAACCAAGGAACATTATTATGTAGAACAAAATTTACAAAATGATTTTTTTCCCTCAAATATATTCAATAAACTGATGTCATAAGTAAATTTAAACGGGCCCTTTTTTAATTTACCATGTCTCCCAAATCATCAAATTAAACACTCTCTTATTTTATACCACAAGAGTTATGAGTTATTGTTATTTTGCCCAAAACTACCAATAGCTTATACTTTTGCATCTTTGTTCCACCAAATGAAAAGTGTGTAGTTACTATGTACTAATTTTGCATCTTACCTTTTGTATGACTTGTAAGGGCTCCTCCTATCGAAACCAACTTGATCATCTTTTTACACAATGCACAAAATGCCTTTTGTTTACATGTTTTATCCTTTTTCAGCCATTCCTTGTATTTCTCTTTTTCAAGTCAGATATCAATGAAAGAGCAAAGACCTGGCATTTTTAAACACGAGGTGCAACAAAAGTGAAGACGTAAATCGACTGAACAAATTTTGAATCCTCGAGCATGTGTTACTTTCGCGAACTTTCTACATAGAGTGAGCGCTTGTTCAATGAAACCAAAATTCAATTGGCTGAACAGTCTTGTTAAAATAAATCATTAATTAGTGTAATAAACATTTCGATTGGCCAAAGCTGATGGACTCATCCAATCAAATTTAACGAGTCAGCAAAAGAAAGAAGCCAGGAAAACTGACTACACCCGAATCTAACGACTTAGGCAATTGTATTTGTGATAATAATAATAATAATAATAATAATAATAATAATAATGAGGACTTTGTATAGCGCCTAATCTTTAGGAGCTCTAAGTGCTTTGCGACATTAGATAACACCTAAAATCATACATGATATGATTACGAAAAACAAACACCATGAAATTAGAAACAAACGTGCTGAAAATAGTTATGGTGCTGACTTCTTTTGATGAAGGGTGCATTGTTTTATTGAAGATTGTAGCGTTACCTGGAGAGCATAACCATGCAGAGAGTTGAGCAAGAATTTCGCCTAGCAACATCACGTAAAAATTAGGTGCCTAAAGGAAATTGTACTCATTAGCTTATGACAGGACCTGACACAGAGTAAAAAAACTGGAGCAGGCAACTCGACGTCTCAAAATATGTACAAATGACATTGCCAAATTTTATTAAGTTTAATCCAGCCATTGATGATGCCATGATAGATAATGAAAAGGTCAACCTAAACGTGGAAAAATATCGCTCTGCCATTTTATCACCTTTTTAGCGATCACCATAAACTCGATCTTGCGGACGATAACAACCTATTTATGATAAACACACTTGCTGCTTACAACTATCTGGAGATGATTAAGCTTAGGGCTACAAAGGAAGTGCTTGAAGATTTCGTTAAGCTGAGTCGGCTTTTTAAAATAAACACTAATCTGGGTTTCATTATCGGAGATATCACCAAATCTTGAACTTTTGAGGAAGTGCGCGTGCGCAAGTTTAGCGTTGAAAAGTTCAGGAAATCCCTGGACGAGGATCCAACGGATCCAGAATCGACATTTAAAAGCTTAACAGGTATAAGATGAGGCCAATCATCGACTCTAATCACATCGATGAGAATTTGCTAGACAAGGACTGTCGCGAGCTAGAATCGTATTACCGCTATTACCATCGAAAGTGGATGCGTATAAAAATGCTTACAGGCATTATAGCGTATTTTGAGAGTCGTATCAGCAACACCTTCCAGTATGACCGCAGCAGGAGTAGTCACCACTGGTGCGATGGCTAATCCGTTTATGCTCATGTTATCCGGAGCATGATTAGCTTTACAAACAATGGCTAAGAGAATCGAACCTAAATTCGAGGCTAAAAAATTAGTACCAAGCACGCACTTTTAGGTTATCAATAACTTCGATCTTACCTTGGTGTCACTAAATGTCATATGCCTATTTCAATTCGCGAAATGATAACCGTCGACGACCTTATTATCCATATGGTTCCGACGTCACTAAGTAGATTTTATAGGTTATACGACAAAAAGTTTTAAATAAATAAAAACAAAATCCCAGAGAAAAATCTCAAAATTTTCTAATCTATTATCAAATTTATCACAATTGATATGAGTGAGAATCCATTCGATGGGAATGATGCCACGACGAGATTAAAACACACAATGACGGCGGTACATCATGTCTCTGATACCACCTACATACAAATTAAAAATGGAGTAACCAGTTCTGCTGCATCTTAACAATAACAACGTTTTAGTGTGCTCGCTATGTACATCACATCTCCACTGGATGAACATTCTAATTGTCGACTTCCGATTGCATTATTTTTAATCTGTGTCATGTACTCGTCTATCACCGCTGTGGTTTTCTTGATCTTGGTGCTTGTTCTTACTTTTTCATAGTAATATTTGGTCGCCCTTATATTTCGCCCACCTCAATTATTAAACACGGATAATTAGCCACGAACACCTACTCCACACCCAATATTAGATCGGGGTCCTGGGCTTCCTATTTTGATGATGGCATTATGTTGGGCACAATACTCAGCTCTGAAGGTTTAATTACGCCTCTTCGTGGTTCTTTGAAATAACCCCTGACATCAATCTATTATTTCCTCGTGGAGGCATTCTATATTATTAAGACAGAATTTGATCCCTAATTCACTGAAAAATGACAAACAATTGAAGAAATCAAAATTATCAAGCAATTAGAGATGTATTCAAAAACGATATATAATATAAGTTAGATTAAAAATTTATCTACTCTATTATGATAAAAATGAAGAAAAACTCACGAAGGAATTACGCACAATCCAGGACAAAATTTTATCCTACGACATGAGTTCTTCCATCGCCTGAGGGAGATCTACTTTGATATCACACAAAAAGCACCCTACTCAAGAAAAAAATCCGCACTTTATGAATTTGCTGAATAACCCAGAAGGATGCTAAAATCTCTTCCTAGAAATACCAACAACAAGCGTCCTCTGGTCAATGATTTTTAAAACCTTCTTGGAAGAGAAATTATCACCACACAGCAGTATAAAAGACACATTAAGTGAGAAGTACAAAACACTCACTGGAAACACTGTTCCGTATCAAACCTCAAGAAATGCACTTCTGAAGCTTCAACACGAGATCATAAGCCGTTCACAGAAAGATGAAATTAACAAACTTCCAATATTCCATAAACAGGCTATTTGACGTCAACGTGCCAAGGTCATGACCACTATGTCACTGACACCACGAGAAACGGAAGAGGAGGAGCCTATAAAAGATTTGTTTTTGATAATCCCAGAGTGTTTCATCGAGGAGTTAATAAAGGACTCTAAGAACACATCCTAAAACCTACCGTCGACACACAAGTACAAGCACACACGGCTATCATACTTGGTGGTGCTTTAACGTTCATTTCACGAGCGAACAAGAAAACATCGATGTATGGCTCAGATCATCATTTATCGTTTCTCGTAGCGATGGTTTCAACAATATTGTCGACATCACATGGTCGTTTATCCAGCTTCGTATCGAAGATTACTAGAAAGTGGATCAGCATACACTCCAATGCGTGGAGGTCAACATGTACAATTTCCCAAAGAGGTTTCGGCGGCCTAAGCATGTGCAAATGTTAAAATGACTTCTGTTTAGACTGCGTGATAGTTTCTGCGTTACATCATGCAGAGGATAAAGCAGATCGTGTATCCAAATACAAACAATATTTTCACCACCTCAACACGACAGGGACCACTTTCCCAGCTCAAGTCAAAGACGTACCAAAGAGGATGTACAAAATCATCCGTCCATCAAATGTTCGCACTCGAGGAAAACAAAACCAAGACAAAAAAATACACCGTATCCTATGCTCGTTTCCACATCGGTCAATCAAAACAGCATCATTATAACTTATTTCAAAGACCATTTTGTTTACATCAAGGATTTTAGTCGATTATGTAGATCGCAGTAAACTTAAATATGATAATAAAGCCTATTTCTTCTATATAATCCTCACAATGTTTTCCACAACAGTCACGTCAGAGTACCGCCAAGGAACACATGCCGATCAGATGCCAAAGGATCCAAAAATAGCATACATTTTGAAAATACCCACAGACGTTTCACATCATCTTTGACTCCAACGCGATCCTGCATAACGTACAAGGTCCCCATCCTGATCCTGATCCTGATCAATCTTTCACCAACGTGGAACAGCTGCACGTGCTATGCATGGTCGGCTATAGAAACTGCTGTGGTGCTGATGAACATATATTTATCGACGTATCATCAACATCGTCGTGAAGATTACATCGCCTGGTTCTTTGACCTGCTCGTGTCAGAGCAAAAACGTATCACCGACATCAGAAAAATTCAGCACCGATGATTCCGCTCACACCACAAAACCTGCGGCAGCAGAAGTCAGAAGAACGCTGTCCTATATGTGAAGATTATAATAAATCACATGATAAAAAAAGCCAGAGACCATTGTGATATCACTGGACGTTATCGAGGTACTGTTCATTTTCAAAAAAAATCTCCAATTCAAAGATCCAGACTTCACTTCAGTGATCGCGTATAAATCTGCGAGGGTATGATGGACATTCTATTATCGGAACGCTGAACTATCCGTACGTCAAAAAGACTTTTCACCTCCATCTGCACTAAATTAAATGCATCGCTAACAATTTTTAAAAGTACATATCTTTCTCGATTGGGCTTTTCCAACTAATAGACAGCTTCGAATTTATGTCGGCGTTGCTGGACGAACTCGATTAAAACTGTCCTACCTTTGTTCACCTAAATGAAACCGATCCAGAGAAAACGAGCTTGCTCAAACGACAACGAATATACCCTTATGAATACATCGATGGAAGGTTACGTTTCGACAAGACTTTTCTTCCACCCAAAGATGCGTTTCATTGCAGCTTAAATCTATCCTGTATCATCGACGACGAACACCAAAGGGCACTCGCAGTGTGGAAAACATTTGGTTGTATCACAACGTGTATCTAAACACAGATGTGCTGCTGCTGCTCGCAGACGTGTTTTAGACTTTCAGGAAAACGTGCTTTACACATTAGCAGTTGGATCCACTCTGGTACTTTTCCGCGTTAGGTCTCGGCTGGGACGAGCTCCTGAAGAAAACGTCAAGTGCAATTCAAGCTGTTCACTTATCGAGACATGTTTCTGTTTACAAGCAGATGGTGCGAGGTGGAATTTCTGTCGTGAGCATAAAAAAAACCCATTCCATTGCCAACCATAAATACCTATCCTCGTACGATCCAACGAGGCCACCCGTGCACATCATATATCCCTACGCGTACAACCTCTATGTGAGGGCAATGTCACAACCTCTTTCCTGTCACGGAATTGTATAAATCCCTTTATTTATTAAATGCATGTACTCGGGTTTCGTTTTTTGTGTACAATGATAACCGGGGGTGATTTATCCATATTGTAGAACATTTCGAAACAGTGAGTTTGGTTCATCCTATGCCGCACGTGGGAAGTGCTGTCGAAGAGAAAAACCGATATTCATCAAACGCACAGACACGGTAGGGTTTCATTGTCTGTGTATAAATGCCTCACCGTAGGACGAAATCTTTACATTACGGAATGGCTTGTCAGTGAGCAGTCTAATTAAGAACTTACAAATCTTCAGCTGGAGAGGTATGTGAGTCATTTATAAATTTCTTATGTATATTATATGTTATAACTATTGTGCTACTACGTTTATTTGTATATATTTTCTTTGTAGCTCCAGCTTGAGTAGTATCATGCAAATTGTTTCTATTCTTGCATGTGATATAACAGGAGATCAATATTTGCAATAAAGATGCATTTTATGAAGAAACGTTTAGTACCATAGCATTCTTATCGGACACAAGTAGGATCACTTCTGAACCTGTTTATTGCTTTGTAATGTTGTACCCATAATGTAATTTGTATAGCTCACCGTGTAGAACGTCATTACGTGTTATCGTACATGCCTGTGTCATTCATAGTACACTGTGTTCGATTTATTTTCAGCTGATCAGAGTCGACGCGGTACAAGCTGTACAGCTGACCATAGAAGTTGATCTTAGCAGCTGTAAAGCTGCCCATGGCAGCCGTAGAGCTGATTGAAGTGTTGCTGGTTGTGTAGCATATGATCAGGTGTTTCTGACCGGTTGGTGGGCGCTGATTGCTTGATTGACCACGGAATTGTATGGTGGTCGGTGACTACCTGTAATGCTGACTTCTTGATTGATCAGTGTGACTGGTAGCCAGGTATTCTGGTGATGGAGTGCTTTGTGTAACTCCATACATGTAATCTTTTAGCAGTGACCTAATTTTGTCTTGTTATAGCCAATGTTTTGAAACTGTAAAGATATTTTGTATGACATCTGTCCCATCGTTCCATCATTTTACTATTTGAGTAAAGTACCTCATTTTTCTCTATTTGAGTGAATATATTTTGTTATACGAATAAAGTACATCATTTTTACTGAGTAAAAGACATCATTCTTTTCGTCTTGTGAAATAACCGTGAATCATTTTTACTATCTCAGTAAAACACGCCATTCTCTTCGTTGTGTTAAATTACTTTGAATCGTTAACCATTGTCCTTATACTGTGTAAGGTCGTTTACTTGTATTCACATTTATGTCACATTATTAGGTTCGTGAAGATGGTGTTATTTTGTCCAATATTTGGATCTTATCCACGCACTTATTATTCATAATTCCTTTTTTTTCATTTGAATCTTTTATCAATAAGCATTGTATTTTTCTCACCATCAAAAGTGTTCTGTTATAAATCCGAACCCAACCCGGCTATCTTTTTACATTTCCACAGGCGGATTTCACCGGCTTACATGACAATAAGTTCTTCAGGAAAAACAAGCATGTTATTTCATCGAAGTTGACTTAGTCTATCCAGAACTCTTGCACGATCTTCACAACGATTATCCATTCTGCTTTGAGCTACTACTCGTAGACAATAAAATACTGTATAAGTAATAGCCAGAACAAAGAAAGAAAATTTCGGTCTTGGAAATACCAACATAAAAAATTGTGTGCCTAATCTCATGAACAGGACTAAGTACATCCTACTGCATCTTATGCTCGATCGGGCGCTTCAGCACCGGCTGGTGCTGTACAAAGTTCATCGCTCACTCAAGTTTCATCAATCTCCGTGGATGAGAAGCTGCATCTACTTTAACAAGAAACAACGCACAATTGCCACCACAATCGACAAGGATTTCGTCAAACGCATGAACAATAGCGTCTTCGAAAAAACCATGGAAAATATCCGAAAACCGAAAAATATCGAAACCGTGAATGATGTACGACGACAGAATAAACTTGCCGCCGATGATACCTTCATGCACATGAAAATCTTTGACGAAGATTTTACAGCCATCGAGTCCAGACAAAATCCATCTGAAACTAGATAAATCCGTATACGTCGAAGGTACCAAACTCGATTTCTCCAAAATACTCATGCTGAATTTCTATTATGCATTATCAAACAGTTCTAAGGAGATCGCGCTAGTCTACTGATGACAGCTATTGACTGGCTCATCTACGAAGTTCAGATTAAAGATATTTATCTGGATATGTTCGACCACAAATAACCTTTTGATTGCAGTGATTATCCACGAGATAGTCCATTCTACTGCGCTGACAATTCAAAGGTCCTAGGAAAGTTCAAACACGAATGTAACGGTAAACCCATTTCAGAGTTTATCGGTCTTTGATCCAAAATGTAATTTATTGACATGGATAATTGAACCGTCAAGACAAGAGCTAAAATGCATTCAGAAAAACCAAAACGAGACGGATTCCCCGTTTCCTGTATGGACCAAAAATGTGAGCCAGAACCTTGTTTAAGTTTACTACTACCTTATACATGCTTGCTGCACACCGGGACGAAGGTGACAAGTAAGCTACTGGTGCCCCCATTACCAAGATCCGTGGGAGAGACAATATCACCATCGGTACATGGAACGTTAGAAGACTGAGAGCTGTGGAAAAGTTGAAAGAACTTACATATGAGCTGGAGAGGTACAATTGGAACATTATTTGTGTCTGCGAGGTGCGCTGGAAACACTTTGGCGAAATAACAACAGATGAAGGGCATAAGCTCTACTTCAGCGCAAGAGGGGACAAACACAATCATGGCGTTGGATTTCTTGTCCTTCAAGGACATTGTGAACAGCATTATGGGTTGCCGCTCAGTCTCAAGCAGGCTCATTACCATCCGCCTGAGGGCGACTCCCTTCAACATCACAATCATACAGGCCTATGCACCCACATCTAACTATGATGACAACGAACCGGATAATTTGTATAAGCAACTGCAAGATATCATTGGCAACTCACCCAAGGACATTCTGTTTGTACAAAGGAACTGGAATGCAAAGGTGGGAGTTGATTCACAGACAAATTGGCGAAGAACCTGTTGACCCTTCTGAATGTTTTACAATTAAAATTAAAATTTGTTCACTGGATCTAAGTCGTGGGTCATTTCATTACATTTCACAAACAAGTGCTGACAATATTAAAGAATGCACATGACCATGCTGCAAGGCCAGTTGGGCATCATGTGGAGATATGTTTGTGCAACCTTATGTTTACCACAGAAATGCCAAGTTCCTGTAACACTTCTATCAGAGTTTACTTAAAAACTATTAATGGAATTTTCAAGACTGAGGAAACAGCATCAGTTTCCCTAAATGTACAAACTTAACTTGGGAAGTGGAAAATAACAGATATTGTCAATATCTGGCACATATGCCATATGAAGTCATCTCTTGAAATAAATACAAGCTTATCTGCCAAAAGTTACTATTGATCTGTGTCTACCAACTCATTATCCAGTGGCAGATCTGTGTCTACCAGCTCATTATTCAGTGGCAGATTTGTGGCTATGTTATTTGCAGTTGAGTATATAACGATTTAACTGTCTAAGCCTTTTTCTTTCTCCATCAAATATATTATCTTATTACAGAAACGTTAGGAGAATTAAGAGAAGAAGGAAATGCTAATTGTATGTGTATGTACAGGGAACTATCATGTAGACTCCAATATTTGACAAAAATAACTCATATTTTGTGAGACAAGATCTTTGCAAGATGTACCTGTACGTATGTGAGATTATAGCATGCCTCTCTTTAGCCAGGATGTTAACACTGGTAGGTTATGTAATCTTTCAAGGTTTCAAGTGAGAGGAAAAAGCCTGTGTCACTGGACCAGGAAGACTTAGTGTGCTTCAGCAAGATCTGGTGAGCACATAACAGGTCATGTAACCTTGACTCTCTTGAACAGATTCAGGCGAGGGGCCATAAAAAATTTTCTCTGCCAGTAGACGCAAGCCTGTTCTTAGTGATGCAACCTGGTTGTGTCATTAAAATGACTGAACTGTCAGAATGAAACTGTAGGTAGTTCAGATCAACATAGAAAACACAGAGCTCACATACTCTCAGTGCCAAAAGCAAGGCTATCTGGAAGCATATCTTTTATGATAGTAGCTTCAGCAGGACAGTGGACAAAGTACAAGTCCTGTCAAGACCCATAATAGATTCCACTATGGTCACTGGGTCAGTGAACGAGTTCAGACAGATCAAAAAGCTTGTCATCAATTCCATGAGATCTTTATTCTGACCAATGACAAGCCACCCATCATGTCTGAATGTGTCAGAAATCATGGAGTGATATACCCTAATTTATTTGGTGCGAACATCTTGCTTTTAATGAGAAAAAAAAAGACATTAGCCTGGACAATGGAGGCTGACAGTGTTGTGAAATCATCTGCATGACACCCATCACAGAAAACATTCCATTTCCTCTAATATAGTATTAAAGTGGATGGCCATCTAACTGATGGGGTCCTCTTCACAACCAAAGACCTGACGTTTTTACTGCTGGACAAGAGATATGCATTAAGAAGTTTCTCAGAACATGGATGAACTACAGCTGTTTTAGCCATATGGACAAATGGATAGACCTTGCCATTTCCATTTTGAACTTTGGGGCTTATATGAACATGCCAAGTTTGCTTAAATCAATAGCTGGATACAACTTTCCACTGCCTTTCTTGACCAGGAACAGCTAGATTAGAATCCCGAGGAACCCAGGTTTTGAACAATCTCTACTGTCCACTTTGCGTAATAATGCTTTTATCTCCTTCTGCATTGTGTCAGCCTTCATTGGGTCGATCAGTACCTCCATCGTGAAGGTGACAGCAAAGAAAGAAGGGGGCTGGCAGAATGGCACACACCAGATGGAAGCCAGTGTAGTAAAGGAGGTAAGCCGTTTTTTTTTGTCATTAGGAGGCCCAGTGCAGAAGACAAGTTGTGACCAATTGCATCCCAAGTGTGATTGTTCCTGGCCTCCTCTGCCAGTCTGTACAGTGCGTGGGCAGCCAAATCCAAGAAGAAGGTAACAGAAACCAGATTCAGTGAAAGTTTTGAAGTGGCACTGAAACTTCTGCCCACCTTGCAATACAGATGGGAAAAATGTATTAAAGGCAGTGAAATCTTTGTCAAGGCTAGGCATGTCCATATTATAGGTGTTGCTGTGCGACCTGTACAAATATGAAGAAAAGGTGGCTGGAAGTTGACTTGCCAAAAAAAGGCCTAATTGTACCTAGTTCACTCATTTTTGTTTTTTTAAGGGACCATTCATTCCAGCAATCTTCAAAGATTGGGGTAAAACTATGAAGGATGGATGCATATCATTATCAAATGAAGCCTGGACTTTATATGATAAACTGTAAATGGCAGTAGGGGTCATTCAGTAAAGGATAAATATGAAAAATGTCCTTTATAGCTGTTTTAATACTGAATTCAGATTTAAAAGGAGACTAAATCAGAAGGGTTAGTTGACTTGAGGGTCCTTGTTCTTATCCCATGGTATGTCATACCATAAGGCAATGATGCTGCTGTATCATCTGCATGAATTGCCAAGAATTTTCAGCATGAGAAGGCTATGAAGGTAGTCTTGGGATATTATGGGTCAGCTGGAATGGCACAGATGGACAGGTCAGTACAGCTGGCTGGCTGGCTTGGCTGATTAGACTAATGCATTTTTGTGCACTGAATAAACATTAATGGTATAGCCAATGGGTTGTACAGTCAGAAGGTCTGTGGATGGCCAGCTGGATGGTTAGCCAGTTTGGGCAGTAAAGTCAGCATAAGACATGGCCAATGATGGTACAGACAAACAATATTTGAAAACAGAACCCGTACCGTATCTAATTTGTGCATATGCTAGTAGGATCTGTTGACAGCCATGACAGCAAACAAAGTACAGATGTCAGTTTGTTGGCCAGGCAGCTGGAAGGGGTGCGTAAACAGCCAGATACAGTTAAAGTTAAAACAACCTATGTCTGGTATATGCAGTGCCATCTAGTGGGGCAAGGGTAGGTAATCTGTGTTACTTCTCTATGTCTATACAACACAGTCAGATAAACTTTTCAAGTCTATGGAAGAGCTGGACTTCAGAGGCAGAAGTAATTTCTGATAATGTAATTGGATAATACTTATTAAGAAAACAAATTTTATTAATAACTGAACACACTACTGGATTCTTAGAAATTACATGCACTACCGGGTACACCTTCATCTCAGATCACTTTCATGCCATTCTCAGACTCATATCGCAGAACTGCAATCCATGACTCGGCATCAAAGGCTGAATACTGGACTGACCTCCTGTCTGCATCCATACAACGTTCTGTAAATTACTTCATGTGCCAGCTGATGGGACTGTCCAGAGCTGTGATTAAAATGAGAGTGTCTTAGAGCTGTGATTAAAAAGGGACAATGAAAGTGAAAAACAGTTAGGTAACCATATAGGAAAATTAGCCAACAATGAATAATATTGCCACCACTAATGGAAACATGTGAGAAAGAAAACAGTTCAGTAACCATCAGGATGATAAGAATATATGGATATAATGGATACCACCACATACAATTCTAGAAAAACATTTTTACATTCCTGCCAATTTGTTAATAAAATTACCAGATACAGTTCTGCACTATTTCTGTTATCATTGTTATTATATTTGCTGAAATAAGGAATGGCATATTGTTATTAATTACATATACAAGTTATATATGTGGGAAAAACAAGACTAAAATTTATATGAATAGATTTTGCTTGGCCAAGGGAAACAACTCTGAAATATAGCAATTTTCAATTTCTCAGGTGCCAACATATAAAATTTGTTTATTAGTCAAACTACTTGCCTTGATTCATCTGGAATGTAAATGTTTGGTATATTTCTCAAATATAATTAAAATGTTAAGGTCATAAGTTAAAAAGTGATCTATTTGTTGTGGTTCTCTCTTTTTTTTTCCACCTAGCCGTGGGTAGCTTCAGAATGAGCAGAGCTTGCCGACTCGAAACAATCGACTGCTCAAAGATTGTTTTGATGCATGTCGGAGATTTCAAGATGTCTAGGTGATAATTGTTAATAATATAATTTGTGGGATTTCTTTGACAAGTGTGTTCATAAATAAAAGGCAGCCATCTGGATTTTGTTAAAAGAGCACACAATGTACCAAACATGTAGCACCCACAATCAATATTTATCGTCTACAAAAAAGGTTTATCACCTGTAGAACAATAACTACGTTTAAACCGTGGTACATAATGCCTCAGGGATAAGGGGTTTGTTTTGTTGCATGATGCCAATGAATATACTAATCCATACCGACTCTCTGATGTATTGTTTAATGATATAAAGCAGGATCATGGTTTCTAATCAAAGCCATAACTGTCACACCTGCTTGAAGTGGTTTCGTGTGTAACAATGTCCACACTGACAACCAATCGTATTTTTCTTAGCCACACATACATACTTACATACACACATACAATTTAGAATTTTAAATTATATTAGTGGGTGGAAGTTCAGGATCACATTAAATAATTGGTGACCAAATGAAGCGAACTTTGTATCAGTTAAATTAACGGCAAACACACTGTGAATTTTACTTTAAAACGACATAGCAGATCTTCTTAGATTGTGACCGAAAACATACATTGTAGAAACAATTATAGCAGAGCAACGTCCAAAACTTACAAGGCATTTAAATATTATATTTGCCCAAAACAAACCGGTGTCCGAAAACAAACCATGTCCGAAAACATACCGTAAATACAGGTAGATGAAGACATCTAACTATACTTGTCACAGTGGCAGAAAAGGTGACTTCCATTTCTGTTGTTAATAACACAAACCATTTTTGGCTACAACCCAAAATAATCTTTCTTCTAAGCCTTAATACCAATTTCCACATTCTTCAGTTTTGCCACCCTCAAAAAACAGCTCCTGGCATCCCTATGTGACCCTCCAGAATGACCTTGCAACCTGATTGAGGGCATGACATTGGGTTAGGAAACCATGATAAAAACAATACCTTCAAAATGAAGCAAAATTCAATCTGCATAAACTCAATTGTCAAAGTAGATAAACTGTACTGGCCACTTAAGGCAAGGACAAACCACTCTTTACTTAGGAAAGACTTGGCTGCTGAGCACAGAAGACAGACAACCATAACATAAAAGACATTTATATAGGAAATCTGCCAGACGAAAAATTATAATGGCCATTGTGAATAGATGACCGTTATGAGTAAGGATTGTCATTAGGACAGATTTTACTGTAATATGGGTATAATGAATTGTCGAGTCACCAACATAAATAATTGGCATACAAGGAGTTGTGAAGTCACCAACATACACAATAGGAATATAACAAGTTGTGGAGTAACCAACATAAATAATTAGGATATAAGGAGTTGTGGAGACACCAACATAAATAATTAGGATATAAGGAGTTGTGGAGTCACCAATTTAAATAATAAGGACATAAGGAGTTATGGAGACACCAAAGCAACTTTGGAGTTGTTTGGTGTCTTACATAACTGCATTACAAATATGCATAAAGTGCATTGCCCAAGGACACACCATGACAGCTCACCTGGGCTAATCCAATCTTAGGATCTGAACATGCACCTTTCAGTCATGAAACAATGATGAAATAATGAGGCTGCTACATCAACCAATGAGCAGCCATGACTCTTTCCAACATTAGTTAGGCTTATTATACATGCCTAAACCATCAGTGGGTCATAAATCACTTAAGTATATGTTGAGTGTGGTACAGCAACTAATGAGCCATCATGGCTCTTGTCTTCTTTAACCACTCCTTGCAACTTGCAGGAGAATGCATCAGGCCTATTCTACATTCCCAAACCGTTAGAGGGTCAAGAATCAATTAAACATATAATGAGTATGGAGTCACCATGACTGATGCTTCCATTAGTCAGGCCTATTCTACATTCCCAAACCATTAGAGGGTCATAAATCAATTAAGCATATAATGAGTATGGAGTCACCATGACTCATGCTTCCATTAGTCAGGCCTATTCTACATTCCCAACCATTAGAGGGTTATGAATCAACGAAGCATATAATGAGTATGAAGTCAACATGACTCATGCTTCCATCAGTCAGGCCTATTGTACATCCCCAGTTCTGTACAGGATATTTTTGTTATCCCAAAAACTTTGTTCTTAATGTATTTTATTGCATTTAAAATGTATGCCAACCTGTTACTGTACTAAAAACTCCATTGGCTAATCCCATTTCAAGTGCTTCTTTTGCCCCAACCTGCCTGCCAGTAAGGATTAGATCCAGGGCACAAGACAGTCCTATCAGATTGGTAAGTCTGACATTGCCTCCTTCTACAAGGGCCACTCCTGTAACAAAAAAACAAATATTTTCCATTGACTGTTTTAGTGTTTTATAGCACAACAACACAAATAGGTTATGCTATGCCCTGGCAACTGGAATAAAGTGCCTTACCTAAAGCTGATCTAATCATGGTATGATTCAAACCTACACACTTTGGGCACCCATCTTAGTGTTGGGAATGTACGATCAAGGAAATTCACGACTGACTGATTGGTCATGTGACTTTTTCTGACCAGTATTTGACTATTTTGCTTAATTTGGATTTTTGGATTTTTAAAACATATTTTTAAAAATTTTCCAGTTGTAACGAAGTTTTAGTTGTATGTCCTCATTTCCTAATAAAGTCATGCAAAGACATCCTTCCCTCATGAGGTGTCGTGATGGAGAGAAGAACAAAGATTCCTTTAGCTACCGTATTTATATATATATATATATATATATATATATATATATATATAAAATCTGCATTGATAGATGAGCGCTGCTTTCACACACTGAAACACCAACTTGAGCAGTTGTAATTCAAGAAAAAAAATCCAAAACCATGGCTATGGCAATGCTTCAGGTATCACTGAAGTTGGATTAAAACCACCCATAGCAATATTAAATGAACAATAAATTTATCCTGCTTGGAAATACATTGCAAATTACCATATTTCTCCATCTATGGATACATACTTCTAAAATCTTCTCTCCAATCCTGGGTAACAGTCCAAAAGAAAATATATGTAATATTATATCTATGTGCAAAGAAGTAAAGTAAGGGAATTACTAACCGTACAAGCCACAAATATGAAATGTTTTGAATTGTATAAAATGTGGACTAATGTAAAGTCACTGTAAACTTGTACCTTTCCCCAGTATTAGGTAACTGTCAATACCCATAGATGGGTAAACCACATATATACATATATGATTGTCTGTACTGTGTGATTCCAATGTTTGTATAAAATAAATCTACTATATTTTACTTATCCTTACTTAGTTTTCTTTTGGTCAGGTGCTAGGCTGGGACGAACCTTTTAATTTTTTATGAAAACGCTGACCTTATGTGGATCAAGAAAACGTTACAGTCATATCGCTATGATGTCTGTAGTATGGCAGTTTATAGTGAAGTCTAGCACCCAGTCACATTATCCTGACACCAGGCGGACCAGTCCCAACACTAGCATCTTAATGCTGAGCACCAAGCGAGGCAACTGCTAGTACTTATATTTATAAGTCTTTGGAATGACTCGGCTGGCAATTAAACCCATTGCCTCCCACATCCGAGGCAGACGCTCTAACTACTTAGGCCACCAGAACGATTCTATTTTACTTGATCATCACACTGCTACTTAAGGAATTTTATCAAAAAACACATTTATATTCTTTAATGGTTTTTCCTTTAATATTAATTATCATTAATTTCTAGACTACTTTCCAATTTTAAAAGTTAATGCAAATCAGATGATTTGATATAGGTCACAAGGACATGTCATGTTAACTCTATCTATGTACTCCATCACTTTGCACAATGACAAACAGAGCTGTGTGCATTACAGACCAATTTTTCATTGGGGACTTCTGAGAGCTAGAGCTTTAATTATCACAGTGACATACCATGTTAGCTCTCTACAGGTGCTCCATCACTTTGGATAATATCTGATTGACTGATATGTTTACTTTATTTACCAATTATTATTTCCGTATTATATGCCCATCCAGAATTATAATTATATCAATATTACATGCCCATCCAGAAATATTATGTCAGTATTATATGCCCATCCAGAAATATTATGATGTCAATATTATATGCCTATCCAGAAATATTATGATGTCAGTATTATATGCCTATCCAGAAATAGTATGATGTCAGTATTATATGCCCATCCAGAATTATAGTTATATCAATATTATATGCCCATCCAGAAATATTATGATGTCAATATTATATGCCCATCCAGAAATATTATGATGTCAGTATTATATGCCCATCCAGAAATATTATGATGTCAGTATTATATGCCCATCCAGAAATATTATGATGTCAGTATTATATGCCTATCCAGAAATATTATGATGTCAATATTATATGCCCATCCAGAATTATAGTTATATCAATATTATATGCCCATCCAGAAATATTATGATATCAATATTATATGCCCATCCAGAAATATTATGATGTCAGTATTATGTGCCCATCCAGAAATATTATGATGTCAATATTATATGCCCATCCAGAATTATAGTTATATCAATATTATATGCCCATCCAGAAATATTATGATATCAATATTATATGCCCATCCAGAAATATTATGATGTCAGTATTATATGCCCATCCAGAAATATTATGATGTCAATATTATATGCCCATCCAGAAATATTATGATGTCAATATTATATGCCCATCCAGAATTATAGTTATATCAATATTATATGCCCATCCAGAAATATTATGATGTCAATATTATATGCCCATCCAGAAATATTATGATGTCAGTATTATATGCCCATCCAGAAATATTATGATGTCAATATTATATGCCCATCCAGAAATATTATGATGTCAATATTATATGCCTATCCAGAATTATAATTATATACATAGATAAAATATTCACTAAATGGCATTTGACATGCTTACTATAAAATTACATAAACTGTTCTAGTCTTACACATATAAATAATTATTTGTCTGTTGGACTTGCTGGTTGTATGTTAATGGCACTATTTGGACTTTTTCATATCAAGGAAATGAGAGCTAAGTGCATTTCCCAAGGTCACACCAAGGACCAATTAATGAAGTCGACCACAGGAGCCATACACATAAATGCCGTACAAATGACAAAATAAGCCAGCCAACCAGATATATATATATACACATATCAATCCTTGTCTTTTTTTTTCAAAGGCTTGTTCAACATGGCAACAAGAGGTTGTATAAATAACCCTGACATAGCCGGCTATATCTGTGGCAGTTTTGTCATGCAGAAGCAAAGATTGAAGATCATGGTTATTGGCTCCACATACAGTTTGTCAAAGTTCTCTTGAGTCTTGGAGAAACTCGAGTACAAGTAGAAAGAATGCACAGAACCTTGGATTATCCTTGATATGATGTTCATAAGAAACACTTTTCTGGACAAAAATGTAATAAGCAAAATCTTAAAATTTTGTATTTATGGAAATTTACTTCTTTAATCCATACCATGTATCTATCTGACATTTTTTGTGAAAAAAAAAACAACAAACTGATGTAATATATGAAAATGTTTGCAAAATTGTATAGGATCCCTTATCAGAAAGAAAACATTTTGTCTTTGGTTTTCAAATGCATACTTGTTTACTCAAGTCATCAATGCAAAAGTATTTATTGATGGACCCTGTAAATTATAAGAAAAGTTCAGTTTATTATGATTTCACTGTTTTAATTAACTTTTTCCTTTTAATGTTTGGTTTTTTTTTCCTTTATTTATTTGTTTTATTGATTTACTCAATAAAGATTATAATTTAAAAGCAAATTTGTATTTGAATTATTTTTAGGTAAAATATTCACTAAATTGCATTTAATACACAATTTTACAAACACCTAATACAAGTACATACCATATTTCAAGAGACACAAACACTTGTCTTAATACAAGTAAATACCATGTTTCATGTGATGCAAACATTTGTCTTAATACAAGTGCATACCATATTTCATGCAACACAAACACATGTCTGAATAGAAGTACTTACCGTGTTTCACGACACAAAAACACTTGTCTAAATTCAAGTGCATCCCATGTTTCATGGGACACAAGCACCTGTCATAATATAACTATGTACCACTTAAAAAATGATGATACAACTAGATGCCAAATTTGGGAGACAAACACTTGTCATGATACAACTAAACCGCAAGTTTCATGCGACAAACATTCATCATGGTATAACTATATACCAAGTTTGGGACAGAAAGGCTAGTCATAATACAACTGTATATGAAGTTTCATTGCACAAAATGACTAGTCATGATACAGCTACATTCCAAGTTTGGGACAGAAAGACTTGTCATGATACAACTACATACCACATCTGGGACACAGACACTTGTCATGATCCATCCCTATGCCAAGATGCATGGTACAAAAAACACTTGTCATTATACAACTACATAACAATTTGGGACACAAACACTTGTCATTATATAATTTCATGCCAAGTATCACGAAAATATCTTAAATTGTTGTCCAGATAAGAAGAGTGTGATGGAGGGACACACATAATGCATAACAAATGTTACATATAGGCTCATTACAAGTAACAAAAGAAAAGAGCAAAGACAACAAGCTTTGTAAGTTTTAACAAAAATAATTTATTTCCCTAGAAAACATGGTGAAAAGGTGAAAATATGAAATAGGACTTATGATTTGCGAAAATCCAAACATTTGTCCTAGAATTGTGAAAATATATCAGTCCTATCAATAACAGTTCTAACTGAATCTAGTTTGAATCTCAATTTCATTCCAAGATGGTGGAAGATGACATCATATGAAGTCTTCACACAAATGTCCAGAATTGCACGTTCAACCACAATTTGTACTGTTCTGTTCCAATTTAGAATCAGTTTCACTGAATGTCTTTGTCCTAAGCCACTTGTGTAGTTCTCCAGGGAAAATAATTATTATTTAAAAAGTAGATGAACTCCTATAGCTGTCATCTATAACAAGACACATCTCAACCTCTACAGATGTAAGAAAAAGAAACTCTTTCCAGCACAAGAAAAAGAATACCTTGTTCTTCAAGGCATAAGGATGACTCTGAATATTTCACAGGGATCTAAGTATTTATAAACCAAACTAAAATGTCATTTCATGCATGCGCACAAAGAATGCCTGGTTATTTCAACATCTAACTATCATATTACACGATATAAATCACATATACTTAGAAAATTACCTTGGCCACAACCAATCCTTTACGCCGGTTGTTTGTCAACCCGGCAATCTAAAATAATGCCTGCACAAACCGAGAGTCTTGTTTACGTTCTAAATAAACACGTTTCTTTCAAAATATCAGATCCTGTGGACATAATCATCATCATAAAATATAATGATCCAAAAATAAAATAAAAAGAATTCAAATTTTAACACACAAATAATTAAATTACATGGTCATAACACTTTCCCCCAATAAAAAAAGAAAGATTTATGTAATAAAGCTTTCTTTTTTACCAGATGTAAACTATACATGAGGTAAAAAAATTACATAAGAAGAATTCTTATGAATTATACAAAGGTATATTTGAAAGTGATATTTCTATACACGGGAAAGTGCATCTGCAATTAGATTGTCTTTTCCTTTGATGTGCCTGATGTCAAGATTGTATTCTTGCAAAATTAACCTCCACCTCAATAGTATTTGATTTTTTTTTTCATCCTGTTGATGAAAGTAAGGGGGTTGTGATCACTAAACACAACAAACGGAGAAGGAGCTGAGCTGATGCAAACTTCAAAATGTTGTAATGCCAGTATTAAAGCCAAGCATTCCTTCTTGATTGTTGAATAGTTTCTTTGGTGTTTATTTAATTTCTTAGAGAAATAACACACTGGATGTTCTACACCATTTCTGTCATCTTGAATCAAAACTGCTCCAACCTCAACATCACTTGCATGCACAGATAGTTTGAATGGTTGACTGAAATATGGAGCTGTTAAAACTGGTGCACTTTTAAGTATGGCCTTTAACCTATTGAAAGCCTCTTGACATTTTTCAGTCCAAAGAAACTTGTTTTTCCTTCTCAACAATTTGTCAGAGGTTCAACAATATTAGAAAAATTAGAACAAAATTTGCGATAGTACCCAGCCGTACCTAAATATCACATCAGCTGCTTTTTACTGACAGGCACAGGAAATTCAGAGATAGCCTTGACCTTAGCAAGCCTTGACCTTAGCATCTATAGGCTTAACTTGACCATGTCGCACAACATGCCCTAGAAAAGTAACACAAGCACGGCAAAACTCACTTTCAGATAAATTAATAGTCAAATTTGCATCAGTGAGTCCGTCAAAGAATTTCCAAATCATGTCTAGACGTTCTTTCCAGGTGTTGTTGTAGATGATGACATCATCAATATAAGCATCACAATAGACTGGAGGTAATCATATTCATAAGACATTGAAAAGTACTTGGAGAACCCTTCATCCCGAATGGCATTACTTTATACTGGTAGAGTCCATCTGGAGTCACAAATGCCGAAATTTCTTTTGCCCTTTCCGTTAGTGGAATTTGCCAAAATCCTTTCAGAAGGTTGAATTTGGTGACGTATTTGGCATTTCCAGTTTTGTTGATACAATCATCGATTCTTGGGAATGGAAATGAATCTGTTTTTGTCACACTGTTCACCTTCCTATAATCAGTAAGATTTGGAAAGTTTTATCCGGTTTCGGAACAAGTATACACGGTGAACTCCAATCACTCTTACTGGGCTCTATAAAATCATTCTCCTGCAAATACTGAATCTCCTTTTTCAAGTATTCTTTTTGAGGGGGCTGATCCTGTATGGGTGTTGTTTCATGGGTTTTGAATCTACAATTTTAACGTTATGAAATATTTTGTTTTTCCTTGAAGGTACGTCTGGAAACAAGTGCTCATATTCAGACAATAATTGTTTAAGTTCACTTTTTTCTTGTTGTTGTAAATGAGAAAGTTTCTGGTCAAGATTTTTCATAACTTCCAAATTCCAAAGATTTGTTGTTCTAAGATCAGTAGAATCTGACTGAATTCCTTCACTTAAATCCTCAGTTGGTGCGACAGGTACAACTAAATTAACTGCATAATTTACCTAGCTATCTCTTTTAACATACTTCTTTAACATATTGATGTGGCAAAGTTGTTTTTGTTTCCGCCTCCCAGGATATTTATGATGTAATTTAAATAACTTATTTTCTTTTCAATCGTGTATGGACCATAATATTTTGCCTGAAGAGGATTTTGTGGAATGGGCAAGAGAGCTAGGACTCTATCACCAGATTGAAAACTCCTATCCCTTGAATGTTTATCATATCTTGATTTCATTTTTGATTGAGTAGAGTGCAAATTTGCTCTTGCGACCCCACAAGCCTTTGACAATTTATACTTGAAATCAGAGACATAATCAAGAAGATTAAGTTCTGTATCTTCATTAGAAAGAAGTTTCTCTTTCAATAACTTAAAAGGTCCACGCACAGTATGTCCAAACACCAGTTCAAAGGGACTGAATCCTAAAGATTCCTGAACAGACTCTCTAACTGCAAACAAAAGTAAATGAATGCCTTCATCCCAATTTTTACCTGTATCAAAACAATATGATCTATTCATGTTTTTCAAAGTCTGATGAAATCTTTCTAATGATCCTTGGCTCTCAGGATGATAGGCAGAGGATTTAAATTGTTGAATGCCTAATTTGTGCATGGCTTGCCGGAAAATTCCAGACATGAAATTTGACCCTTGATCCGATTGGACAGATTTGGGAAGGCCAAATTGAGTAAAAAAAAGCTTTATCAAAGCTTTTACTATGTTTTTGGTTTTAATATTCCTCAAAAGAATTGCCTCTGGGAATCATGTTGATGCACACATAATGGTCAACAAATATTAGTTGCCTGACTTGGTCTTTGGTAAGGGACCAACACAATCTACCATAATTCTATTGAATGGTTTGTAAAATGCAGGAATAGGTTGTAGATGAGCCTTAGGTATCTTTTGATTGGGTTTTCCTACCATTTGACAAATATGACAAGATCTACAGAACTTACAAACATCACTTTTGCTTTTTGGACAATAAAAGTGAGTCAAGATCTTGTGATAACTTTTATTTTTCCCTAAATGACCAGCCAGAGGAGTTTCATGGGCCAAACGAAGTATTTTCTGTCTGTAAGGTTTCGGAACCACAATATGATATTTTACTGACCACTCGACCCTAGCAGGTACCTCAGGAGGTCTCCATTTTCTCATAAGAACTCCATTTTTAATGAAGTAACAGACAGGTACTTCAGTAGCTTCAGATTCACTAATGGCCCTCTGAAACAAACAGGAGATCTCAGGATCTTTTTCCTGTTCGATGACAAGTGATTGTCATTTGTCACCCTGATCAGAAAAAAGAGAATGAGTATTCAAAAGAGGATCACTATGATCAATACCTTTTGATTGATCCAAATTAGAAGTGAAAGTGACCTCATCAAAAGCCTGACCAATATGTATGTCAGCTAAAGGAATACATTCCTTATCAAAATCATTCTCAAGAGCTTTCTTTGCCATAGCTTTGGTAACTGCACAAGCTGGGTATAAATCAGGGATTTCTTTTTCAATAGGATCAACTTTCTGATCCAAAGAAGGCTTGTCAGTTACAAGTGGTTTAACCACAACCTTGTCTCCAGCTAGGTCATTGCCTAGCAACAAATGAATGCCCTCAACGGGTAAATTAGACACTATGCCGACTGTCACATGTCCTGAAACTAAGTCTGATGACAAATTTACAGAATGGAGAGGAACATTAACACAGCTGGTCTTTACTCCCTGAATTTGAACACTCTCATTAGCACAGGACTTCTCAGAAGAAGGCAAAATACCTGACACTAAAAGACTCTGAGAAGCTCCTGTATCCCTTAAAATTTTAATAGGGATAGGATTGGCCAAATCACCCAAGATATATAGAACCCTTCGACATGAAGGTTCAAAATTCTCTATAATAAAATTAGACTGGGGTTTATCAATACATGACCATGATCTCTTAGAAATAAGAGCATTTGGGATAGGTCTATCTTGATTCTGATGCCTATATTTAATTTGAAGCAATCAGAAATGACGTGTCCTTTTTTCTTGCAATAGGTACACGTAGGAATAGACAAGGATTTTGAACCAAGACCGTCAGAAGCTTGATTTTTAGACGTTGTGCCAGATTGAGCGTTAGAAGGAGTCGTATTGGGCTGAAATACTCTTCTACCAGTAGACTGTTGAAAGATTTGCTTACCGCAAGAACTTTATGAGTTAAGGAATACTTATCAACAGCAAGAGCAGCATTTTCCAAGGTTTTGACCTCATGATCTTCAAGATAAATTCTGACATCACTAGAAACACAGTTCTTGAACTCTTCAAGTAATACCAGTTGTTCGAGTCTTTCATAATCATGCTCAATTTTCTCAGCTAAGCACCATCTCTTGAACAACTGTTCTTTTTCTCACGCAAATTCAACATAGGTGTGTCTAGTTTCTTTTTTTATAGTTTCTGAATGTTTGCCGATAAGGCTCAAGGACTAACTCATAACCCTTCAAAATGCATTTCTTAACCAAATCATAGTCAGAACTTTGCTGTACTGACAGGGATGTATAGATACCTCGGGCCTTG
The DNA here is from genome assembly GCA_016617855.1 of Megalonaias nervosa. Lineage (NCBI taxonomy): Eukaryota > Metazoa > Mollusca > Bivalvia > Unionida > Unionidae > Megalonaias > Megalonaias nervosa. The sequence goes on along the minus strand of JAECUM010000290.1, from coordinate 9,327 downwards.
CCATAAAGTACACTTTGCAATAATTGAGTCCAATACTCCCCAGGCCATTCCAAATTTTCAGCAACTTTTTCAAAATGACTAAAATATTTGTCTACTTCCTTTTCACTAAAAGGGGGCACTAACTTGATATTGCCTACAATGTCAAATTTTGAATTTGTACGAGAAGTGGAATCGTGCTTTTCACTGGCCAGCTCTAATTCTTTCATTTTAATTTGTGTTTGCATCTGTCTCTCTCTCTCTCTTTCTTCTAACTGCATTTGTTCTTTTTGTAATTGTATTTGTTCCTTCTGTAACTCCATTTGTTTATCTTCTTTATCTTTCTGCAAATGCATTTGTTCTTTTTGCAACTCCATTTGCATTTGTCTATCTTTCTCCTCCTTTTCAAATTATAATTGTTTATCCTTCTCTCTTTCTTGTCTATCTTTCTCCTCCTTTTCAAATTGTAATTTTATTTGTTCTTCTTCTTTTTCTTTCTGAAACTTGAGCTTCCTCAACTCTGCTTCCATCTTGTATTTCATTTTTAGTTCCATTACCTTAAAGTCAGAGTCTGTCATAGACTTACTTACCGATGCCAAAACACTTTTGTCAAAAATATTCTTCCCTACCAAATACTGAATTAAAATATTTTTAATTTCTTCTTTTTGGCAAGGAAGCTTTTGCTTCAGAAAGATCATACTTTCTGGGAAGTTCAAGCAACTCATCCTTTTTTAGACTATCAAACTGCTCGTGAGTTGGATTAGAAAGAAAACTCTCCACTTTTAATAAAGACATTGTGAAAGAAAGCCTGTTTTTTTTTCACTAAGATTTCAAGTAAAATATGAAATAGAACTTCTTGGGATTAAAATTATGGGAATTTAAATTTAAATTTGCAGCCAAATTCAGAAATCAGCCAAATTCATATATCCCGGACAAGCTCCCAATATTCTCTCGTTACATGTAGGCTCATTTAAAAGTAACAAAAGAAAATAGCGAGGACAACAAGCTTTGTAAGTTGTAACCAATATAATTTATTTCCCTAGAAAACATGGTGAAAAGGTGAAAATCTGAAATAAGACTTACGATTTGCAAAGAAAATCCAAACATTTGTCCTAGAATTGTGAAAATATATAAGTCCTATCAATAACAGTTCTAACTGAATCTAGTTTGAATCTCAGTTTCGTTCCAAGATGGTGGATGATGACATCATATGAAGTCTTTACACAAATGTCCAGAATTGCACGCTGAACCACATTTTGTACCGTTCTGTTCCAATTTAGAATCAATTTCTCTCAATGTCTTTGTCCTAAGCCACTTGTGTAGTTCTCCAGGGAAAATAATTATTATTTAAAAAGTAGATGAACTCCTATAGCTGTCATCTATAACAAGACACATCTTGAGCTCTACAGCTGTAAGAAAAATAAACTCTTTCCAGCACAAGAAAAAGAATACCTTGTTCTTCCTGTGAACATAATCATCATCATAATAAAATATAATGATACAAAAATAAAATAAAAAGAATTCAAATTTAAACACACAGTAATTAAATTACATGGTCGTAACACAAAAAATGACGATAATTCTTTAATTGCTGATCAAAACTCGTCCATTTTCAAAAGATGCAATGTCAAGCCATGATACAAATGCAAGTCAAGTTACATGAAGAAATCTCAAAGGGGCCAGGAGTTTTAAAGTAAACACAATTGAGATATGTGAACAAATGGACAGATGAGCATGCTGAGTCCATTATGCTACTGCCCGTCACCAATTCATTTGCAGGCATATACAAACTTGATTTATGATGTTACTGGTCTATTTAGTATTGAAAATGTGCACTACTGAAATTGAGAATGACTCTATCTCTAACAAGTTCCATGTGTTTACATTGGTTACAGTAAGTCATGGGAACAGGTAGATCAACACCTTATCAAGTCAGTAATAAAAATACAAAGCATTAAGTTTATAAGGAATCCTAACTCTCACTCAGGTGAAACTCAGAATCATTGCAGCTGATTGACTAATGTCAAATCATTTACCAGATTTCAGGATATGATAGTCTAATATCAGATCACCGACCACTCAGTTGCTGGAATCTGAATGGCTGACTGATGTCAATCCACTGACAAATCAGACAGAAATTGAATGGTTGTTATCAAATCTCCGAAAATTCAGATATCATGTACTGATTGGCTGATATTAAATCACAGACCAATCAGATGTCAAAATCGGATTGGCTGATGTCATATCATGGACCACATGTCAAAAGTTTGAATTGTCTCTTAAGTGTATAACTTGAGAACTGGCCATTGTGACAAACCTTATATAATGTCATCAAGCTGTTAAAAGTTGGCCTTGTAACCACACAAAACGCATAGAAATATCGCCTGAAATGAAGTTAGGGTAATAGATGGGGAACATGGGACGCATGACTTGTTAGTTATTATGACCAGAGGGAATTTTAGTGTGTGAAAAAGTTAAAATATACTAGTTTGAATGGTCAGGAAATGACAAAATAGCAGTGCCAATATTAGGTTTCGAACTAACCAGAAGTTGGTGTAATATGTCTCTGAACTTCACTTAGTGACAGATAGTAAATAAATAGAGAACAAAACAGAAAAAAAGAGCTGAAGGTCAAAGTTAAATGTCAACAGTATGGGGATATAGGAATGTTAAGACAGGAATAAGAATAATAACGGTCATAAAAAAACAAGCCAAACACATCTCCACCTTTTTCTATGTCTGACTCATGAGTTTCTTGCACAAGACTTGGTACAGAGGATGTGAGCAGGATCACCTGTGCCCAAGTTGCAAGAAGCTGGGACATAGCCCAAAAGACTGCAAAAATCAACCTGCAATGGCCATTTACACTAGTAAGGTGGCAAACATCATAAATGTGCTAGAAGAAGAAACAGTAGGGGCACATGAAGCTAGGCAGGTTGAAATTAATAACTTGTTAGAAAAATATAGGATATAAAACAGACAATCCAAACAAAATGAGAAACAGATGCAGACACCTAATTCAACCCGAACTGAAAATAATCAAAAAAGGACAATATAAAAAATGCCAAAAGGTAAAGAAATGTACAGCATACAGGCACCAAGCCAAGAGAAAGAAACAAATTCCACAATGGAGAGAGTATGAATTGGAGGATTTTAAAAGGAACACTCAGAAAAAAGGAAACATACTAAGTAGGAATAAATTTTGCAAGACGGTAGAAGAACAAGGCTCACATATCAGAACAATGTTGGAGGAAGAAGAAACAGTAGGGGCACATGAAGCGAGGCAGGTTGAAATTGATAACCTATTAGAACAATGTTGGAAAGAAAACAGCCAACCCAAACAAAATGAAAAACAGATGAAGACACTTAATTCACTTAAAAAATCCTTGTCAACACCTGAAGAATCCAAAGAACAAAAGAAACAAAGGAAACTGATAATTCAAGTAATAACTCTAAACTGACCTCAGACTCAGGAAACTTTACCAACTAGATGACAAATGACTCCAAAAAAAAGACAGACATGACAAGTGATGGACAAAGCATAATCAGCTCTATAGAATCTGGGGAAGTAATAACAGACAGCTCAAATTTGGATGTAAACAATCCAGAAAACAACAAATTTTCTAACTCAAACAAAGACACAATTGAGCAAGAAGCTCCAGCCATGACTGGAGCAAGAGAAATTTCAAACTAACACACACACACACACACACACACACACACACACACACACACACACACACACACACACACGCGCGCGCGCGCGCGCGAGTCCAAAAGTAGAATTGATTCCATTAATATAAATGGAATAAGTAATGAAAAGATGAGAAAACTGTACAAAGTAACACAAATATAAGATATAATATTCCTGCAGGAAATGCACAACAATCTTACAAGAAATTAGGACAATATACGAAGAGAAGTTTAATGCAGTAATAATCAAAAGTGATAATTTAAGCAATAAACGAGCAGGAGTAGCAATAATAATTAAAAATAATAGAAATATAACATGGGAAAAAGTTCAGGTAACCAATTGTTTAAAGGGGAGAGAATTAAACATACAAATAAAGAATTGAAATTTAGTGAACGTATATTTTCCCAGCACAAAAGAATCAACAAAAAATTTTTCACTGAGAATCTAATGCTCATATTCAGGGTTACACAATGGACAACTTTATAACAGGAGGGGATTTCAACTGGATCGTGGATGCCACTGATAGGAAATCAGAACTAACCCCTATGACAAACTCTTAAGAGAAACAATGAACAACCTTTCTAAAGAGAATAAATTATAAAATGCATTCAAAAGGAGTATGGGGAAGAGCAAGCTAGTAGACTAGATAGGTATTAATATCATACAATAGAAACTTTACATACGAGTATGGGGAAGAGCAAGCTAGTAGACTAGATAGATATTAATATGATACAATAGAAACTTTACATACGAGTATGGGGAAGAGCAAGCTAGTAGACTAGATAGATATTACTATGATACAATAGAAACTTTACATACGAGTATGGGGAAGAGCAAGCTAGTAGACTAGATAGGTATTAATATGATACAATAGAAACTTTACATACGAGTATGGGGAAGTGCAAGCTAGTAGACTAGATAGATATTAATATGACACAATAGAAACTTTACATACGAGTATGGGGAAGAGCAAGCTAGTAGACTAGATAGGTATTAATGTGATACAATAGAAACTTTACATACGAGTATGGGGAAGTGCAAGCTAGTAGACTAGATAGATATTAATATGATACAATAGAAACTTTACATACGAGTATGGGGAAGAGCAAGCTAGTAGACTAGATTGATATTAATATGATACAATAGAAACTTTACATACGAGTATGGGGAAGAGCAAGCTAGTAGACTAGATAGGTATTACGGATCTGACCGAGAACATATAACAGATTGCAATATAACAGAACACTAAATATCGGACAACAAAATTAAAGGTACAGAAGTAAGAATAGAAAAGAGAAAACAATGGAGACTGGAAAATGGAAATAAACAATAAAATACTAGAGGAGATGCAGTACCAACACATAAATGAAAAGAAATTAGAGAATTTCACAAATCAAGGAAACACAGACATAACATGAGTGGGACCAATAAAACAAGAAATCAAAATAATAAGCATAAAATTCAGTCAAATAAGAACGGAAAAATTGAAATAGGAAAAACATGAACTTAAACAACTGACAGAAAGATTACAACCTGGAGAAACAAAAGAAGAGGCAAAACTTAGATATTAAAAAAATAGTAGATGAAGAAAATCAAGGTAGAGAAATTAGGGCAGGGAAATTTACAAAATTATACAAAGAGCAGAAGGGTTATACAATAGGGAAGAATTAAGAAAAAGAGGAGAAAAGACCCCAGAAAAATTAATAGAGGGAGATATGATATGTATAGAAAGAAAGTTCATAATACAAAAAAAAAAAAAGAAATATTACAAAGAATTATATATTACTCAAAATACAGAAAATACAGAAATAGAAGAATACCTACACGGAGTAGAATGCGAGATGATCTCGTCGGAACTCAAGAATAAGTGTGATGATTTCATCTCAAAAGAAGAGATAAAGAAAGCTTTCTCAACAATGACCAAAGGGAAATCATCAGGGATGGATGGTCTAATGGCGGAGTTCTACTTAAAATTTCAAAATGAACTTATGCCGATACTGGAATCGACATACAATAACATTTTCCTGGGTATGGGCCAAATGACTAAAACTATGAGGAAGGGGCTAATTACAATGATCTATAACAGTGGTCCGCAACCTTTTGATAATAGTGTGCCAAAGTAGGATTTCTAATTCATTCAGAGTGCCAACAACCTCTATTCCTATAAGCCTACCTGCTCTACCATATTTGTATACATTATATAAGTACTCGTATATATGAAACTATCAAAACAAATTTGATCTTGAATTTATTATATTAATATTTAATTAAAGAAATTGAACATAGAAACTTCAATTGAATGTACTAAATCTGTATCTCAGTTAATGTGAGCCTTGTCCTTGCATGCTCTTGGTTAATTGTTCAATATCAGATACATATTTGGTCCCTTTCAGCTTCACACAGTCTTCTGAGTGTTTAGGTGTTAGGCGACTTCTTTGTGGACTTAAAACAGCTTTCATGTGAGAGAAAATCTGTTCACAAATATAAGTTGAACCAAAAGCTGAAAGTAGAGCAAATGCAACTTTCTTCAAACAGATGAATGCTTCAGGGAGGGATGTCCAGCAGTTGAGAATAGCAGCTGACTTTTCTAAGCAGTTTCCTTCCAGAGATTTCTGCAATTCGGCAAAGTTTGATGTCCATAATTCTGATGTCTTAAATTCAACATGCTGCATTTCAACATCGTTAATATACATCCACCTAAAAAGATCCAGATCTAGTTGGGTAGTAGTCAGATCAAGCAAGTCAGGTTTGATGAGGTATGAAAATATGGGTCCATGAATTTGAAAGTCTTGACTTTGTTTAGCAAACTCCATTTTGAGTGCTTCAATGTACTTATGAAGCTCATCTATATTCATTGTAAATCGATCAGAATGAGCCTTCATTTGGGAAGTACTTGAATGTTTTGGCGTTGATATCACGGCAAAAATAGGTCCAGTTTCAACGCAAATCCTTTCCAGTAGCCAAAAAGTTCAAGTACTGTTTGACCCTGTCCTTGTAAATGCAAGTTCAACTCATTTGATTGTGTCGTTATGTCTGTCAGAAACATCAGCTTCAACAGCCAATCCTCATCATTCAATTCCGGAAAATGTTGTTCTTTTTCATCAAGAAACACCTTAATTGCTTCCGGACAAGAAACGAATCTATTCAAGACTTTACTTCGACTAAGCCAGCGAACATTGCTCTACAACAGGAGATCTGCATATTCGCTCTCAATTTCTTGTAGAAGAGACTTGAATTGCCTGTGAATCAATGAAGAGGGGGAAACTATAAAGTTGACTATCTTACCAACAGTTGCCATCACAGAGTGCAAGTCCAATGATGAGATCTTTGTACACAAACTCTCCTGGTGTATAATGCAATGGAAGTTTAATAGTCGACGTGCAACGTGATTCTCAAGAAGTGTAACAAATCCTTTCTTTTTGCCAACCATCGCAGCAGCACCATCAGTTGTTACACAAAATAATTTATTCAACTCGATCTTCTGATTTTTGAAATAGCTTACGAATGTCCCCTGCTTTGGTTGTATCATGAAGAGCTAACAAGCAACACAACTCTTCACAAATAAGATTATTTTCACAATATCGTGCGACTACAGCTAGACGTGGCAAGTCATTCAAGTCAACGCTTTCATCAAGAGCGACACTATATACAATAGCTTGATTTAATCCAGTCGTTTGTTTGACTGGTAAATTTTCAGCCAAATCAGTTATGCGCCTCTCAGTTGATCTTGCGGAAGCTGGTATTTCTCGAATACGAGACAGTATAGTTTCTTTATTTGGTAAATCACTGAACAGAATTTCAGCACTACTCAAAAAAGTTTCTTTGATGTACTCTCCATCTGTAAAAGGTTTGCCTTTCGAAGCCACACACTCAGCAATTTTGTAACTACATTCAGTAGCTTTATTCTTCATTCCAACTGCTTGACTCAAAATACCAGTTTGTTTCTTGAAACCAGAGATGGCCCTTTTGATGGCTTCACTTTTCTCTTCAGAGGTTTTAAACTTGGATTGATGTTTGGTTTCATAGTGTCTTTGTACACTAGGCGTACGACACACAACACTTTCACAACAGAAAGCACAAACAGCACGATCCTTTTGTTGTATAAATCCATATTTTTTTGTCCAATTTTATTGAAATGGGCGTTGATCAAGTTTTTGCTTTTTTTCGGCCATTTTAAAGGTACTTTTTTTAATACAAGAACATAAGAAATAGCAATAAAACTATAAACGTTTAACACGTTGGCAGCGTCCTTCAGTAGCGGAAGCATGCAGTGACTGGTGTAGCGCCTTCGACGCCACACTAATATAGCCTGCTGCTGGCCAGTGAAAGCGGACATGTGGCGACACCTAGCTAATGCAAGAAGTATTACAGAGTTATTCCAAAATATAAATCGTGTTATTCCAAAATATAAATTGGTTTATGATTTAATATAAATGATTTATGATTTAATATAAATTTCACATTCTAAATTTTATACTATAAAAATGTAAATTATAATGATTAATATAGTAATATATTTGTATATTATGTTGATTACATATTTTAATAAAAATCGTTGTCATGTAAAAATTTATACTTTCAGTGTTAAATTCATTTGATATCAAGTAAAATTTTAAATAAAAAACAAATAATCAGTAGCTAAGTTTTATTAGCAGAAGTTTTCCTTAGCGATCGCCTTGCCAATAAACCCTTTTGCTTTCTCAAAGTAAGCTACTGATTATTAGTTTTATTAGATTTGTTCGAATAGCCATTGCTCTTATAAAACTAACGCCGCCGTCAAGTGCGTACTTGTAATCATCAAATTCCATAAACTTTTTAACAAAATCGCGAGGCAGACCTTTTGCCTTTTTTGTTATTTTATTATTGTCTAGCAATACGGCATACATTTTACTGCTCAATCCAATAAAGTATTTGATGATGCTCGAATTCATTTCATCCTTAAACTTATCAATAACCTTTTTATTTGTGTCATCATGAAATTTACTGTCACGAGGGTAATGGAGAGATCAAACAGATGTCGATTGTTGTAAATATCCTGATAGACGTCCTCACACTCTATTTCATAAACAAGAGAGTCAGTATCTGTAAACAATAATCTACTTGACGGCTACTGCTCCTTAACAAAATTATAATGAAAATCGTACATCAGCATCTTCGATTAATCTAACACAGAAGCTCCAACGTACATTGGCTTATTTAGTTTTAGATTTATTTTTCGTCGCCGTATTGCGACAAGGTTCTCATTAAAAATTTTCATACTGACAAAATCATCGTCTGGCACAAGTTTGTTTCTGCGGCTGGTATCATTAACTAGCTCGATATTTACTCGTTTTCTAATATTTTCTATTGTCTTACCAAGGAAGGAGTTATTCATAAGCTTAAAGAAGTTTTTCTCAAAATCAGTTTTCGCTACAGCTCTTCTTAACGTATTTCAGCTAATATAACCTCTCATCCAAGGTGACTGATCAAATTATAGTACACGATGGACTTTCCTCAAAACAAGACCGGCGGCTATTGCTTGTTTAAGAACTTTATAATGCAAAACATAATTTCGCTTATCAAGTAAATTTAGTACTAGTTTTTTAAATATAGAATTTTGTCTTGGTGATGCTATCGCTTGTTGTTCCTTAGACAATAAACTATAATTAATTATCATT
>JAECUM010000289.1:0-308093 GCA_016617855.1 Megalonaias nervosa | reverse complement strand
GAGATACGACAGGTGCTGCTGGTTCTTAAGTATGTAGGATTTGTATGCTTTTTGACTTTACTTTAATTCCACCTGTTTTATTTGATTCAAAAGACATAATTACCGTGATAATAGAAACGGAGGCCTGCTTTTTATTTAGTGTAATAACAAATGCTTCCGCTAGTCCGAAATCAAAACACAGTGGGCACATAATTAGGTTCTCAGCGAAACACTCGCAGACATAGCTGTTACAGTAGATTGACACATTTTACATTTGATTACAAGAGGACACATTGCATTTATGATGATTACACTTAAAAGGAACTAAAAGAAAGAACTTTAGAACACAAATTTCAATTGGTAAAAAAATTATTTCATTGGTATTTATTTAAGTACTGCCTCCACTTGGCATCAGTGACATTTTCATTGATCGAAATGTCCTTGAATATTGTTAATTGCGGTTTACTAAGAATGTTGTTTGAAAAGAAAATGCAACAAATTATATAACTTTTATTAAAAGTCAATATTTCATAATGTTGATTAAAATTTCCAGGTCCTATCTACTGTTTTCAATGATAAAACAAGCGATCTATCAAAGTTTTCCGTTACCAATTTCGATTACGATTTTCTTCAAGTTCAACAAATAGGGATCATTTCTTTGGTATTTTCTGGTTTAAAAAATGGGATCCACACCTGCCCCCGTGTTATAAGCGGGTTCGCGAGTTATCAGTGCACAAGTTATCGAGGGAGTGGTGTATGTGTGTGTGTGATTTGGATTTTCAACGTAGCTTTAACAATTTTCAGTCATATTGGTACAATGTCTGCAGTGTGGCAGTTTATAGTAATGTCCAGCACTGGGGCATCATGCCGCATGATGTCCCACCCAGTCACATTATCCTGACACCAGGCCGACCAGTCCTCCTAACACTAACCTCTTAATGCTGAGCGCCAAGCGAGGCAGCTGTTAGTACCATTTTTGTAAGTCTTTGGTATGACTCGACCGGGGATCGAACCCACGACCTCCCGCATCCGAGGCGGACGCTCTAACCACTATGCCACCGGAGCGGTTGGAGAAAATTGGAACGTATACACTAACACAACATAAAAATACAGAACTGAAAGGGTGTTAGATCACACCAAAGGTAGATCATGCCATATGAGGTTGATAATATAAAGAATACAAAGATTCCTTGCTGGATCCAGTGCACTTGAAAGGACTGTTATTTGCATTATGATTTGTATTCTTTGTAATGTATTATTATGGCTACCTAACACTTTCTGTTTCTGATAAAATGAAAACTGCCTCTGGCACATATTCACTGACACAAAGACTTTATCTTGATTCAACGTCTATGTTTAAGTTGTTGAGAACAGTGTGACGGATGACCTCTGACACCACATAATCTGCCCTAGGCAAGGGGCGAAGAAAGTACACACTATCAAAAAGCTACTGTACGTAAGAGCAGGAATGAAACCCATTCAGTGATTCACTCAGTACCATGATTTGATCGCAGCTGTCGCTTGTAATGGATTCGGCTGGTCAGGATAAATTGCAAAACACGCTTTTTCGATGCTCTCTAATCCAAGATATTCCCAATCATCTGGCACACTTTCGAATGGCTCTATCTCCTCTCCACCGGTTGCCATTACCTTGTCTAGGTTGTTGTCAAATGTAGTATTGTACTTCACCGACAGGTGGCTTTATTTATTAATCTCAATTCCATTAGTGTAATTTACTTCTTGCAGTTCATCATAACAACTGACTAAATTTCTTGATCAAATGCAATGCCACAAATATGAATTGAATAAAAAATATTTAATATGGTATTGTTTTTCTTAAAAAGGAATTTAATTCAATAACTTGAAGATATATTTTAGTTCCAAGATTATGATACGGAAGGAAAATAAACATGGCGTTATTGCCATGCGTTAAGTACTGCAAGTTAGGTCTTACACTCATACTTTGACACCTAGCTGTTCAAGTATTATGGGTTGCTTAAAGGAGTTTCTCTTGTAATTGTTCAAAAGAATGGCAGATATTTTTATGGGAAATGTGTATGATGAAGAATCGGATAACCTTGATTGGAAACTTACCATCGCGTATAACGAATTAAGAAATCGGGAGAAAATTGAGGGGTCAAAAAAGGTCACACAAACATGGAGAATGAAAGAGAGAGTAAGTCAGGTCAATTAATTCTGTCATTTCGAGTCGATACGCATGAAAAAAATAAAACAGAAGCTCTTGTATACTTTTTCTACCGAATATAAGACGAAATCATAAAGCGAAAATATCTTCAACAGCGCAAGCCACATGTCGAACTTCCTCTGATCTTTCCCACCCCGTTTTAAATATTGTGATATTTATGTTGGGCTGTGGGTTCATTTGTCTATCGAAAAGTTTAAATTCGCCGCCGTCGCTAGGTAGTGGCATAGAGTTGCCGCTAGACCATGTTCTCTGTCCCTTTTTTTCTGAATGACTGGTGGCAAGCAACTTTTTGTAGACACGATTGGAGCAGGAGCATCCGCTAGTCCTACAATGTAAGACATAGCACATGTTGTTTTTGTTTAAGTGCTGTGTCTTACTACCCAAATAACGATAACGGTCTTACTACCCAAATAACGGCCTTGCATAACCTGTTCCGATGTCAGTTGACATTGGAACGAGTAGTCAGAGTTTCAGGAATATCTCACACACTTTGCAGCCTATATCGACACTCTTCCACTAATTTATATGTAATTAATATACTTACTGTGCTGTCTTTATCCTGGTGGAATCAAAATATGACACTAGCAAATGGATGCATTTTCATGTTCCATTGACATACATTTGAATTTGTTGTAATGCAACGGTAGTCGAGGTATGCAGAAGTATGCTCAAGTAGGTTCATGGAGGGATATGTTTCTTGAACGAAACAAAACGTTGCTTATAGTTCCAATAGGCATAATATATTTTTTATTTGTTTCGTTAAAGAATAATATTTCAACCTAACCCGATTTTGGCATTCCCGGCTTTCATCGCTTTCCAGCCAACTGAAATGTAGGCCAATGAGACTTGAAAACAGGTCCATTTCTTTGTGAAAATTTGAATTTATCATAGAAAAGACATCAGAGTAAGTGAAGTCTGACAAAAACATAATAATTTTACTTTGTAGAAAAGCGTCGTTATTGGTTGCCAGTTGTGTGTGATATTCCTGAAAATTTGACTTTCATTACACTGTTAGTCGACATCAAAACATGCTTCACAGCGCCGTTAGTTAGGCAGTAAGACCCATCCCCACCCAAAAGAAAAATATCGGGGTGATGTGTCTTACGTTGTAGGACTAGAGCATACTCTTGTAATTCTGTCATTGGTCTGCTCACAACTAATTAATAAATTGTTTAGACTAACTTTTGTATCAAGATGACATACAGTGAAACTGGTATACAGTAATGCTATATTATTGTGGTACTTAATGTTCTTATCGGTACATATTAAAACTGTTTTGCGATTGCTGCTTGCTTATAATTTGTAAAGTTTCTGTGACTTTCCGTCTTTCTATTCCTATGAAAAATTTTTGTCAATCGAAATGCGTAAACATAAATAAAACAGCATATGGTGGCTGACCCAAATTAATGTACCATGTGGAAACAACTTCATATTATCACACTATTTGTCTAACTTAGGTATGGTAGCACGCATATAAATTGAAACTTACCTATGAGAAGGAATGTCCACACTTGCACTGACTGAATATTTCCACAAAAAACTAAAGGATCCAATGATCAGTTCAAACACACAAATGTAATAAAGTGGAAATCCATGCATAACGACAATACAGATTAAAAACAAATATTTTTTAAACATTATATGAATTTTAAATGCAGTGTGGGCAAAGAAATATATGAAAAATTATTATTAATATTATTATTATTATTATTATTATTATTGGAATTGTACTGATTTCAAGAAAGTTAAGCTGGTATTGTATTCTTATTTATGTATGAGAAGTATGATTATAAGCAACATTTTGTCAATTTTGGTCCCTATTGGCTACCATGGTATGAAATTCCAAGCTTAACCTTGTTAGGATATGTACATCACCATTAGTATATGACCTGTAATCATCAAACATCAGATGATACACTGAGTATATTTTGTAATCAAAGCCAGAGCAGGTATAAAAAGTTTGGAGTTTTATATATAATGATCAAAGAAATTGCATGTACTTGACAAAAAAGTGATGTTCCTTCTTTTTCAATGTAAAATTTTTTAAAAATCTTGACATTTTAGAGGAAATTATGCTGTAAGATATTTGCACCCTTACTGGCTACAGCTTTGCATCTAAAAACCTCCAGATGGCACATGTCCAAAACTAATTGGAAAATCCCTTTTGCTGTGATAATATAGAGCCTGCAATAATACAGCATTGGAGTATACACAGTACATATTATGCATTTTTTGAAAACCCCCAAAATTTGCAGTGGAGAGGATTAGTAAAAACTCCATCTCTCTGCACATCCTAATGTAGTTGCTGCAGAAGATAGCTTTCTCATGGAATTGTTGCTGATGACCACTGCAGAGTGGACATGGTTTCAGTAAAGTGGGTTTTGGTTTATTGTTTATGACCCCTGCAACCATACTCCAAAGAGGTTCATGGAGAGAGATAAACACATGTTTATCAACATTGTTAATTTTTGGGGAGGGGGAGCTATTCGCTTAATTGTACTGAGAAATGTCTTAATTCATTTGATTATAAACATGTCCAAGTTGTAATGAAAATAATCAACTTAATTCCAAACTAAACTTTAGATAATATTAACTTTTTGACAATGCTACATTTTGCACAGTGAATCTTATACTTTATCTTTTCTCAGTATTACATTATTGGAATGTAAAGACATATTCATTTCTTTATTTCTATTGCAGTTTGCAATATCATTTGAAAGTCCAAGTTATAGCACCGCAGTGACAAAAACAATAATGAAATGTAAACATCAAAATGTTTTATCACAAAATTATATTCATGCCTAACTGAATTGAAACAAAATCGCCTCAATTTCCAAATGTTACCCTAGTATGGGTATGCATTAACATAATGTATGATTTCTTCTGACATCCAATCACTTAATTACACCACTCCCTCAATAACTTGTGCCTTGATAACTTGCAAACCAGTTTATAATATGAGGTCAGGTGTGGACCCCATTTTCTAAACTAGAAAAGGCAAAAAATATTAGCCCAATTTGTTGAATTTAAAGAAAATCGCAATCAAAATTGGTAAATGAAACATTGATGTGTTGCTTGCTTTATCGTGGAAAACAGTAAATTGGACCTGGAAATTTTAATCAACATCATGAAATTATCAACTTTAAAATTAGTCCTATGTTTTGTTATGTGTTCAGAGGTCTCAGAAACACTTAATTACGCGTATTTCGACGCAAATTTTTTTCTGGGACACAGAAAATCACTTATGCAGGAGTCCTCCGTACGCAATCAATTGCTGGATGGCAAATTCATGGGCTTGCCTGTCCTGCTTCAACCACCTGCTGAGTGGGAAAATGTGTTGATCAATTGATCATTTTAGCTGTGCTGATATTTACAATGACAGAATTCAGTGGCTGAAAGACCCCCCATATGTACATGTTGTCATTGTAAGAGTACATCAGAAGAACATGACCCAATAGCTTGGCGGCAAGTTCAAAGACTTGACTAGCAGCTGAGCGGTGGGAAAATGTACTGATATTTATGAGGCGCTGTGGCAGACAAAAGCTTGTCCAATCAGAAATTTGCCATTGAAATTTTAATGTCATATGTCCAGTATTCCAATTTCACTTGTTGTATCAAAAATGCTTGTCCTTAAAGTTCCATTTTCTAGGTCGAGATTTTAGATTGTATCTGTTGAATTACACTGCGGTGGTTGAAATTTCATTGTCATACGTTGGGAATTCCTAATTTACATATTGGTTCAAAGAGTTTATGTTGAAAGTTCCATTTCATATGTTGAGTATTTAGATTTTATCTGTTGAATTACACAGCGCTGGTTGAAAATTCAATGTCCAATGTCGAGTTTTTAGATTGTATCTTCTGAATTACATGGCAATTGTTGACATTTTAATGTCATATGTCGAGAGTTTCAGTTTAACATGTTGAATCACATTGATTGTGCTGAAAGTTCCACTTCATATGTTGAGTTTTTAGATTGTATCTGTTGAATTACACAGCGGTGATTTGACATTTTATTGTGCTTGTCAGAATTGTTATTTTTATACAGTGAAATGATGTGTTGGTGTTAAAAGTAACATTACACAATGTCCACTTTAACAATTCAAAATAATATCGAGTATTAAGATTCATCATTTGTGTATTCAATTATGAGGCGCCATTACATTTCATGCATTTACAGTTTGAAAGTTACCATTCACAGGTCAGAAATTACTATGAATTTCTTTGCTAGAGGTCGCTCTCGTCAATGGACCGCATTATTTATAAGCAAGGAGGCTGCTTCTCGTTGCTGTGAAATTCAACATGAAATCTAATACTTACCATATGAAATGGAACTTTCATCACAAACAGTTACATACAACATGTGAATTAGGGATTCTTGACATATGATATTGAAATTTCAACCACCACTGTGTAATTCAAAATATACACTATAAAACGTCGACATAGGAAGTAGAACTTTAAACCACTACTGTATAATTCAACATATAAAATCTAAAATCTCAATCTTGAAAATGGAACTTTAAGGACATGCAATTTGATCCAACACGTGATACTGGATTTCTCGACATACAACATTGAAATTTCAATTGCAACTTTCTCATTGGACCAGCTTTCGTCTGCTACAGCGCCTCATTGATATTTGCAGTGACTGAATTCAGAGGCAGAATGACCCAGTGATGTACTTGTGTATAAAAGTACATCAAATGAACAACTTTAGCTTTCATTATTGTGTTCGTTTCCAAGTGTAGCAGAATAAGTAATGCATATGACCTCAAAATCAACATGTTGAGAGTTAGACAAACAGTTGTTTGCAAATTTGGACAAGTAGTTTGGGGTTAAAGGGCAAATTGATGAAGATTGTAATGAGATTCAGCAGAGTGCTAAAGTTGCTAGAACTTTTAGTTCGCATGGAACACTGTGTGATGCCTAGCTTAGTGCTTGGAAAAAGACCTTTCCTTGGCCTGACATAATTCAGTCTCACTCTAATGGACAAACAATAGCTACATGTCAGTGGAGTAAAGAGTTATAAAATTAAACTCAGTGGCAACCACTGGTTCTACTCACCTGGAAATTTAGCTACTTCAGGTATGTCCAGTATGTTTCTGGTAGGGGACTGCAACTTTTGCTGGTGGGACTCCTGTTTTTCCCAGAATAGGAGTCCTGGACTCTTAGTTTTAAAATCCTAGCGAGACCTCTGATGTTCTTTCCAAATGACCTTCTTGGTGCACCATAAATAACGATATTCAATGAAATATGGATCAGTGAAAATGTCATGAATGCTGGAGGCATTACTTTAATAACTAAATATCAATTAAATAATTTTTTATCAAGCGAAATTTGCATTTTAGTTCTGTCTTGTACAGCTTAAGTGTAATATTAAATGCAATGTGCCCTCTTGTATTCAAACATAAAATGTGTCAATCGACTGTAAGAGCTACATCCATGAGCGTTTTACTGAGAACTTAATTAAGTGCCAATTGTGTTTTGATATCTGACTTATGGAAATATTTGTTGTATGGTTGCACTGAATTAAAAGCTGGTCTCCTTTGTATTATCACGTTAATTGCATCTTTTGTATCAAATAAAAGAGGTTGAATAAAAGAAAAGTTAAAAGGCATGCAAATCCCACATGCATAAAATCTAGTAACCCTGTTTGTAAATCAGTTGAACTTGTTCCATATGATCAATCAAAACAGTTGTAAATATTATTGTGCATGTAATATAATTAAACTACCTTAAATTAACCTACTCATTTATAAATGTGATCAGAGATAGCAAGGCAACCAAGTCAAATGAATACTTCGTCAAATTAAGAGCTTAGTTTCATAGATAGGAATTGTGGAGAAGTGAGTTTCAGAGAATTGCTTTACTTTGAGATATTTTCAAGATCAGGAGAAGTCTAATTAATGTTGGTAGTGAAATCGTGACATCAGTATTTTACAAATTGAGAAATACAAAAATTGAGTTTCGATGATGATTGTTTCACCAAATAAATATTGCTAGTTTTTGGAAAAAGGAATTTTATTTTGTGGTTTATCAACAGTTAGTCTGATCCTTATTTCAGAGATTCCCTGCTTCGAACTTTGTTGTCATTTATGAATCAGGAAACCAGACTAATCAACAACAACAACAAAAAGCAATGACTTAATACACAAATGTTCTTGTGTACACATGAATGTCATTTGAAACCGGTTGGAATAATGTTAACGATCTTTCAGATGGTGGGCATCTTGAAAATAAATGTAATTTATACAGAATAACAGACAACTTTATTAGAAAAGGTACTTTATTGACAAGTATTCTCGATGCAATTATAAAACAAGCTACCAGCCATTAAACAGTACATTTACCTACATCCCCGAGACCTGCAGTTTGTTTGATGTTCAGCGGGGATGGATCACTCATTTTTTGGTGGTCCCTCAGTAACTCGCATCCTTGTTTATAGTGCAAACTATGTTTTTGGACCCCAGTGTGCATGAGTTATCTAGGGAGAGGTGTATAGATGGGTAATTAAAACTTGAGAAAGCATATTTCTGGGGGGTTGCTGCAAGAACATTCAAAAGCAAAAATTGTTCCAGAAAGGGATTTTAATTATAGTTTTGTCCTTGTTGCCATGCTTACCTGTATGAACTGGACTACCTTCTGCATGGCTGGTAACTGCTGGCAATGCTTCCTGCAAACCACCCATCTATCGGGTATGACAGAATTGTCCAGCAGACTTGTCATCTCTTTTATTCACTACTTACCTGCAGATTGATGGCCATGAATTTATACAGAGATGATGGCATTGCATCATTGTTGCCATAGGGAAATGTTTATCCCAAAATGGAAGAAGTCCATTAACACTTTGGTACTAGACACATTCCACTGCCTATTATACTGAACTTTCCATGATAGATTAAAAATTTAGTGGCAGTTGACATGTTTCCCCCAGCTTTTTATAAAGTGGAATAACCAAAAGTAATTCATGCCACATTAAAGTGAGTTCAGAACATTGTCGCCATGCCTTTAATGTTAGATTTGGCTTCCTTTGCAATTTTCTGACTTTGGGTTGGGTGACTCGGCCCACCAGCTTGCCTGGGAGTTGATGACCCGAATTGCTAGGGTCATTAATAGAGCAGCTCTCCATTTGATGGTTAATGTGTTTATTGCCTTTGCCAATCTTAACTTGATGTCAGAACACATATTTGTGCCCCGCGATGCATTGAAAATAAAATTCATGTTCTGGCCTTAAGGATAACTTAAATTTGGCTTGCCATTGTTGCTTGGGTGGGAGATTTGAAGAAGTTTGGAGGCTGACAGCTCAAGAACTACCATTCCTACTTGCTGTTCCACCTGTATCATTTTAGAAACCAGCCATGTCTATGGACGAGGATAGGCAAGCCAAGCAAATGGATCTTTTATGTCTCAGTTGCTGTTCATATCTCAACCTTATTCTAGCAGACAACAGCTGAATCAGTCTATGAGGTACCCTTACAGGGTAGGCAAGAAACCAAGTTTCTCCACCACCAAGCCTTCTGTTTCCCAATGATGACTTAACCCCACTACCATCCTGAGGCAGTCTACCAGGAGCACCAGATTCCAGTAATTTGGATTATATTGGATCAGCCTATTGCCACGAAATGAATGGGTGATCCAGGTTATTTCAGAGGGGCTTCTGATTTCATTTATTGCACCCCTCCTCAATTTCTCTCTCATTATAACATGTGCCATCAGATTGGGAGGACAAAGTTCTTCAGCAGGAGATACAGTCACTCATCAACAAACAGGCAGTGAAGATTGTATGAAAACAACAATCTCCAGGTTTTATTTATTACTGTTCCATACTGAAAAGGTTTCCCAACCATATGTACAGATGCCAGTATATATGGTTGTGGAGCCCACTTGTTGCCATACTTCAAATATGGTCAGCATCAAATGGGGATGGGAGAACTTCCTCTTCACATCAACCTCAGGGATTGCACTAGACTTCGCCAATGTTCCAAATTGCGATTTTGTTTCTTCTTGGCAACAAAATATATCAATCTGGCAATCTTTTTGTGACAATATTTTTGGCTGTTAAAAATTGTATATACAGTCTTGGGTTTGGAGTTGAGAAATTCAAACGTACCATGACAGGAAGCAGCAAACTTGGATATAAAATTGCACTGGAATCTACATAAACAAATCCTTTGTTCATATTGACAAACCACCCTAACACTGCATTGTTATATCATAACCTGCTAATGTTGATGTCTGGCCTTGGTATTCTTTGCTGTAATATAACCCAAATAGTCATGCTACCTGACTAGCTACAAATTGACCACGTCTGAATTTGGGAACAGGAATGACTACAATCTACCAGACAATGGCAGTATTTTTCCTGTTTGAAAAGTGTAACAGAAAAAATATTTTTGCTGAAACTTCAAAGAAAACTGATTGCCTTTGAAGCATTGATCATTCTGTATATATACTAAGCAAATGAAAATTTTTTTTTCTCTCCATCAATGTTTTACAATTATTTGATTTTGCCATAGCAATAACAAATGGGCATTTGTTTGGTCCTTCAAAGAGCACCTTTAACGGCACCTTGAATAACACCTGAACCTTCATCAAAGCAAGCCGAAGAACTTTGATCAAGGAAGGTCGGCAACAAACTTAAATAAAAGCATTGTTTCATTATTTTTTTTTTATGTGATTGGAACTTAGTTATTGTGCCGTGAAAGTTTCCTGTTTGCAGTAAAAAAAGTTTATGCTTACGATCGCTACCAATGGCGGTTTAAAACCCAATATTTTAAAACAATAGATATCTGGCCGTCGAGTTAAATGAAGGTGGGACATCTCGCAAGAATGTTAAACTTTTTAATTTGTTCACGTTTCCCTATGAATAGCTTCATCTCCTTGGTAGCCTCGGCATCATGGTAGTTATCTCTGGCTGACCAAAATCTAGGCCAATTTAAGTACATGTACATGTTGCATATAAAAACAACTATACAGCCACGTGCTACTAGGATAATATATATCAGAGTGAATTGTTCGGGAAACGTGTTTGTTGACAATGGAATATCGATCAAATGAGGACTACCATTTTTTATATATTCATTTTAGTTGTGTTTTCTAACAGGATTTGACTGATATGTGAAATGTCTAACATTTGATTGAATACTCGAATTCATGGATTTTTCATATGCATGTGCATTAAAGGCAATGTGGAGTGTACCACACAAATATAAGCTGTCAATATACAAGTATATTTCAGACTAGTTGTCTTCATTTAATCCAAATTTCCATTTTTTTCTCTGCGTAAATGCTAGTCACTGACAACTGTTGATCTTTTAAAAATTTCACTTCTGTGCGAAATTTCAATTTATTTTTAGCCCGTCCCCCCCGCTTACTTAGCTAAACACCCACTTATGTCAACAACATTACCTTCATCCCGAGGATGTTGAGATAAACGGATAGTACTGTGTTATGCAAATGGCAACATTTTTTTGAAAATTGGCAATAAATTTTGAGGTTCGTGATTTTTTGGTGACAACTTTTTTAAGCCAGCGCCATAGCTGAACCCCTGAACCTCCATCTGAAAATTATAATAAATGTCTTTCAGTTTTAGAAGGGCAAACTGCAAGAAGTCAGTCCTGATTATGTCAGACAATTTGATAGTGGTGACTTACCTCCAGAAAGGGGGGGGGGGCATAAAATATCACAATCCATGTGTCCTTTTTTGGCAGTTTCTTCATCAGTGCTGCCAATTTGAGATCAACATACTAATCAGACACATTCCCAGCAGACTCAGTGTCTTGACTGACATTTTCCCCAGAAAAGGGCAGGCTGTCGATACAGATTGGACCATTCATCTATTGGATTGGGGGTTTCCAGTGATTGACCATTTGCAATAAGGTAGAACCACTATTGGGCCACCTTTATCTCATGTTTCAGACCCAAAAGCTTTGGCCATGGATGCAATGTCAGTCTTTTGGGAGGGGTTGTGGATATTTGCCTACCCCCCCCATGGTCTTAGTAACAAAAATAATACAGAAAATAGGTGGTCAGAATTGCAAGATAATTATTGTAACTGAAGTCGTGAGTCAGTGATCTCCCTAATGGAGCGATGTCTATGAATTTGTCAGTATGTAAGAGTTTGTTTTGTCAGCACTATTGACATCAACATTGCAAAAGCTGCAATACATTTAACCTGAGGATACAACACTGTGACTGCAAGGCTAGGCTGAGGAAGCGTCTCAAATGAAATGAACCGCTGTCTCTGTGTGAACATGTAAAAATCACATGGTGACATCATTTTCGCGTTCCTTAAAGAAGAACTTAAAGATGATGTTCACATTTTCAGAGATTTACTGGTAGTCATTCACTTCACCAGGTAGCATGATCCCTTATGGTGTTTTCTTCAGAAGAGATATTATGGTGTCTTGGAATACATACTTATATAGTGAACTCCTCAAACTCAAAACCTCAGGATACAGGAATCCCCTCAAGACTGAAATTTTATTTCTGTCCTGAAATTTTTCTTCTTTAATATCATTTTCCTCAAGTAAACTGAAACCCTTGACTCTATACTGAAACAAATTTTGATCCCAAATTTCAATTTTATGCTTAAAAATCCCCTAAAATCTGACACTTAGTTGAAATTTGGAAATTATATTTTAAGAGCTAAACTCCTGACACATGCTGGAATAGAGTAATTATGGTTAATAGGTACTGTAGCAGTCTACTCTGTGGGACCTGGAAAATGTTCCAAGGGCACACAAGGTTAAACAACTATTGACATGTGCTAACAGATTGAGGCTGACAGTAGGCTGATCTGAAGTCTTTGCACTATACAAATGAGACAGCTTTTAAGGCTAATTATATATATTAATAACTAAATGCTTGTAGGTAAGCCATTCAGAAAGACTGTATATCTGCAGATTATCTAATTGTGATTGATGCTATATAAAAATATCTGATCAGTAGGACTATCTTTGCTTGGTTTTTTAATTAAATATCTAGGCTTTATTAACCAGACATGTAGCCTCGCTTTTGATGCTTTGCTGATGGAGACCAACAAAGCAGTATTCTAAAAGTCTTTGAAGTTGCCTGTTTCCCTAGTAATGTGGACAGTTATAACTTCAATGAGGATGACAATGACCATATTCCCTTGGCTTGACTGGTTCATACATTACTTGGAACAATGATGTTCCTGTTGAGGATAATTCTGAGGACTG
This sequence comes from Megalonaias nervosa, assembly GCA_016617855.1. NCBI lineage: Eukaryota > Metazoa > Mollusca > Bivalvia > Unionida > Unionidae > Megalonaias > Megalonaias nervosa. The sequence goes on along the minus strand of JAECUM010000289.1, from coordinate 294,707 downwards.
GGAGAGTGAACTTCTGTCGCAATTTATGAAAGCAATCTGGCTGATGATGAAACCAGTGAAGATGATGTATTTTCTAAGCCACCTGACAGTGATCTGACATACTTTGAAGTTTTACATCTTATAAAGAGATTTAAAAACTTAATGATTGCGAAGGATAACCATTATTAGCTATGGCACAAGAAATGGAGTGCTTAACACAGGCCAAATGAGTTCAAAAAAACAATGTAAGAAACAACAGACAGTGCTCCATGCCTTCTTTTCAGGCTCTTGAACTGTGAACATCATGATTTATATTGAATATTTGAATGTATCATTCGTAATTCCAGTGGACTTGTACTAAAGTTATAAAATTACTGATATCATTCCTTGGATGTTTTTTGTGACAAGGATTGCATTTCAGTGCTGCGTTGATGTGACAGGATACAAGTTTTGCTAGGAACATATATTATTCAGCTTATTCTTCATTAAATGCACGTATTTAAAATAATAATAATACAAAATGACAGCTTTCTTAATTTTATGCACTCTTAAACACTGACAATGATACTCTCATAATTGCATCCTCTCTTGTCACATAAGTGCTCAGAAAGACATTTTTTCATATCTGCAAAAACTTTGGTAAAATGAAAACCTCCCAAAACTAAAAATTGTTGGGTCCCAGGGATTTTCAGTTTTCAGAGGTTTCACAGTATCTTTATGATCAAGTGTTCTAAATGAAAACAGATCCTGAATATGGCCATCGTGGTGGACATTTTGAAAAGATTGTTATTTCTACTCCTTCAATATGGATGGCTATGTCAACATGGGGTTTTCACCAAGAGATAGCCAACATGGGGTTTTCACCAAGAGACTACCGGTACTTATGATACCTAGTTGGTCTGAATGAAAATGGTGCAGATTGTACATCAGTTATGGCAACAACAACGGCTGTCTTGAAAATCTTGTCACTGCGTCCTTTAATGGATGGTCGTATTGACATGGAATTTTTACCAAAATGTTTCAAATGATTTCTGCTTGGTTTTAAATGAAAGTGATTCTAATCTGACATCTAGTATGTCCACCACACTTGCTAATTTGAAGAATACATATATCAGAGACAGTTTCTACACCATGCAGTTAAAAGGTGGAAATGGTCTTATCTTGAAATTCTTTTTGCGCAGTTGAGCATCAGTCCTTCTAAGGACTCTTATTTTGTTTATTTTTTAATTAATGGAATAACATTTTTATCTTATTATCAGTTGTAAGTAGTTCATCATAGGAAGATACAGTAGACTCTGGAAGTTGATAGTGGGAGAATGTCCCATGGGCTTGCTGAAGGTGCAACACTGCTGTTGGACAAGCTCATTTAGTTTTCACTTGTCTTGGTCCCAACCTTATTTTTACTTTTATTTTAGTAATTAGGCAGTGTTAATGTTGAGCCCTTGTACAACATTATTTTAGACAATATTGCATCTGCACTGATGAAATTGGTGTGCGGATGCATCTTAACAAGGTCAGTCACCCATATTAAAAGTAAGTCTCTGTAATCTTATTTTCGTGCTTGAGTGACTTTTACGTTTTGAGCTATTCATTCATTACATCCTCAATATCTTGAACCCTACTTCACCAAAAATAAAATTGATATGTGGATGCAACTCAAAGTGAAGAGTGACTCGACCATACCAAAAGTAGCTCACAATGATCTGATTTTCATGCCAAAGTGACTTTTGTATTTATCTCATTACCTGTCTGTATATTGTTGCCATCTGCAAATGTACCTGTGTTCCTCAGAGGGTTTGTGTTTACAAGTAAATCTTGTGTTTGTCTCAAGTTCTCATTATAAGATATTAAATAGACTGCTGTTTTCCTTGGTTGGGGGTGGGTGGGGTGGAAAATCGGTCAGCTTGTAAAAGTTTTTGTTCCCCTCGGGGTTAATCTGAGGTCACTTGGCAGAGACCTGAGATTCTTCTAGTTCTGTGATGAAGTAATAGAGGGAAGCAATTAATAATAACAAATACAAGGATTGTGATTCATGCACATTTAGTTCAACACAACTGTCTGGTTGTTTTCTCAATTTTATTGGATGGTATGGGGAAACATTTAATGCAGAAATTGTAGTATTTGATATTTCTGACTTGATGGAGTATGTACCACAGTTATGAAATTTTGAATGTAACCGAAGACACAAACATTTGCATATGTCTCGGCCCAGTTTGTTTGTCATTGCTTTATGGCAAAGAGAAGCAGTGTTTTCACAAGTACAGTATAATCTCAAGCACAAAAACATTCCATTTTTTTAATCCTATTAAATAGAAACACTTTGTTATACATGAAACTTCATTATGTGGTAGAACATTCAGCATATGACAACACCAGGGGTATATTCAGTTACACTGAAGTCAGCTACAATAGGGGTGGTGCAGAAATAGATTTTTGACCAAAATCTATTCAGAATTATGATTTATTAATTGGTCATTTAACTGTTTGTGACCAATGCTCAATAAACTTGATTCATTGGAACAGCGCTAATAAATATATTCATTATCTAAAACCAAGCTTTAAATTACATGTTAGTATGGGCAGGGATAGGTTGTTTGGTTATATGAATACTACACAGTGATGCCTGTTTATTTCAGATGAAGACAGTTAGTGTTGCTGTGGTCCTGTGCCTAAATGTGGGTGTAGACCCCCCAGATGTGGTAAAGATCTCCCCATGCGCAAGGCTGGAGTGTTGGATAGGTAATTTCCCTTAAGATATTTTAAAGACAGTATTGTCCTTTTGAGTGCAAACTAACTTGGCAGACATCAAACAAGGGTCATGTTGGACTCTGAAGTGGTGCATTTAAAAAAGTGAGGTCAGGTGTCATAAACGCAAAATAAGCTATCATCAACTGGTGTTATACGGACTCTGCTAATTTTATTGTATTAATCTGTCTTACTGCGGAAGAGGGGATCCCAAATTTGTTTAAACATCAGTGAAACTTAATGGAGCCCTTCTTTCTTTAAAAAAATCATGTGACCTTAGGTGAATGATAGAAAGATTGAATGTTTGGCATCTTCATCTCACCATTGTGATAGTTATTGACTAGAATGTTCCTTTCAGTTTCCACCTCAAAGGAGTGAATATGTTGCATGATTTTCTTAGGAGGGTCAGGAAGTACCTTAAAACAGCTAAAGATTTAATTAGTGTGGTTTTTTTTCAATGATTGACAGATTTCTTAAGGACCAGTTAACACGTAATTTTAACTGACTCACTTTTCTCTATAATTTACTACCATAGTATAGCTTTGCACAAATCAGATTTAATTTCAAGAAGTGTATAACTACTAGATTGATTCCAAGTAATTTATATTTTGTGTTCTTAATTCTTCACCCAAACCTTTTTTTGCACCAATCCATATGACCAGGATTTGTCAAAGTTCACCTACAACCCAGAACAGTGGGAGATGCTGTATAGAATGTTTAAAGCAATGTTGAGGGAAGTGTCATTGTCAGCTAATAAGAGAGTTTAATCATCAACACATTGACTTATCAGGTTGTTAATATTTATACCAATGGTTTTTAGAGAAGCACTTAATAACTTAATGAACTATTATAAATAGATATGGTGAAAGGGAATCCCTGTCTGACAAATAATTGTACAAGGAAAACCTGAGAGCAGTCCTAATTATTATCTGGCACACAGCTAGATGTATCGTGATAAAAAATTCAAAACCATTTCAAGATAGATGGACCAAGGATATCTTGTGCTTGGGGTAAGAAAGAACCCTATCAATTTTAGGTCCAAAAGGTCAAAGGTCAGTGACCCTGACAAAAAGAAGAAAAATAGTTTATGCACAATAACATTAGTTCTCCATGAACTAAAGCTACTAAGCTTTCGAGATTGCTTGTACTTTTGTTAAAGAAGATCTGTATCAATTTCAGGGTAAAAAGGATAAAGGTCATGGCTTCTGTGACAAAAAATAAAAAAAATCTTTCAGCACAATGACATTATTTTGTCATCAGAAGGTCAAAGATCGAGTTCACTGACTGAAAAAAAGAAAAATGGTTTCTGCTTAAATTCTCATTTTCTATATAGAGAACTATTAAGCATGGCACAATCACATAGCACAACATAATATGCCATTCTTGGTTCTCTGATTGGAAATTATTTCTGCACGTCTAAGACTTAATATTTCGGAAAATTATATCAATATGAAGTTGTTTTTCATATTGTTGAAATAATACATTTTATAAGAGTGTTAGTTTTATTTTAAAAGTTTAAATCTTCATATACAAACAGCAGTCAGTTCTGCCTATCAAAAATGGTGGACATGTTGAAACTGGGACTAACCTTTACTCCCCTGGATGATTGTGCCTTAGTCTTATTTGCAGAATAAAGCTTATTCAGGTAGCAGACAAATGCCATATAAATTGCAGGGTGGCTTTACAAAATAGAAAGAAAACTTCTAGCACCATCAGTGATGAAATAGAGCTGATAAAAAGTGGTCCTCAAAAATAGGGTACACATTAATGTGGCGACTGCTCTGGTGGCCTATGTGGTTAGAGCATCTGCCTCAGATGTGGTAGGTTGTCAGTTCGAGGCCCAGCCAGGTCATACCAAAAACTTATAAAGCATGGTTCTTGCAGCTGCCTTACTTGGTGCTCAGCATTAAGAGGTTAGTGTTAGTATAGGTTGGCCTGGTGTCAGGATAATGTGACTGGGTGGGACATGATGCTACAGCATGATGCCTCAGTGCTAGGCATTACTATAAACTACCACATTGCAGACATCGTAGCAATATGACTGAAAAATTGTTAAAGCGATGTTAAAAATCCAAATCACACACACAAACACGCACATTAATGTGGTAAATTCTGCATGCCTTGCTAATTGGATTAACTCTGAATAATTTCTTCTAGAAATGGTTAAATCAACCCCCTTCAAATACCCCCCCCCCAAGTACTTAATATATTAAGTAAAACATGTCAGTTCAGTATTTACAAGATTTAATATCTAGTTGATCCTGAATAAAAAGGGTGCTGATCTGATGTCACATATAGCTGCCACAATGAACATATGGATATGTTGCTATTCTCAAGAATTTATGGTCATGTCAAAATGGAGTTTGCATCAAAAGTCTTCTAGTGGTGTTGAGTTTGTCATATTTGAAAGTAGTGCCAATCTTAAATCCAATATGGATAGCCACAGTAACGCTAAGCAGTTAAAATGAAGAAATGGTTTTATATTGACTTCCTAGAAAATTTTTGTAACGTAGCATATCAGTCCTTTTAAGGGACTGTTGCTTAATACTACTTCTTGATTCTGATGTTGTCAGGGGAGGAAAATTCAGTTGCATATTTATAAACCTCTGTTCTTTTAAATACATCAACAATGAACATTATTAAATTTTTTCATAGACCCCTTGGCCGTCAGTCCACAGAAGGGGCTGGAGACAATAGGGGCCAATTTACAGAAGCAGTATGAAAGATGGCAGCCTAGGGCACGCTACAAGCAGAGCTTGGACCCCACAGTAGATGAAGTGAAAAAGTTATGTACCTCTCTGAGGAGGAATGCTAAAGTATGAAACTGATTTTCAAATATTCCAGAGAAAGAGAGAATGAGAGTGGGCTTTAGGTTACATTATATTATAGTATATTTTTCTATATTTTTCCATTGTGCCTGCTCCTCCTGCTGTGTGTAGAATGATCCCCAATATAATGACATACTTGCTGCAGTGTGTGTGTGTGTGTGTGTGTGTGTGTGTGTGTGAGAGAGAGAGAGAGAGAGAGAGAGAGAGAGAGAGAGAGAGAACTATTGTTCTTAGGATTAATGACCAGAAGGGTACAGGTACCATTGCAATTATCGGATCAGGTCATATTGGCAAGGCACATTACTACTTTGGCATGATACAATCTTCAGAGTGTTGCTTTGCCATAAGACACTAACCCAGCCTAACCTTACTCTCCCCAGGAGCTTCAAAGAAGGTATGCATATATTTGGTAGTGTTTTATACCCCTCTGCACAGTAGTGGCTATGTAGTGCCAGATAAAAATTCAGAAGACCTCTAGCGAGGATCTTAATTGTAAAGGTTATATAATTGTCAGTTTTTGCAAAAATGCTCTAATAGACATTTGTATATTTTGAGCTCATGTAGAAATGAAATATAAAGATTGGTGAATACATGCCAACCGATATGCTTTTGGCGTAATAATTACGTTTTATTTTTCACCAGTTACATTGTACACTGCCTGCATATGGATTAAATTTTTTGGGTGCAATAAAAAATAAAAGCAATAAATAATTGTTTTGGTCATTTTTATTATCACCGCTTCAATTCCAGTCATATAAATTTGAGAATATTCTTAAAACGATGACTGCTGCTTAAGTTTAGTGTACTTTAGTGTAAGTTTAGAGTACTTTACTTATTTGCTATTCATAGCAACTGTATATGACACATTTCCAAGAAAACTGAGTGTTTCTTCACATTTGAACTTTGGCTTATAGATTCATTAAATTGATAAGCTACTGGTTTGTGGACCAGTCTATATTTTCTTAAAAAAATTGGCACCCTCTGTTAACGGAAACGCTTTACAGAGTGACTTGTGGATGTTATATGAACTGAAAATGTTTGAGCAGATCAATCTTTTCAAACTTCACAACATGTCAGATCAGAAAAAGGACAGCTCAACACCTTTTACAAACATTAGAAGAAGACTAAGAGAGCAGTGTAATGCAGCAGGCTGAGCACATGATCATGCTCATTGTAAAATTCCCATTCATGATCATTCAGTGAAAGTTACATATGTAGGCTAGTTTCAGTGAGTGCTGAATATAAATAATTTTTCATTATATTTTGTGTTTGTATTATGGTTCTAATCCATATGGATTTTGCCCTTTGTGACTAGAATTTTGACCAGTTGCAGAACCAAGTTAATAGCAACAATAAATATACCTTTTTCATACATTCTCTAACTCTTGCATGTAATATATAGATTACACTTTTTATGTCCAAATTATACTTTTTTGCCACTTACAATAGCAATAATTACACTTATCCCTCTTGCGGGGTTGGTGTGTATGTTGGTGATTAATTTATGCTGAAAACTTTTTTGTCACTCCGTTGGATGGTTATGGAAGTCAAGAACTAAGGTGGGATAAGGTGACTTTTTTTTTCTCAAATCAACTTCGGTTTTATTTCAAATGAAAGACATGTCGGTAATGATTTTAACATTTTGGCACATCATCAGAAACCACTGGATTATGCATCTTCACAAATCCCCTAAGACAGTCCACTTTTCTCCATCATCACCCATGGCTACCTGTGCAGAGATTTTTATATTTGTCATGAATATGCACAAACATACTAAACTAGTTACTGCGAGCACAAGTAAAATGTTCTCACCATTATGACCGAACATGATCTTTTAAACTTTGTGAAAGAACCAATCATCACCCATGGCTACCTGTGCAGAGATTTTTATATTTGTCATGAATATGCACAAACATACTAAACTAGTTACTGCGAGCACAAGTAAAATGTTCTCACCATTATGACCCAACATGATCTTTTAAACTTTGTGAAAGAACCAATCAAACATTTTCTTTCAAGCACAGTTGATAAAACAGGCTCATTAGCTTATATGTTGGAAATTGTTACATTGTTTTGCTGGTGAGATATTTTTGCTTACCTGAAATCATGAAAATTGAGGAATTCTCCATACATGCAGTCACTGATGATAAAGGAGCATAGCGGATTGTCACCCATGCTTGCGATGATGTGGGATATAACTCAAGTTTTGTGAGCTAATGTAATGTGTGTGTGTGTGTGTGTGTGTGTGTGTGAGGTCCAACTGCATAATGTGCTGGCAGATAAGGTTCTGTGTTGATCATTCTACTGGTTATTATGTCTGGGTCTGTGTAGTTTGTAGGTGGATCTGACATATCCCTGATTAAATAGAAAATTCCACATAGATTGTAAAAGATTGGTGATATTTTCTGCTTGCAGGAAGAAAGGGTATTGTTCCATTATAATGGTCATGGTGTACCCAGACCAACAGCCAATGGAGAGGTGTGGGTATTTAATAAGGTAACATCATTGTAATTGTCCAGATTTCAGTTTTGGGAATAAATAAAAGAACAAATGCCTTGGTTGGTATTTTTTATGCAAGACAAAATATAGCATTTTTAGCTGATTCCTCAATCCTGGTTCTTAATACTCAGGCTATCGGTGTACCAAAAACAAACCAAATTTGTGTATGTACCGTTGCAGACCTGCCAACCCTTATGATTTTGCCTAAAGTCTTACGAAAATTACCCTTAAAATATGGACTTGCGGCATGCAAGCAAAAACTACGGAAAAATATTAGTTGCCGAAAAATCTGGATAATAGGTTAATCTGTGTTTGATATAGATCCGGGTTTCATATTAGAATTAATTAAATTAGTCAGGGAACCTGACTAACTTTACAGCAGTACCCCTGATGCTTTAAACTGCGCTTAATTGTTCATGCCAAGCATCTGCATGATCAAACTGTTGATTATAGAAATTTTTTTAAATGGCGTCCAGAAAGCAATGCATGTTTAAGATGACCGGGAAAATAAGCCTCTAGAAAAGTGTTAATAATCAACACAGAAGAAATGGAATATTCAGATTCTTATGAATAAAAGCTGGAAAGGACACAATTACGTTTGTTGGACATCACATGCCAATTTGAGTGTCTCGTGGCAGGAGATATGATTACTGTCATCATGTGAAAGGAAAAAGAGTTTCCAAGAATTACGTAAAGTTGAGAAATGTCAACAAGCCATTGAGTTGCATAGGGTTTGGAACTATAGTTTGTGTAACTTTGCTGGTGGTAAATAAAGTCTGTGTGTACTTTACAAACTTTTCAGTTGAACATAATGTTTATCGTCGCTGCGTCAAACTTTTAATTACGTTTTCCAGCTTTACAGTAGCAGTTATTGATATTTTATTACACCTTACTGAAAACTGGTCAATCTTACGGAAAAAATTCAACTGCCGTACTGAGACAGACTCATCACTGTTATCAGGTCTGCTGTTGTTATAGTGTTTGATTTAACAACTGCATATAAATGTAGATAAACAAAGAATAAACTTGAAATTTTCATCAAGTTGCTGTAAGTTACAGGGACAGAATTTGATTCTGAAAACATGCATTTCACAACTGTATTGCCTTTTTTTTAAAGCAAAGTCAGATCATATGCATATAGAATAGATTAAAATTATTTGTTTTCTTTCATATTTTTACATTCCAAATGTATCGGGTAATATAGTGATAGTAGTATCAATTGTCCATTCATCCTTCCTTAGACATGGTGGTTTTTAGCAACAAAACTTTTGTTTCCTGTAGTCTTTTTTTTTCCTGCAAACTCCATGCTTGAATTACTTGTAGAGTGTTGCTTGTAAATTTTGGTGCTGCTGGTCTAACTCATTAACCCCAGGAGATTTGTGTCATTTTCTCCTGAATTTCAAGTAAGAAACACATTTTAGGGGCTGCTTCTGAAGACATCCAAATAAATCTGCTTGCAAGAGATTTCCGTTTAGGCTGGAGCCTAGATGTATTAGAAACATTGCTTTTCATTGGCTATTTTGCTTGTGCACATACAGAATGGTAAAAGTTGGAGTTCTGTTTTGTTTGATTATTTTTTTTTTATTATTATTGTACCCATCATTTTTGTGTCCTGGCCACTTTTTACTTGAAATTCCTAAATTATCCTACATTTTGCAAAGGTTCACCTGTCTGTGTGCAGTTCAGACCAGTCTGGCTTAGGTCAGAGGCCAACAAGTCTAAATTCTGGACACAAAATCAAATTCCGACAAGGGGCAAATTTTTGGTGTAAAAAAAATCGGGTATAAAAAAATGTTTTTCCTCTAAATTTTGTAATGCGAGTAGAAAGTCCAGATTATTAGGTATCTTTGTAGAGCTACATCTACTTTTCTGTAATACCACCCAGTCTGGTGTATCTTAAATTACCTTGACGCTACAGATCTTGGAAGTAGGGTTCTACCTCCTGAGGTACAAACATGGCGCCAGGGGTTAATGAATTAAATGTCATTGTTACTGTAGTTGAGATGTGCATTTCCTTTGTACTTGATACGTCATATTTCATTGCCTAATTTTTGTCAAACTTCATGAATAAGATAACACGTGTACAAGGGGTAGCTTCCTATTGATCCTGAGGCCAGAGGACAAGGCCACAAAATTGATGTTTTATTTGTTTTTTCTGATAAATAATTAGAGTTTTATCAACTTTATAGATATTTTATGCTTAGGTAGTGCCACCAGTCTGTTGTGATTGCAGCAAAGGTCAAGGTGACAGGAGTTTAATTTGTCATTTTGGGTTCCACATGACAAGTCGGCTTTCCTGTATTTTAGTTTCATGTAACCGGTTTTTATCAGCTACATAGTTGCATTGGAGGAAGCGCAGCTTCCTATTGAGTCTGTAATTGATAGATCAAAGGTCAAGGTTACTGTGTACTAGATTAAAAGTACATTAATTTTACGTTTGAAATAGCTGTGGTTGGTCATGGGAATTAGCCATTTTTTAGATGACTGTTTTATCTCTGGGGTTTAATGTAATCTATTATTAATAATAGAATTAATCAAAGTAATAAGCACAATAGCAGTCATTACAGTTGTAAACATAGTGATAGAACTGAAATATTGACAGTATCAAAACGAAGTACAGAAGGTAAATGTTGAATATTGACTTATTTGACATTTATTTATCTTCGCCAGAAAAAGGAAATTTTTTTTGGTAAGATCAGAACTGAGATGTTATTATGCTTCAAATGCTCGTAATTCTCATTAATTTGGATCAGAGCTCTAGCATATTTTCACATTTTTGCAGACAAATTGACTAAAAATACACAGAAGTTTTTAATGCATTCAAATTAATGCAAATCATTTTGATTTTTAAGCATTTAGTCTAATATTATCAGTGTATATTACTTCTGATGTAAGCACTGTCTATATTTTATGATGGCATGTTCAGTCAGTATAAATTATGTTATCTGTACAAGTGCTTGATGTGGGCTGCTTTGAGAACATGCACTCAAATAGAGTAGTATAATTGAACGTTTCAATATATTGTCTTCATCACTAAGCCATTTATACATTCGAGCATCATTAATATCTTGATGGTTAAGAGTCAGTCTGGAGTAGTTATTTTTGTGTGATGTGGTCTTGCAAAATACCCATCAAGTTGTTTAATAATGCATTTACCATATATACTCTTTTCTGAGTTGAGTCCAATTGCAAACTGCACATTTGAGTCCAGTTGCAAACTACTGAGACCAAGATCTGTCATTCCTGATATGTCAGCAGGTCTGGGTTTCTGCATTTTGTTGGGAGTAATCAGTTGAACCAAACAACAGACTGATATTCCAGCACATTATTTGGTGGCTAGTGATGGTCGATGTTATTTGTAATTGTACTCAACATATAAGTGAGTATATATGGCAGTTTGAATCCAGGGAGTAAATACCCAGTTTATCAAATCTTGATCTAGAGCTGTATAGTTAACTTTTCTTAATATAGAGTTACACCCAGTACATCCCCCTGTCAATCTATGACCTACAGACTTGGATGGGGAGTCCTTCTATCTATGTGTATGACTGCTCCAATGCTGGTGTCATTGTAGAGCTCTTCAAACAGTTTGCTGCACAAAGGGAGCAAGAAATTGAGGTAATTGTTGCAAACTAACATTTATGTCATTTAGATGTCAAGACCATGGTCAGTCTTCGTTTACTGATATTTTGTATGGAGGTAAACAGAAAAGAAGTAAATGGTGCTAACCCTTACTGTATGATTTGTTATTATCAGAAATTTGTCATGATTTTCAGAAGACACAAAGTTTAAAATTAAATGGTGAAATTCTTTTCAGGAAAAGAGGCATGCAGAGTTCGGTTTTCATAATAATGAATAAAAATCAAGTACTTTATGACATACTATGTAGAGAAAACAGTAATATTTGAATAATTACTACACTATTCTATCTTTGGTAGGCTTTTAATTTGTAATTTTGCCTAAAGAGCACCTTTTAAGTACAAAACGGCTTCTCATTTCTTTAATGTTGTTATTAATATTATTACTATAATAGTGACCTGTCTTGATTAATTTAATGGGAGCTCAGTAGTAAGGAGAATAAATCTGGTCCATCTCTCTGCTAGCTGTACTATGTTATAAGTCTGCATTTTTTTCACACCAAGTCTATTTTCTAGACAGGAAATCTAAATGCCACAAGGTATTCAAATTCTGGCACCCCACCCACTTCAGTAAAGAACTGCATCCAACTTGCTGCTTGCAGGGCGAAAGAATTACTGCCCATGAATCCAGAACTGCCAGCTGACCTGTTCACATCCTGTCTGACTACACCAATAAGAATAGCTCTCAGGTGGTAAGTGTTTTATTTTTTTACTTTTCTCTTTGACAGGAATGAAAGTTGTCAGAATTAATCTGTATGGCCTGTTTTGCTTTGATCAGTAGTGATATTGAAAGCTGTCACACTGCAGACATCGTAGCGATATGACTGAAAAATTGTTAAAGCTACGTTAAAAATCTAACTCACAAACACACACACATGCGCGATATTGAAAGCAGTGTTGCTTTTTTTATACCAGTTTTTGTGTAATGATAACAGTTTACAATATTGAATTGTTCTTCAGGTGAATGTAAGAGTCGTGCCTTAATAGAAATTAAGTTTGAATGTCAGAAGAATTAAGGAAAACAGTGCTTAAAAAATGCTGAATATTTGTGTGCAGGCTCTTTTCAGGAGCCAAAATGAAATGATGTAGGGCTTTATATGCTCAGTTGGTAGGTTTCCATCACCTTGCAAAAACTTTTGATTGTATGAATATTTTCTGATTTTGTCTATGTTTATCTTCTCAACATGGATTATAAAAGTAAAATGCTAGTTCCACCACTTGGTCTCTAACTTAACCAGTAATATCCTGTTTGTGTTTTTTTCAGATTTTTTTTCTCCTATTGATCACCTTTTGATCTGGTCATTTAGCAGCATTTTCTTGAACATTACCCATATTTTTTGAATGAAAAAGATATGGAAGAGTTACTTCCTTAGCTTTTCTCATGCTTTGTAAAATTGTCTTTCACAGATGCTATATTTGACACAAAATGTAGATAAGCAGTAGTTTTAGGTATCTGTATGATTTAATATTCTCTTGTCAGGTATGTTCTTCAGAATACAAGTAAATTAGTACCTGGATTGACTCAAGACATGGTCGACAGGTAAGTGTTAAAAATATTTTATTGGTCACATCATCAAACATGTCAATTCATTACTGTTTTAGATGGGGAATTTTTATTTGTTATTTTTGTGGTATGTAATACTGGGTGCAATTTGTTTTTCCAAAGAAAAGACTTTGTGTTCATTAGTAAGCTAAGCCCATCATATTATGATGCTGTAAAGTAGTTGGCAAACATTGTTGTAAAGAAGGCTGAATAGTTATAAGGGAGGTATTGAGTAGTGTCGTACAATCCATTGTGGCAAAATTGTTTAATTTCCTGTAAAATAACTTGATGAATACAGACATTTAACTTTAGCTCTAGTGGTTAAATAGTAGAAGAGCTTATGGAATGGTCTGTTGTCCATCATCCGTCATCCAGTGCATGTCCCTCTGTTAGCACTGGTTTGGTATTGTTACTCCTAAACTCTTTGGAGGATTGCCATGAAACTTGAATGACACATTCATCCAAAGGCCTAGTAGATCCTCAGTGAAAATGGTGCCATTCAGGCCTTCAGCCTGGCTGCCACTCTTCAGAATCTTGTTATTGCCAGTCTTCCTGAATCACTGTTCATATCAACATAGGGTTTTCAGCAGAAGATTTTTTTATGGCAGCCATCTTGAAAATTTTGTTATCACTACTCCTCCCAAACAGAAACCCATATCGACATGTGATTCTCACTGTTAGACTTCTTATATCCGGTTGGCCCTAAATGAAAATGGTGCTGATCATACATCCAGTGTGGCTAGCAGGGAGGCCATTTTCATCTTGAAAATGTTTTTATTGCTACTTTGTTGAATGGAAAGTCAACATGGTTTTCACCAGAAGACTTTTTATGATGTCTTGTTTGTCCTGAATGAAAATGATGCCACCCAGACATTCAAATGCTGTGTGACATTCACAAGTGTGTTAGGACTACCCTCTGATTGATATACTGTTTGTTCAGCTGCATTGGTAATTCTGATAATCAAGGTTTGTATGTCAGGACTGGTCTCTGATCTTGGATTTCTAGGTTGACAGAAGGTGCTCACTTTTAATGACAAATACTTTTTAAGTTTTCTCTGGAGATCTGCAACTTGTACCACTATCTGCATTTCACTACATAAATGCACAACATGGCTAAAATTTGCATGAAAATGAGTCTTTTCTTTCAAATGTTTTGAATGTTTAAGCATGTATCTCTATGTATATGCTTTTGAATCCATTTCCACTTCAAGTGAACAGCTTTGCTAATGTTAGTTCTGTACCATGAATTTGAAACCCAAAGTATGTCTTGGTGATCTTCACTAGTTTCATCCAGATTCATACCAGAATGCTAAATAAGTCTGTTTTTGACAAGGGGTGTAGACCATAGAAATGATGCATTTTGCTAAATGATCAGTAAAGAGACATATCCAGTGATAGCTGACCAGTAGGAAACAGCACATACTGGTTCATTTGCCCAGAAATAGAAGTGTGTGAGGGATCAATGTAATCAACAAACATCCATGTCATTGGACAGAGATTCTGTAGGAGTAACATTTGCAAAGGTATCCTTTTGGAGTGGAAAAAAAATATAGTGTTTTCATGCTGATACGGAAGGTTGGTTTAAAGTTCTAAATATTTTTTATAAATTGAAACATTTTCATGAAATCATTGGCAATAATATGCTTTTATTTATTCAGTTGTATATAGGCTACTAACTGCAGAGAATATTGGAGAAAACTAATGACACAAAAAAACTATACCAAGGATGAAATTTGATTGAAAACATTGAGTGAAAATTAAATTTCCCCCAGTTTATTTAATACAGAATTATGACACAATATAGTACATGCAATGTACATGTTGACATTAATTTTCCAGCATTCATACCATAATTATACTTGATTCGTAATGAACTTTATTTCTATATGTGAAATGTTTATTGTTAATTTTTACAGAATACCTGGTCAGTTAAACGACAGAAGAACTATGCTGGGAGAGCTTAACTGGATATTTACAGCTATTACTGATACTATAGCCTGGAATACTCTTCCACGAGGTAAAGTAAACTACACCACAATGACCATCTTGTGAATGACTGACCTTTTTTTTGCATTTGTCCTTTTCTTTCATAATTTTAGATGGCAGTGTTTGTATATTAGCAACATGACATTTTAGTACACAAGTATATATATTTTTTGATTGGTAGTTTGACCATATCCAACGAAAAGTAGTACATGCAACAAAGATGGAATGTGGTTCTTTTATTCCAGCATTAAGTATTGTTAAACCACACTTAACAGGAAGCACTGCCTTTTAGGATGTTAAAATTACAGACAAAACATGAATTAGATCATTTCTTTAAAGTAACAGGGAAGCCAATGATTCTTGATTTTGTGGAATTATTACAAATTTTTTGAAAGATCACTTATTCTGAATTAGTGACAGAATTCCTGGAGATAAAAATTTTGATGGATATAATTTTGAATGGGAGATTTTTATATGGACACAGAGAAAGTACATCTTTACCAAGATTATCAACTAGTACATAGAATCTACTAAGTATTTAAAGAATTTAGGTTTCTTGAAATGGAGGAATTGATTCACAATTTATTCTCATTGGACCTTAGCTGTTGACTGACCCAAGTATCTGCTGACTCGTAGGCAGATGCAGTATAATTAGATGGATGTTTGTTACTTTCAACAAACATTTTATCTATTCCATGGAGGCTGGCTGTGTTCTGAATAATTTATGCTATAATATTTGGTTACACCATCCAGTTTGTATCCCTCTGCAGATTTAAAAAAAAAAGCATCAAGGATATAAAAAAAAAATGCACAAAACTTAGTCATTTCATGTGTAAGTTTATAATTTCAAATATAATCTTCAGCAAGTGGCCTATAACATTGTCATCTTATTTGCATTTCAAACCAAACAGAAGTTGTTGATGTAAACAAACAGACTGACTGCTCACCATCCTATTCAGGTTTCTAGAATGGACCATATTCAGTAAAAAGGTGTGTAGTCTGCATCCAATATTTGCAATGTCTACTTTTCATATTTTTAACAGAATAATACGGTGTAACTCTTACATGTATTCAAAAGGATGTAACTCCCAAGCCTTGAAAATTTACGGAATTATTCAGAGCTTATTGAAGATGGGAAACTACGTGACATCTATTATCTGAAAAATACTCACCCACACAAATATGGCGACTGTGTTGGTTAAAAACTTCTATTTAGTTTGAAACTTGAACAAGATGACAGTGTTAGAGGTTAGAAATTATACATTGATGAATGAATTGAATAGGTTCTGTGCATTTGTAACATCCTTGATGTTTTTTTTTTGTTTTTTTTCAGGTTGGTAGGGGTGTTACAAACAAATGGGAGGGTAAGCGAATTCTATAGGATTCCCGATAAGCATTGCCTATGGATTGGCATTCTGTAGTAACCTCCACAAATCCATCTGTTCCTTCATTTGAATTATATCCATAATATAACATCATTCATTAATCCTTCAATCCTCATTGTGCTTCAGGTGGCATATAAGGCAAGAGAGCACCACTGCTGCTCATCTGCAGCCTGTCTGTTGATAGTTTCCCATATTAGACCAAACAGTTTCATCTCCTTCTCAACTTCCCTTTGCCATGTGTCCATAGGCTGACCCTTTTAATGCCTTCTGTCTGGTGTCCAGCATACGGTTATTCTTGTTAGTGCATCTGGTGGCATTCAATACACATGCCCAAGCTATCTCCATCTTCTCCTTTTCACTGTTTGGACAACAGGTTTTACCTTTGTCCTTAGATGCGGATCTCTGTTTCAGATCTTATTGGGTCAGAAAATTTGTAGGTTCCTCCGCAGACACTTGTTTTCGAAGATTTTTAGTTCTTGAACTGTTCTTGTTGTAAGCTTCCATCACTCTGAACCATATAACAGCACACTCCAAACATTACAGTTGAAGATGCTTAGCTTTGTTGTTTTTTTCCATTTGATTTCCAGTTGTTATTCAGCATGGTGAAGGACAGGTTGGATTTGCTGATTCTTGAGTTGAACTTCTGTCTCAATGTCTCCATCTGTTGCCCCTGGTAGGTGAAAACTCGTCCACTTTGTCTTTGGGATTGTTGTTGGTGTTGAGGGGATTATTATTTGTTGTTCTGATTCATTTTCATCAGCTTTATCTTGCTGATGTTCACTTTCAGTCCAAGCTATTGATCTGTCTCAATTAATCTGACTGAATTATCTTGCATGACTTTCTGATGACTTGAGAGCAGGCTGGTATCATCAGCATAGGTCAGATCTTCTAAACAATAGGTTAGGGTCTGCTATTGTTTTTTTCAATAACCAATCTATGGCAACAGTCAGAAGAAATGGTGACCAGATGCAGCCTAGCTTGACCCCTGTGGTGATAATGAAACTGTGAGGTTGCTGCAAATAACCTTGAACTCGAGTCACAGTAATTTTAATTACTATTAATTTGATGACATTCTCCCTCTTCTGGGGGATTCCATATGAGCAGAGGATTTTTCAGAGGGATTTTTGGTGAGGGCTGTCTAAAGCATTTTCAAAGTCTTATGAAATTGATGTAAATCAGGCTGTTCCATTCAGCAGACTGTTCAAGAATCTGTCTGAGGGAGAAGATAGGGGCAATGCAGCTTATCCCTTGCCTGAATCCAGCTTGTTCCTTGTGAATAACATTGTCCATAGCTAATTCTTTTGAGGAGGATTCTGCTAGTGGGGGACAGCAGTGTAATCCCTCATAATAATACCAGTTTTCCTTTCCCCTGGGATGTCTTCTGTGTTCCGTATCTGCTGGAAAAGCCTGCAAGGAATTTTGGGTGTTTCTTGTAACTCAGCTTTCAGGATCTCTGAGCAGATTCCATTGACACAAGATTTCTTTAAGGTTTTCAGGGCCTTTATGGCTTCTATAACTTTGGTTTCTGTGGTGCATCTAGGTTGACATCTAGATCATCTGCTGTTTCTTGAATATCTGCATTGCTTGTTGGCTCTATGTTTAAGATGCTCTGTAAGTGCTTCTTCCAGATTGAAATCTTTTGTCTCTCATCAGTCATCAGTGTTGAAAAGTTTCTTATTGTTACATGTTCTTTTTATCACTTCATTGTCCTTTTCTCTATATTCTTTGGATAGCCTTTCTTCCCAAGGGGGGGGGGGGGCTTTGGCAGCCAGTATTTGTTTCTTTATCTGTTTTCTTTCTTCAGTCACTGTCCATGTTGACTGTGATATCCACTCTTCTTTCTGTGTTTTCTGATAGCCAAGGACAATTTCTCCAGCTTCCTGCATTGCTTAATTGAAGGCATTTATAGTCATTTCAGCCTCCTCTTGCAACATGCAACACTTATTCATGAGGGTTATTTGGAATTTTTGATAGCTGGGTCAGTCAGTCTTGGAACATCAAAATGATTATAACTTTTCTCCTCATGTTGGACTCTCCTCAGCTTTAGACCATGCACAGCTACTATAAGACTGTACTCTCTCTGTTGATGAGGATGTGATCAACCTAGCTTTTCTGTCTTGCCATCAGATTTCCAGGTCAGTTTGTGTCTTAGTTTATGCTGAAAAAGGGTTCCACCTTTGACCAAGTCATTATTTTAACACAGCCTCTCACCATTGTTGTTCATTGCGCTGGTGCCATGCCTTCCTATGATTCATTTTCTGTCATTGCCATTTCCATCATGTGCATTTAAGTCTCCTATAACAAGCAAAACATCATGTTTTTATGATACTTCCACTGCTGCCTGTAGATTATCATAAAATTTGTCCTTGAATCCATCTTGTGCCTCTTCAGCTGGTGCATAGGCAATGATGATTGACAGTTTGGCAAATCTGGAATTATATCATGTGCACAGCTGTCTTTTGCCTATGGGTTGCCACTCCAGGAGTGTATTGCTTTGTATTTTACTGATGATCATGGCCACCCCCACATGATATTGGTTATCTTTCCTGCCAGACCAGAGAATGGTGCCTCTTGCAGCTGAAGTTGTTCTACATGCACCAACCCATCTAACTTGTGTAACACCAGGAAGGCCAAGTTTATACTGCTGCATCTCATGAATAACAAGTCTTCTGGTCTGAGATAAAGTTCTTTCATTCCAGCACTCAACTTCGATGGTAGAATTTGGTCTAAGAAGATGCACTGTCTTTGTGAAGACTTTCAGTTTTTGTTCTCATCTGTCATTAGTCCATTATCTTGGATTACCTCACTCCTTGCACTGAAAGTAGTATTTTCGCTCACATTAGTTGTTGTAGCTGAATAGGTCACTGACCGCATGCCCAACCCTCCTTTATCTAGGATCGGGACCAGCAGATTACTCTTTGAATGAGGGCATCCAGGCATAGCTTTAGTATAACATGGTGCTTATGAAAGTGTGGCTCCTGATAGTTATCCCTGGTTAAAAAATTCCCAGTACTACCTGTCCAAGTAGATGTTAATAATAATAAGAAAGTTTTAATCACGCAGTTTTAGTGAGCATAACATTTTATGTTTCACAGTAATCATGCTTATGTTACTTGCATTTTACATTATTATAAACTTTTAAGGGTATCTAAGTATAACTGAAACAAATACAGTGATATTCATTGGAGGCCAAGCAGTAAATTTACATAAAATTCTTCTTATAGGTGTTTAATGTAATTAAATGATGTTTACACAAAGAATGGATTCCAGTCAAAGCCTGTTATGTGGGTCAGTTCAAGGTCAGTTCAGTGGACATGCACACTAGTTGGATTGGCTAGTTGGATTGGCTATCAGCCAATGAGAAACAAGGGTCTGTTGTGCTGAGGTAGCTGACAGCGGTCATTCACTTTACAAGTGATCAGCGTTGAGAATGGACAGTTTTTGTTTTCATATTATATTCTCTTCTTGGTTCAAGAATTGTTTGCTATTAGAACTTGACAGTCTTTCAGGACTCGTTCTTAAGCTGTACTGGAAATATGTTGATAGTTTTGAATTTCTAGGCATGATGCTAGAATTTTGATTTATCTGGATTACATTACAACAACAACTTACAACTTGCCTGAGTCATTTAAGTGGATGTTGTGTAGCACCATCTGCTGCAGAACCCTATTATTCTGCTGAGCAATTGCTAACTTAGAAAAACTGTTTTGCTTCGTGTATATCACCCTATTGTTGTGCAGGCAATTGCTGACTTCTTGTATATCATGGATAAATCACAGCAGCTTTCCTGTTCTTGTGGGTACCGCGGTCGTAGAGCGGCAAAAAACAGACAACAGTGGGATGCTCAGTCACCTAAAAATTGGTCAGTGGGAAAACTTCTTCAAAAAATATGTGAAATTAACATTATTGTGCCGGCTTCTCTAATGAAGGCTCAACTTGTGCAGATCTACAAAGAAAATTTGAAGCTAATTCAAGATGGCGGCCTAACACGAGTCTTTAGGCCCCTGGATTTTGACTCACTTAGAAGGGAGGGTTTGCAGCAGCTCAAGATGATGTCAGTACCCACAGACTCCCCCCTTACCTAGACGAGTCTGGGCTCGGTATTTCTGCCAGCCAGCCAGCGGCGAGTCTTCAGCAATCTACACATGCAGCTAATCCAGTGCATTCATCACTGCGATCAGCATCAAGAACCAGTCAATGTAGTGCACAGCAGCGAGCAATAGGAATGCCTTGTTTTGCACCCACTGTAGGTGGGGCTGCTAGCACCAGAGAGAATAATCAACAACAACAAATACACTATGTTCATGAGAAGGATACCGTTCTATTGGAAGCAGTATCATTTCTCCAAGCGACAGCGATAAAAATGCAAACCCAGTTAAATATGACCAACAATACAGGATATCCTTGTACTGAGACACAGTCACATACCCTCGCAACAGTGATGTCGGCCACAGAAACCAGGTCTGGTATCGCTTCGGCTGTCACCAAGTTTCCTGACCATGGTGTGCCTATCTCTACCCTACAAGATATTGACCCCATCAGCTCACAATTGTGGAACTCGCCAGTATGACTGACTGACATAACTGTTAAGGCAGAATTGCCACTATATTGAGGCAGAGTCACCATAACTTGTTATGCCTGTAAGTCGAGTGGATTGGGACCGAATGGCCGATGATGCAATAGCTGTGAATACCGCTTGGAGAAGACATGGCAAGAGTAGCCTGTTAGTATGAGGGGTCTGGTTGTCACCTCCAGAGATAGTGGAATTAGTATGCAGGTGGGAGGTAATCAGAAGACCTGAAGGTGAAGGGTGAGCCAGATGTAACAGAACTGCAAGCGGTGGTTGGGGCGGTGGAGGATACAAAAACAAAAACTGTCCACTCTCAACGCTGATCACTTGTAAAATGAATGACCACTGTCAGCTACCTCAGCACAGCAGCCCCTTGTCTCTGATTGGCTGATAGCCAATCCAACTAGTGTGCATGTCCACCGAATCACCAGTATGACTGATGTCAAGGCAGAATTGTCAATGTTTGAGGCGGACTCGCCAACAATATGACTGACTGACACAACTGTTAAGGCAGAATTGCCACTGTATTGAGACAGAGTCTCCTTAACTTGTTGTGTCTGTAAGTCAAGTGGATTGGGGACAGAATGCCCAAACAACACTGCATGCCGAGAATGGAACTGCAGTTGTATGCAGTGGAGAGACCCCAGCAGTAAATTTACGTAAAATTCTTCTTACCATCTAATTACTGTCTACAAGTAATTTGCATTATAAACATATTTGCAAACTTTTTTCATTCTTTTTGTTTCAGATTTATTTCAGAAACTGTTTCGTCAGGATTTACTGGTTGCTAGTTTATTTCGTAACTTTCTGCTGGCCGAAAGAATTATGAGATCTTACAACTGCACACCAGTTTCTAGTCCAAAACTTCCAAATACATACCAGCATCCCATGTGGTGAGTATAGTCTGATTTTGCAACTTTGAACTGTGCAGTTAAACAAATTGTCACCATTGTAGAAATATAAAAATCGATGAGTATTGACTAGAGTCCTGTATTATCTTAATATTTATTTATGGACTTTACAAATTGATATGTGTGTGTGTGTGTTTTGGATTTTTAACGTAGCTTTAACAATTTTTCAGTCATATCACTACAAAGTCTGCAGTGTGACAGTTTATAGTGATGTCAAGCACTGGGGCATCATGTCGTAGACATATAGCATGATGTCCCACCCAGTCACAATATCCTGACACCAGGCTGACCAGTCCTAACACTAACCTCTTAATGCTGAGCATCAAGCTAAGCAGCTGCTAGTACTGTTTTTATAAGTCTTTGATATGGCTCAGCCAAGGTTCAAACCCGCATCTGAGGCAGACACTCTAACCGCAGGGCCACCGTAGCGGTCACAAATTGATATTGTTTTGTTGTTTTTATGTATACATAATAGATTAAAAGCATGAGACACTGTGTGAACTTGTAAAAAAAATGATGTAGACATTGTGCACACATAAGTATTATTTATGCGTCACAAGGTATGAAGTATGAGACAATGACTTCCTTATTAGTCTGAGTATTTGGTTTGCTGATCAATCTTTTCACTCCAGCAATACCACTGACATATTTTGGGACATGGAGTTAACTTTTGAACTAGATGAATTTATCTTAGTTTATTTATACAACAGCCATGTCATTAAAAAATCATTAGGTCAAGAAGAAGGGATTTTGATCATTCAAAACATCATTAGGTCGAGAAGAAAGAATTTCAATCATTCGAAACATCATTAGGTCAGAAGAAGGGGTTTCGATCATTCAAAACATCATTAGGTCAAGAAGGAAATGATTATTTATTGTTACTTTGCTTAAGACCATAGAGTCATAATAATTCAAAACATCATTAGATTAAGAAGAAGGAGAAGTTTGGTTATTCAGAAGATCATTAGGTCGAGAAGGAGAAGGGTCTTGATCATTCAGAAGATCATTAGGTCAAGAAGGAGAAGGGTTTTGATCATTCAAAATATCATTAGGTCAAGAAGGAGGAGGGTTTTGATCATTCAAAAGATCCTTAGGTCAAGAAGGAGGAGTGTTTTGATTATTCAAAACATCAGTAGGTCAAGAAGGAGGAGGATTTTGATCATTCAGAATGCCATTAGGTCAAGAAGACTGGGACTAGGTCAAGAAATATGGGACTTTCATCATTCAAACATCATTAGGTCAAAAAGACTGGGACTTTCATCATTCAGATATCAAGAGGACTGGAACTTGGGGAAAATTTTGTATGAGGTGAATTGGCATTAATATGCTGTTTACACATGTAAATAATTTGGCAATATGTTCTGGAGAATATAGGGACCACTCCAGTGACCAAGTGGTTAGTGTCTGCCTCAGATGCAGGAAGTTGTGGGTTCAAACCCTGCCAGAGTCATACCAAAGGCTTACCAAAGGCTTATAAAAAGGGTACTAACAGCTGCCTCGATAGGTGCTCAGCATTAACAGGTTAGTGTTAGGACTGGTCAGCCTGATGTCAGGATAATGTGATTGGGTGGGACATCATGCTACATGTCTGTGGCATGATGCCCCAGTGCTAAACATCACTATAAACTGACACATTGCAGACATTGTAGCAATATGACTGAAAAATTGTTAAGGCTATATTAAAAATCCAAAACACATGCACACACAGAGAATATTGGTAGATCTTTCTTTTATGAATCGAAAATCATTTAAACCTTGCGATCTTTCAGGTTGAAATATTCTTTCTGTCTGTAAGACAAGTGTGGGGATTTAGTTCTGGATCTATGCATGAAACAGTTGCCCAAACTTGAGGAGGCTGGATAAAGTATATTTCAACAAAAGTAGAAATAATTGCAATTGAAACCAGATAAAGCAGAAATTTGAATAAAAAACTTAAAATCATAAAGCTCAAAGTAAATCATTATTATTTAAAATGTCATATTAAAGCACATGTCAGATAAATATAGATTGTATTTAGATTTACTTGGGCAGAATTTGATTGAAAATTTTCTTTGTTCATCTGTTTAATTTACAGGCAAGCCTGGGACCTTGCCCTGGACCTCTGTCTGAAACAGTTGCCCATACTTTTGGAAGATGAGAATGTGGGATTTAAACACAGTCCATTCTTCACTGAACAGTTGACAGCATTTGATGTGTGGCTTCAGCATGGATCTGAAGACCGAAATCCCCCAGAGCAGTTACCCATAGTATTACAGGTAAGATTTGTAGAGCATGATCTCAATTTTAAGCAAAAACAGAATGCATGAATTATTTTTACATGATCAGGTCAGTTTTAGCTTATTTGACATGTGCATTTTTGTGATGTTAGCCATACACAAACTTCGGAATTGTATGTGCTCATTGGGTGCAGGCTTTTTATGAGTAAAATCCCCAATCACATTAATGTAAGGAAATAAACCTCTGCTAACTGATGATCCCAGGAATCCTGCAAATGAAAAGAAAAGATTTGTCTTTTCTCTTATGCCATGTAGATAAAGGAAGAAACTCTTACCATTACCTCCCCTTATTTGAAAGCTGAAAAGGGATTAGACATTTGCAAAGTGGTACTGACTCTTCACATTGTTTTCTTATAATGTTCGACATATTCTGCAAAATGTGTGACTTGTAGGACCATGTTTTATTTTCCTCAATATATTCAGATTTTGTTATGCCTAGTGCCAGAGACACTGCCAGGACATGTGAATGTGGGAATCTCACACAATTTGTACAAATTTGAGCTCTTAGAGAGCAGTGATGTGCGAGAACTCCTGCAAATTAGTTTAAAATCAGGCATATAAATATGTACTCAATGTAGTATACAATTTTTATTTAACTGTTAACCCTTAAGTGCTTGTAAACAGTGAGCAGATTATTGCTTATACTTGAAGTGACATCTTTAAAAGATTTTGATTTCAGTAGAACTCTAACACAGTTGAGCAGGGAGAAAAAGAATATTGACATGTTAGGTAAATATTGAATTATTGTTGTTTCCTCCTCCTCATTTATTTTTACTCCCAGTTTAATTTTTGGGAAAAGAAGGGAGCTCCCCCTTTAGATAATCCTGACAGCATTTCCATAAGGCTTGCCTCTTGGCTTTCATCGGTTGTTTGCACTGTGGAGAATTTACAGAAAGAAGTTCAGTGGCTACAACAGATAGGATTTGCATAATGACTTTCAGGTTTCCCTGAACAAATCTTTTTACACAGTGTCCTTATGTGCCTCAAGGTCGGACATATTTTATCAGGGCATGTGCGTTCACATATCTAGAAACAACCCACTGTGTCCTGTTCCAGCTATGGAGAAGTTCACTGTTAGAAGAAATAAGCACAGTGTTGGTGGAAATTCACCTGTTCTTGCACATGGCAAATGCATTACTTATTTGAGGCATTTCTTATCACTGCTTAGGCCAAAGAATTCAAATAATGTGGTCAGTCTTTTAAAATCAGGGCTGTTAACTCAGATGCAGCAGCTGGAATTGAAGACTATACGATATAAACTTTCTGATGTTGGTCTTATATTTGTTTGTGAAATACATTAGGACTTATGTACAAACACTGTGTGCAGCTGAGATAAAAATGGGTTTGCTTAAATGCACAAGTGTTTGCAGTTATTACCTTGATGTGTGATGATAAGCAGACTGACTTTCTTGCCTGATATTTTGAATTTTTTATTTTTTAAATTGAAATTTTATGTCTTGTGGGCTCTCATTCACAATATCAACAAACTTGTTCTCTCTATTTGGCCTTAAATTTTGATCCTAATTTGGACAATGGGCTTGAGTCTGATTATGGTAAGCATTCTTGTAGGTAGCTATGTTTCTGTACATGTGGTAATTAATCAAGTTTGAAATACTGCTTAGTCCACCTGCTGGGCTCACCAACAGGTACATCCATGTATTATATAATCTTGCTGGGGTCCTGCCTGGTACATTACTCTATAATCTAAACCTGCTCAGCTTACCCTGGGTACAGCAGGGTATCGTAGAAATCTGTTGGGCTCGCCCCTGGGTTCACCTGGGAATTCTTTGTTTCTTTACTGTAATGGCTTTCACCTTCCAGCTGGGAGCCATATTGGTAATATTAGTGTTTAAAACCATACCTGTGGCCCTACAAACTAAGTAGCCCTCAGGACAAATAAAAATATATTTAGTATATTAATGATTTGCATGAAACTGTACATAGATTTTATTTGATATAGTTAGCTTTAAGGCTGTTTCATTGAAACATACATGCAATCCAGGGAAGGCACTTTTAGAGTGGGGTATTCATCCATAAATGCAATTTAGAATTTTCTTGTAATTTTAATATGAACTCTGGGTACCATGTATGTTTAAATGGAACAGCCCTTATACACTTCCATTGAAACATACATGCAACCCAGGGAAGGCACTGTTAAAGTGGGGTATTCATCCATAAATGCAATTTAGAATATTCTTGTAATTTTAATATGAACTCTGTGAAATCAAAGTAGCCTGGCATCTGTTTTTAAAAACTGACTTCCCTGGGTATCATGTATGTTTAAATGGAACAGCCCTTATACACTTACACATGAAATTCATTATATTTATGTGCAAACATGTAGCTGAAGATTTCTTGTTCTTTTTGAGTATATATATATATAAAACCCAGCTAAACATGGATATGGTGACATCTTCACAAAACTATTTGTAAATGTTTTATAATTGCTGTTATTTTTTTGTTGCTTATAAAAAAACTAATTTGGGATGAATGCATGTAATATTTAAACAGGAAATACAAAGAAATAATGCATTGAATGTACATTTATTTTGAGTACATTTCCATATTAAAATCAGTTGAATTTGAGCTTGGAAACTGGTCCTCCTGCACAAACCTATTATGATAGACCACCTATTTTGAGAGACTACTTTTTGGTGACATAAATGGTGGTTTCTCAATACATGTTTTACTGTTTTGCAAGTAAAAACAGTGCTAAAGCATTATAATAGGATGGAAAAGTCTGCATAAAAATGCATGCACAAAATGCATTGTGGTTTGAGAAATACTGGGTAGTCATAGCATTCATACCATATCAAAATTAAATATCCATCCATGTTTGGTATGAAAAATTGAAAAAGTATGAGGTTACTCTTTTTTTAATCTAAGAATAAACAAGGGCCAACATTACAATAACTCTTTCATCTACGATACTCTTTCGGTTCAGAATTTACAAGGTCTGCTGTATCAAGTTTTTCAAGAACACAACTAAGAATGAAAACTCTTTGGATATTTAATAGTAAATACATCACAGGAATAGTGTATCAGTATAAAACGCATCAGAAGTCTCTGAGTGAAAGTGACCTGTCAGTTACTAGAGTGACACTTTGTATATTTAACCTAGGTCTGATAAGCATCTTTTATCAATGCTTTACCATAAATATGATGCTTTAATTGGGATTACCTGTATAACATTTAATTGGATGAAACTCTATGAAACGTGATCTTGGGTTTTCATTACCAATGGGTTAAATTTAAATGAAATTAAGGAAAAATAATATTAGATTTACCCAAATAAATAGGATCCTTGACCAAAACTGCATTATCAGAGGGCATCAGGATACTCATTTGGGCACACTGTATGTTATTTCTTGTTCAGACGAGTACTGTTTATATTTATTTGTAAATCAAGTCCAGCTGCAGATGGCACAGATCCAGATCTGCAATTGCATAATGCACTGGTAGAACTGGGTCACTGCAGTTTGTAAGGTGTAATCATTAAAATAAACAGCATAGACCCTGATCTGTTGGCACATTATGTGATGGCATATCAGGGTCTATATTGTATCTAGTTGGAAATGTAAGATAGTATAGACAGTAATCTTGGTGTTTCGTAAACACATTTGTTGAAAAGGGGGTACCTCAATGTTAAATACTGAATTACACTTTGGGAAAGTGTATAACATACTGCTTGATGTAATTTATCTAAATATTCAGGATACCAAAAAAAAGAGAACTGCTGGGGAAACATCATCAGATTTCAAATGCTGTCATTTTGCATCCTTCTTTCTCTCCAGGTTTTACTAAGTCAGGTTCACAGATTGCGAGCCCTGGATCTTCTTGGCAGATTTTTAGACCTTGGTCCTTGGGCAGTTAGTCTGGTGAGTGTTGTGTAGTGTTTTCAGGGCATCGTTGTACTAATTAGGTTTATTTCCTTCATTTTTCCAAATTTTTTTCGAAAGTTGGTCATTAGTTACATGTTCAGATGCACCAAATCTATCTTGTTTATTTTAGGCACTAACTTGTACACAGAATATTCAAAAATCAGTATAGGTTATATTTCCTGGAAATTGTTGCATTTATATGAAATAACAGGAATTTTTAGTGCAAGTGACATTGCCAGAACTGGCTGAAGAACATACAGTTGCTTTGCCATACTGTGTATAAAGCCCAGAGGCTTAGTTCAATAAACTTCGTAATTTGGGTTTAGGTTTTAATGCTGATTTCTGTTGAAAGTAACATTTTTCTAGTCATTTCTCTTGGAGCTATGGCAGAGTGTTGTTCTCATAATCCAAAGGTCCTTGGTTCAGTACCTGCCTTGGTCAGCTTGGGTTTTCAGCATTGGTGTTGTCCTTGGGAAGGCAATTAGTTCCATTTTCTTGTCATAATATTGCCAATAATGTGTTAAAAATGGCTTTAAAAACCAATACAATATCTTCACTTCATAGCAAATCTCCAGTAAGCTTCAGAAAAAAACATAATATTATTTGATTTTCTTAGAGGTTGCAATAGGATGCAATAACAGCTGATCAGCTCAATTGTTTATCAGTGTAGGAATATATGACAACATCTAATCACTTTGGCAACTAAATATTTATGGATAGTTGGAGTTTAATAGAATTTAAAACGTGGAAGATATGGTGATGGACTTACTTCTCAGTTTTTTAACTATTACAAAGCAGAGGCCTTTTGATGACTTCACTGATAACATTTAGTTGAGATAATATCTCATGTAAAGTTAAAACTAACATTTAATTGATGTTATTGCATGTAAAGTTACAGTGGATAACATGTAGTTGAGATATTATTTATGTAAAGTTACAGCTGATAACATTTATATGAGATATTATCTGGCGTAAAATTACAGCTGATAACATTAACATTTAATTGAGATGTTGCATATAACATTGTAGCTTGTAATATACATTCATTATACTATCATCTAATTCACTGCATATTCAACAAAAATGCAGAAAAGTTTGGTAATCAGTATTATTGTCAATAGGTGGACAAGCAGCTTATGAGGTGGTTAAGTTAGGCTCATGGCAGAGTGTTCAGTCTTCAAAGGAGTTGTGGTAACAAACTTTTTAGAGCATTGGACTTGTAATTCAAGAGTCACAGGTTTGATACCCTCCAAGGCCAGTCAGGGTTTTGATTCCTTATAGTGCACTTGGGGAAGGCATTTACTCAGCATTCTAGCCAAATTAAGTGCTTAATTAACAACCAATTAAACAAGCATTCAGCCAAACAACATATATTTTCACACCAAAGCATTATCTCTTTTTCTCACTATTTCTGATCGTTCACAAAAACATTTGTCAGAAAAGTTAAAAGAAATGTTCAACTTTGTTAGCATGACGAGACATAGGTATCACTTTCTCATGGTGATGGCATAATTGTCATCAGCTTTGTTGAAGTTTTGTGTTAAATCTTTTTCAAGTCTGATGAAGGATGGATATTTTTCCAACACAGATACAGGGGATGCATTGTGTTCCTCAGTACATTGTACTTGATGCTGTTGCATGACAGAATATGATTTGTTATGAGTAATAGTCAGCCAATGTATAATAGAAATTTTATAATTGGGATTGTAATAGTATTCTGTATGATTAATGAATCAACATTAATAGTCAGACTTATTCCAGTGGGAAGAGATTATGAGTCATAACGATTGTAGATAAATGTAAGAATTATCATTTGCCAGGGACAAAAGTTACAGCCACAGTTTTGCAACTACTTAGATTTCTGTCTTATGTTCTGAAATATTTTTCATTAAAACTAGCCACCGTTTTAACATTGTTGCATCAGCAAAGTACTCTGTATTTATTTTCAGGCTTTATCTGTGGGTATTTTCCCATATGTTCTCAAGCTGCTGCAGAGTTCAGCACGAGAGTTACGCCCCCTTCTAGTCTTTATCTGGGCCAAGATTCTTTCTGTGGACAGCGTAAGTGTCTATTTTCATGTCTTTTTCACATTTGAAATGTACATAGTGTAAATAGTGGGACTGACATGTTAAAATTAAATTTTACTATAATGTTTATGCAGTATTTTAATAGATGATAATGTTTTGATAACATAACTATTGTGAATCACTTTAAATTAGTGGGTACCAAATTTGGTTGTTTTTGTGGATAAGCTAGACCACAAATAACATAATGAAATTTGTACCAAGCCTATTTTGAAAGTTTCCCACTCACCAGTCATATTCATTGGTAAAGGATTACAAGCATTACTAGTTTATGTGCTTATTTTAATGCCTGGAGTATTTATGGTGCTGAGAAATATGTTGCATGATAGGTTTATGAAAGCTGATGAACAGTGGAAATGTAATGATTATGATTTATTTGCATTGACAATTTTATTAGCTAGAAAGTTCTATACAAATGCAATAGTAATAAATTATCCTTCATTACATGTCAAAGAACACATTAAATCCATTTTATAATAGTTAATCCTCCCTTAAACTTTTTAATCCAGTTAAATCAAGAAGTTAAACAGAAATGCAATGTAAGTCAGAGGGCACCTTTTTTAGCACATTTGAATTCATTTGTATTCATGATAGAGTATATATATATATATATATATATATATATATATATATATATATATATATATATATATATGATTCAAATATTCATTTTGTAAATGAACAGGAATGTTTTCATTGATCACAAGTACTATTCACTACTTTGTTGAACAAACAGAACACAAGACTACATTTGAATTACTAAAACATTTCATACATACATATAGCTAGCTGCTGAATAATTAATCAGCAAATCAGTCCTGCTTTCTCAAAGCCCATTTTCATCTCATCCATCCAAGGTTACACTTCACTTAGTCCTGTGTGAAGAAATCCAATTTGCTTGAATTGTCTGAAGGGTACATGTCTTTAGATCAACTGAGACCTTATGTGAGAGTTTATATCTCTTGTCTTCCTGTTCATTTAACCTAACAGTAACTGATACTTATGCACAACCAAAAATTCTGAATTGTATGTTGAAAGATTTAATACATGCATTTTAAGAAAATATAGGATACACGAGTGTATGCATTCATTCTTTCTCTCATTCACTCTCTCACTTTCTCTCAAACAAGCCACTATTCATTATTACCAATATTCTACAACATCAGAATCATAACTTAAATGACATCAATACTTAATTAAAAATATTTAAAAATATTTGGCTCTCTCTGTGGGGGCTACTTATGGGCTAGAATCTGAATGTACAATACTACGATTCCCAATCGGTGCTGGGCCAATCCCAGCATTACAGTGTATTCAGGGCTGATCCCAGCTCAAGTAGAATCAGTGCTAGGCTGATCCCAGCTCAAGTGAAATATGTGCGAGGCTGATCCCAGCATTCAAGTGTATTTAGGGCTGATCCCAGCTTAAGATATGCTATGTGGTAAGCTGATCCCAGCATAATAGTGTATTCTGTTGGGCTGATCCCATCTTCAAGTAAATCTATGCTAGGCTGATCCTGCCATTATAGTGTATTTGGGGCTGATCCCAGCTCAAGTATAGTTGGTGCTAGGCTGATCCCAGCATTAAAATGTTTTCTGGGCTGATCCCAGCTTTTGTAGATTGTGCTAGGGTGATCCCAGCTCAAGTAAAATCTGTGTTAGGCTGATCCCAGCATTCAGGTGTATTCTGGGCTGATCACATGTTAAATAGACTGTGCTATGCTGATTCCAGGAAACTAGTGTATTCTGGGCTGATCCCATCTTTACTAAATCTATGCTAGGCTGATCCCTGCATAAGAGTGTATTCTGGGTTGATCCCAGATTAGTGGAATAGAGCTTGGCTGATCTCAGCATAAAGAAAGTATTCTTATTTTTTTCCTATTTAAAACTGTAAAAGAAATGTATTAAACAGGTATGACCTTTATGTTTTTAGTATAGCATATGAGTATCCAATTGGGGGAAAATGCCAAATTGAATTTGATATTAAAATATATCAAATGAGAGCCCCCATAGGGATGCCAGTTTGAATGTGACTGACAATCCATTTGGAATAAATGGTGTCCAAAGCACATGCCACTGAACGTATTTACTCAACTGTTCCTGAGCAGAAAGTAGTCCGTTAGGGTGAACTCTGATGTAGTGCATATAACATGACGAAGACCATCATCCTAAAGTCTTAATTAAATGGTCCTCCATTCCAACTGCAGCTGTAGCGTGCTGCTCCAATACAAAATGAATGGCCAGAAAAGCCGTGCTCATCGTAGCCCAGGTACACGAGCAGGAGCTTCATGTAAGACAGAAAAAGTTCTCTACTAAACGGACATTCCTTGGAATCCACAAATAAAGGTGCATTTGCATCAAAACCTCCAGCCAAAGTGCCTTGCTGCTGCTGACTCAAATACTGCTCCTTACAGGACACAGGACACAACCACGAGTTCTGAAAGAATGAAATGTTGACACCAGCACCAAATGTGTCCATTTTTGAAGATGGCAAGGTGAGTATACACTTAAATTTGTCAGTTGAAAGTGTCACATCTCAAATCCTCAGGTAGTTTCATGAGGAAATGATCCGCAATGATCAAACCATGAAATTCACCACATCGCAAGAATAAAAAAAACTGCCACCAGACACGTGCACTGCAGCGAAAGACAAGTCCACAGCCGGTGAAAAACTCCCACCTATAACATAGCAGACAACTGCACCACCATCCTGAATGTAGTAGGAAATCTGGGCTTACTGTTTGGAATGTTGTTCCTTTTTTTATTCCACGAAGTATACACTGTACCCTGTCGGACTCCTGGAAAGGGTTACTATGACCAGCTTGTAGGTAATGAAATTTAATTCCTCCAAGGTACAGCTTAATTGTGGAGTACTGCAGCTGCAGCATGTTGAGGCAGTGTGTGATGAAATAAATCAAAATACAGTAAATCCTGTTATGAGAGACTGCCCCTTCTGTCAACAAAGAACAGTCTCTCAAGACAGGTGGTCTCTCATAGCATGTTTGTATAAAAAGACCAGTTTCCAAGGTCCAGTTTCCGAACAATTTAAAGAAAAATAACCACAATCACTTTACATATATTCTATTCTTTATCAATAGTTCTTGCTAAAATATTGTATGCATTCATCTAATAACAAAATTATATAGCAATAAAGATATACTTTGTATCATTAAACATGAAATCACATTTACATTTGAAGATCACATATATTAGCATATGAAATCGTTTCTGATTTACTCATTTCCTTTATAACAACCTAAATTTGTTTTACCGACGTTTAAACAGCTTTTTTGTGAATGGTCTGCTCTTTTTCACTTCTTTCAGTTATATTATTTTCTCCAGCCTTAAAATTTGTCTTTATTTAGCTGGAGGTTCATCCACTGTTATTAAGGTTCTAGACGTTAAAATTATTAGTGCTCAGTTGCAATATCAAATGTAAAGACGGTTTCGACTGGGCTTTGGGAAAATATGAAAAATCTATACATGTGCATTACATATCTAACAATTACTGAAATAAAAAGAAACAATTATCTCATCCAAAAACAGAGCCATTTACTCAGAGACAAGAGTGAATGGCTTCATTCTAAGAAGACATACAGGGATTAACTCTATAAACAAAATGTGTAACCCGATCTCATGAACATGAATAGACGACAGCTTTGATTGGAATGTAATCACTTAACATCGGGAGGAAAAGCAACAAATATCACAAGTCTTGAACACTATCAGTTGAATCCCGCAAACGATTCTCGCTTGCTGGTTTAATAGACAATGACATTAATCACAACCAGGCAATATGGATTAACTCTTAAGACAATATAAGCGACCACTGCGTCAATTTCAGCACTACAATGGCAATTCGTGATATGTACATTAATCTGGTTTACGGACTGGAGCGTTTATCACTAGTGGCCACAATCCTTTTCTTAAATTATTCTTTTTATGTTTGTTTTTTATCAGAACAATCGTTACTAATCAAGCAGTCATTGTAACAATTGATTACATATAGGTCAGTGGTGTCTATGTTCTCACGATACAGTCGTTCATAGCGATTCTGGGTCCTACTCTACGATAAGGCCGGGAAGCAGGCTAAGTGCAGGAATAATTAGTCTGATTTCCCTGCTTCATATACTCCCTGAGTTGCTCTCCCCTATACAAATAGCAGAGAACAGCGCAGGGAGCATATGAAGCAGAGAACCAGACTAGGATTCATCTACATGTACTTTAGTCTGGTTTACAAATGAGACTATAAAACACTGTAAGCATAACTACAAAATTTCAGATATCAGTAGCCAGCCTGTTTTTTTTTGTTTTTAGAACTTTATGCGCAGTCATTGTTGCAGGGATTAAATAAAAGTCGGTGGAGTTTATCCTTGTTTTTGTGATGCGATCGAAATGCATATTTTGCCAAGAATTTGTGGTCGCTGGTCGCGTTCAGCAGGTGGTCGCTCATGACAGTGTTTATATAATAAAATTGATCCTTGCATTATGATTGTGGTTGGAAATGACAGGTGGTTGCTCATAGCAGTGGTTGCCCATAACAGTTTTTACTGTATCTTTTAAGAGTACGGGTAAAGAGCACACATGAGAAACAAAGCCTGACATGGCCAAAAATTCAACAAACACTGGAAGCCAGTTCTGTACACTAAGTAGTATTATTGGACACTGATGAACACCACAAGCCCTGCACACGTGTCAAAATAGCATCAACTCTTAAGCCAAGGGACACACAGCTTGAGTTAGATCTGCTTGGGTCACTATGTGCCGGAGCTTCTCCTTTGCCGAATTTGCACACAGTATCCCAAAATTTTTGTATTCCATATCACAGAATGCCAGTGGAAGAATGATGTGTTGAAGATGGACATGTCTTCAAGGAACCCACATGAAATGAGGTGCTCTCCAATGAACCTGTAAAAAGTGCAGTGCCCGTATGATGTGGACGGTTGTATCGGTCTCTGCACCCATGAGACCTGAAAGAAGAAGAATTGGAAAGCAGAACCAGCAATTGAGCAGTAACTGATACTTTAACATGTAAATCCAGTGGTTGCCTACATCTGGCACAATAAGTAGTGTGACACCATTTTCCCATCAGCAAAACAGCAACTTCTCCCCGCTTGTTCTTTGAAAACATCAAAGAGCACTAGCATCATAGTTTTCCGCTTTTTCACCACTGTCTTACCAGTATTGTAATAGTTGAGAGAGTGAACTAAATTTTGACGGAAATGTTTATATATAGAAAAATAAAAGATTGTTTAAGAAAGGCTTGGCTTGCTGTTGTCAGCTTTGTTTTAGCTCTTAATCCCTAATTGTTGAGAGTTCATGTTTTGATGGCAACAAAACTAATACAGTATTAATATGAGTAGTTGAATTAAGCCAGTATAAGCATGCAAAAGGTTGTTGTTTGTTTAGCTCTTAGAATTCAGGCTGAGTATTGGCAAGGAATAATTTACCTGACCCTCCTAATGACTGCAGTGAATGTTAATATTTTCTTTTTTCAGACATAATCGCTGAATATTTTGCATGTTTTCTTTTGTTTTCCTTTTTTTCTTTCCTCAAATGAGAAATCAACAAAATTAAATACCCATGAATATGCATTTCCTACCCAAACCATGAAATTTAATACCATGAATTTGAAGTTATTTTGTTTCTTTGTTTTGTATACAATGCAAAATTTATGACTAATTATCCCCATTCTCTTGCAGGATGATATAATACTTTTAATGTGTCTGTCCATAATCCTTTTTTCACCTGAACCACTGAGTAAAATTGACTCAAACTTAATACATGGGTTTCCCATGCGAGATGGAAAATATTTTGGGGCCCCTCCACTGTGGTCCCTAGGAGTGGGTCAGAAATCAGACATACACAGATTGCATTTATTTTGAATTTTTTAATAATAAATGGCAGACTTCATCTGTGCATTGATGATAACAAGACACATATGTAACAGATTTTGGGTTACAACCCCTTGGTCATGATCATGGATGTTTGGGGGGGGGGAGAGGCAAGTTGTGGGTGTGAGTACATGTAATAAAATATGTGAAAATTTGTTCTAGTTTACAGATTTTTTTATGTCACTTGCAATGGATATCTGCTGAAATTTTTAATAAGAAATTCTTGTTTCATCTTGAAGGAGGCAGTCAGATTTCAGCTTTACTTTTTGGCCTGTGTCTCCTGTGGTGTACATGGTTAACATTGATTGTACAGTATGATGCAAGCTCGATCTTATTTTTCCTTCAGCATAAATAATTGTTTTTGTGTCATTTTCAGTCATGTCAAGCAGATCTGGTGAAGGATAATGGTCACAAGTATTTCCTGGCAGTCCTTGCAGATCCCTACATGCCAGTAAGTGTTGTTGGTTTTTTTTTGGGTTCAACACCACTTTTCAGCACATAATAGGCTATACATGGAAGCCAGTATATTTGTTGGAGGAAGAACCCAGGTGGACAGTGGTGAGACGTCAGCGTCCTGTAAAGGTGAGCACCTTAGACCACTTGGACACCTGGGGCCCTGCCAATAAGTGTAATTTGAAAAACTGATCTCTCTCTCCCTTTATTGCATGCGTGTGTGCATGCATACATGGGTGTGTGTGTGCATGTGTGTGTGCATATGTGTACCGTAAATGCTTGGAACAAATGTTCAAAACATTATTGGTTCATATACTATTTAGGCATGTTATCTTTTCTTGCCCATGGCAGACAAATATACACACATATGAAGATTATAATTATATATAAATATATATTTAAAAATAGTTTATTCACAATTATGACAGCATTTCAGTTCATGGTTAATAACAATAATTTTCTTTCAACAGATACTGAGGAAAATTGATTATGGGTGTGTATATATTGGGGATTAATGGCACATTGGTACAATTCAGGCTTTACATTGCCGAGTTGAAAATTATTGCAAAAATGGTCAATAATTCCTTCGTCACACAATAGTACTTGTTAAGATTCAAGTCACAAGTATAACTTAGCAGCAGTCTAGTACGTCATCGAATGCTGTAACATTTTCTTTCTCTTCATATTTCAGGCTAAACAGAGGACAATGGCAGTATTTGTCTTAGCAATGATTGTAAATGAATACAGACTAGGGCAGGTAACTACTAGATGTGGGTTTATGGACCCAGATTATCTTATACATATAAGCCATTTTGTTAGCTTTGTTGGTAATGCTGTCATCAGACCAGGTTAAGCTTTAATTAATCTTCACTTACAGAAGCTTGTTGATTGCTACTCTGAATTCTGTTTAAGTCATCATTTCTAATGAAAGTTAACAAAGACTGAAATTACTTGACAGATTTTCATAAATTTCATTTGAAGTAAGCACAAATGTATAGAGGATATTTTCTTTTCTTACATTAATACTGGATGTATTTCATTGTGTGATATTTTGATGAGTGTCTAAGCCACAAGTTAAAATATATCATTTTTGGAACCACAGGGTGAAATTTATCCAGTATTATTGTAGGAAAAGAAAATTTTCTTTTTATTGTATACCAAACTTGCTCTCAACTGATCTTCAGAAGATGAAACTCACTCTACAGCACAACATGTTCACCCTCACCCCCCGTTTTTATAAATTCACC
The DNA here is from genome assembly GCA_016617855.1 of Megalonaias nervosa. Taxonomy (NCBI): domain Eukaryota; kingdom Metazoa; phylum Mollusca; class Bivalvia; order Unionida; family Unionidae; genus Megalonaias; species Megalonaias nervosa. The sequence continues at coordinate 256,789 of JAECUM010000289.1, read as the reverse complement.
TCACTTTCATAGGCTGAGCATATGAATGTATGGGACTTAAGAGAGCAGTAGGATTGGGTTGACCTGATCTATTGCAGTAAATTACATTTTGTCATTTTGTAAATTTGATGACTCTGTCTGAAAACAATTCAAGTCAGATTCATCAGTGCATCACAGTGGGTTTATCATTGTTGTCAAGTAAATGAGAGGACATAACTTCCACGAGATGCTGACAGCTTCTGGTCAGATTTCTTTATCAAAGATTATTTTCCATGTCTGAACTGTAAGGCAGTTCCTATTTGTTCCAGCTCTCGATGTACTTGTTTTTGTTGCTGCAGCATTTGTAGGCACATGCAAGCATTGCATGGCATGATGGGAAATCTTGTATTGTCACATTTGAAAATATTTGGATATATTTTTTTTTCACATGTGAAAATATAGGAATGAAAATGAAATGAAAATTATTTTGCCAATAAGTCTCTATCGTTCACACTTCTGTGTATAAAAGATTTTACTTGTCACATGGCCAGAAGTTCTGATTTTATTTTATGAAACTTTCAGAATTGTTTTGTGAAATAACATTCAGATACATTGGGATGGTTGGGTTGTTATGTCTTTCATGACATCTCATCATTTATAATGCCTTTAGGTGTTATTATACTTGCTTCATATAAATTAGAAGGGATTATAAACTTAAATAAAATAGTATTCATTTGATGAATTGTTTTTTTGTGGAATATTAGGTTTGACTTTATCAATCTGAATGAATGAAACTGCCTGCAGTGATAAAATTAACATTGCAGTCAATACTGACTTCTCTCTTAAAGAGAAAAGGCTCAAAAAGAGGATTGTGCATTTGTGTTCATGTGTTTGTGTATTTATCAATGTGTATATTGTGTCATTGTTTATATTCATGTATTTGTATCTTTATATGTTGTTATTTATATAATGTCCTAATGTTTGGGACTAATTGTTCTCATGTTTTTAGATTGTATATATGTATACATACCTATGTGAAATTTATAAAGAAGCTTATATAAACATAATTGGATCGAAGGATAAATTGATCTGGTCATCTACTTCCTACCAAATTTTCACATAGTTAAGAATGTTTTTTTTTTTTTAAAGTCTGTCATGTAGAAAAAATAGGAAATAAACAATAATTGTTACAAAAAGTCAATATCAGTGCAACATAATGGTAAAAAGATTCATTCTTTGTACTGTAGTTTTCAAATATATATCCAAATACATTGTGTACCTATATGTATTTCAGGAGACTGCTCTGCAAGGCAATGTTATTTCCATTTGCCTGGAGCAGCTAACAGACAGCAATGCCCAACTGCGGCAGTGGCTTGCCCTGTGCTTGGCTAAGGTGTGGACAGACTTTGATAATGCTCGCTGGTGTGGAGTACGAGACTCTGCTCATGAGAAAATATTCAATCTGCTGCAGGATCCTGTTCCGGAGGTAGGTCTTTTAATCTACCCACATCATGATTATGCTGTTACGATTTACTACCAGCATTTGTGAGTAAAGTGAATGTTCCAGCAGAATAGAATTGCTCTTCAGATATAACTTTGTTGTCAACTTGCTATTGTCAGAGTACCAAAAGAAACTCAGTGTGAAATCTCACTGTGTAACTGACTCTTTGTATGTGTGCAGGCCACAAAAAAAATTACCCATGGGCTACATTAGCCTGCTGGGCTTTAGTTGGATTATTCTGCCTTATGGTATAGTGCCTAGTCTTTTACCAAATATAATTTGTATTATTGATAACAAATTTAAATAACTTATTTGACCTGAAAGTATACAGTTCATAGGTGTGTTCTGCAGCACTCTTTGTCTAATAAAAGTTACAAACTTCATCGTCTACTCAAATTAGTATCATAGTTTAGCTCCACTGGCCTTTCATGTCATTTTTTTGTGGTGAGGGAGGCAACTTAAATTTAGGTAAATCATTAGATCCGATGGTTATTTCCCTTGAATATTGTTCCCTTGATGGTACAATAAGCCACTTCTGCTTCATGTCAGCTACAGAGAGTTAATTGAAGAAATTTCATTCAGTAATAAAGTCATCAAAAATGTTTAATGAAAGTAAGATAATAAAGATGGAAAGATGCACTCAGTACAAAATATTCATTTCCTTCAAATGTATATGACTCCAGCAAGTAAACTTTTCACTTGCACTTTTGTATAGTAAGAAGTGGAGATGAAGTTAATTTTCTATGGTTTGTGATAAATTCGTTTTATTAAATGTTTCAGAACAGAATAGTCTTTTCAGTGTTGACTGACCATGTCAGACAAAAAGTTCAAGATTTGCCTTTTATTCATTCAGCCTAGGTTACCAGTGTGGTGGGAGATAACTACTTGAAAATTTGGAAGATAGTTAATCAAGTGTCTGCTGATAGTTAGAAGCTACTTAATTACCAAAATGTCTGCTTCTGCACAATTAAAAAGTACTGACATTCCAATTATCCAAATATTGCTTCTTTAACTATCTTTTCACCTAAGGGCTGTTCCAGTAAAACATATACCCCCGGAGGGAAGACACTTTCAAATTCAACCAACCCACAACAGAAGCAATTTAAAAAAATTAAGATCCTCCGTCAGATATGTTTTAATCGAAAAACACTGCCCCCAACAGAAGCATATTTTTTTTACATAATTTATGGCTATGGGTTAGTGGGTGGTAGAAGCGATTTTAATATTGGGTTGGGGACAGAAGCGATTTAAATGACAGCTGGCTGGAGGTAATCTACTGAATTCTTATAGATCATATAATCTACTGCATATTTTTATTTGTATTCATTCATTATAATCAGTCTTTTGTCCTTCTGTTTGTTTGTCTGTCAGCCATGTATGTCTCTGATACTGTGAAATCACAAATTTTCTTGGTGGCTTATTATTTGTAGATATCATTGATCAGTCCCTTAATACCTACTAATTTAATGTCCAGAATATAGATTTTATATTAGGGATTTCTATTCTAATACAGAAATCATGAACTTGTATCCTTACTAAACTGTGTTTACTAAAGTGATCACTATGTTTTGCTATTTTTCTTTGTTCTCAGGCATGCAGCTTTTGATTAGAATAATAGTTAAATCTTGTATTGCTTTAAATGTGTGGTCAGATGCTCTGATTCCCTTGTTATTATTTTTTCAATAAATGTTTTGGTACACTTATAATACATGATTTGTCAGAAAAAATCATTAATGCATGTGAAAGCAATGTCCTTTATTTCTGCCTACTTTAACACTATATCATTTCTTGTAAGAACACATACATGTATTTCAGTTAACGACGTCTTATTTTTATGCCTTGTTGCAAGACTAATATAAAGTTTTAAAAAAAGAAATATAGCAAGTGAAACATTTTTATATCATAAATTAGATTTTAAAAAATGGATGAAAGTCAAGGAATCATTTTTTTCCCAGAGTACTTGTAAAATCAATGTCATTGCAGTTAACTGTATTGTCAACGACATCATCATCATCACTGATGGCCTAGCAGTAACATTCTGCACTTTTAATCCAGTTGTCACAGGTTCTATGTCCCACTTCTAGTCTTGAATTTATATGAGACTTATACCTATGGTCTGAGGGGCTTTCATGGCAGAGTATAAGATGCTTGTGATACAGATCTGAGGGGCTTCCATGGCAGAGTGGTACAAGATGCTTGTCATGTGATTACTTGCCTCCAGTGTGTAAATGAAAATGTTGCCAGTTACTTGTGGAAGGTCAGTGGTTCTACATAAGTGGTGTTTGGTGCCTCAAAAGTACTTGGATTTTCTTCTGCAGTAAAACTGGCTGCCATATAGAGATTCTTTTCATCTCAAAATGGTGTAAAGGCCATAATGATCTACCGAAACTGGAGATCTCATGTCTAAATGACTTTGGCTGTTGGAGATAAACATCTAATCAACAGAGGCTCCATGTGCCCTAGTGTACTAAGGTGCTTGCTTTTACAGATCACTTGCACATCTCTCAAAGTGAGTTTTTGTCACAGATCAACCAATTTGGGTTGGTGGTCTTTCGGGGTTCTTCCTCCATCTAATGTTAACCCCCCCCAAAAAACAAACCAAACCAAAGTAAATCAACCAACTAGTCAACTGTGGCAACAGCAGCAAGGGTACTAGTCCATCACTTTTGCCACAGCTGTTTGAGTTTATAAAGTTTGACTCCAGTAATTTTTGTAGACCTTTGAATATTGTCAATTATGCCTTTCTGACCATTACCTAAAAGTCATCATTAGTTGGTACAAATAGATTTTTCGTGGTTAGCATATGAGTTGGAGAAGTCTTGAGCAATCCTGCATCACATGCTGCCGAAAAGTTTACATTCATTATTCAAGCTATATTTACCGATATCTGGAGATGTGCATCTGTAATAAATGTTTCTAATAAAGTATGAGAATGCATCAGTGTTTTTCAGTGATGCATTTGAACTGAGCAACAACCAGAATCAACAAACCAAGAAATGAAATTATTCACATCTCTCAGGCAGAAGTACAGTGTATAATCATAATCTGCCAAAAGATTTTTCAGTCTTTAAATTTGCCAAATTTTTTCCAACCATACTGATTCAGTGGACATAATCACCAGAATGGACAGAAACAGACCAAACAGATATAACCAGAAGGTTAAAACTGATTTGAGTAGCTAAATTCACATGGTTTAGTTAAGTGTACATCCTTTATTGTCTTCCCTTTGATGTAATTTCTTACTGAAGCTGAGAAAATAATGTTGCACACATCAAGAAAGAGGCACACTTCTACTCATTATTGTTGTTATTATACTTCTCCATTCCAGCCTGTTCTTATGATCTTGTCCCCCCACATCCTGTTTGTCTTGTTTATGATATGTATCTAAATTTGTCACTTACTTTTCCTACTACTATACTAATTGTTTGTGAATATGCATATCAATGTGAAATGCACTGGGGAGACTAAATCGAAGATAGAAAACCTCTACATTTCTGGAAGTATTCTGCTTGGATTCCATGTTTCTGCACAAAACTCATAAGTTCAAAACTCGCTGTACTAATTCAGTTCCCATTGTAAACCTGTGCAAACACCATGATATTAAAATTCAGTAATTTTTGAGTGCTCATGATCAAATTTGTATCAGTATAGACACATCTAAGATGACAGCTTTTGTGAAAAGAAAACCATAACAGCTGCACCATTTTCTGGATCTACACAAGTTTAAAATGTGTGCTTTCAATACTACACCATAGAGTCAGGTGCTGATTTCAACAATGAGTCTTCCTAACTCATGTCTTTAAAGGGAGGGAAATTATGTTAATAAAACAATGTCCCTGACTTTTTTCAGTTACAAGTAGGCCAAGCTCTCAAAAGATTCTTTTTACTAAAATCTTACTTTCAATATCAACCAATCAGGGACAGTCAAATCATGTATACTCTATTTTATCTTCACTGATTTATAGTATGGTTCTCGTTCTTTTATGTCTGTAGTAATGTGAGTCCTTGAACAACTCTCAATGGTTGTATGCCTTTTTTGACCATGCTGACTGGACACACTGTAAAATAATGTTCAAGTAACAGAAATACCATGGGATAACCAGAGACCAGTAAAATCAAATAAAATGGTCAAGTTATCTCCCCTGCAGGGATGCTGCCAGGATTTCAGGATTCAATCTAAGTTTTGTGTATGTGTGATCTCCAATGAGGAAATGGTGGTGGGAGGAATAGCCATTGTTAAATATCTCTCTTACACTTAAATATCTGTCACTCTTTCTTACTGTTCCACTCTGTTAAGGCTCCACTGAAATCAAAATACTCAAAGAGATGTCATCTCTTGTTGTATAGCGATTATTACTGTGATGTCATTAAGCATGGTCACGTGGTTGTGGTGGGGTCTTGGTTGGGATGGCAGAAAGACAATAGGCTTACTCCATATTTGACAGCTGATTACAATGTTGTCAGAAGAATTAAACTGTTTCTAACAATTCAGTTGGACTCGGATTATATACTTGATTCATAGTCAATGAACAGGTTCTAAAATTAATGTGTTTATTTTGGAGCCATGTTCCTCCATCACATACAAGATCTGAATATACCAAAGGTGAAATTAGAACAGTTGCATCCTAAATTACTATCATGGCAACTTTAAATGTTATTTAATGTGAGACTTTAATGCCAGAACTCATAGCTTCAATGATTTTGGGGTTAAAAAATGAATTTCTTCTCAAGCAACTCAGTTTGGTGCAGATTACATTGTTTTTTAATGATACTGAGAATTCTTGATATGTAAAAATTGCACAAGAAACGAACAACATCAAATCAGGAAATTAATACCACTTGGGAAAAACTGACAGGAATATGCAGAAATAATGATAGTATTATTTAAATGGAATATGTGGTTACAATACGAGTGCTGGTTCTGTAACTTTGCAAAATACATCTCGTACAACTATTCTGTTGTTTCTAACAACACTCTGTAATATGGTAATAATTTTGCACACATGAAGTTGACCCACTTTTTACTTTAGTCCCTTGCTAATTATTAGTTTTAGATTTTACATCAAAACTAAGCACATTTTACCTTTAATTTGACAATAATACATGATCACAAATATTTAGATTGTAAGAAAATAGAAGTTATAATTTTCTTAAAAGTATTGCTACCAGTAAAACTAAAGGAGATGGTAAAAAAGAATCAGGATGAACAGATTAATAGTGTAGTAAAGAATCCATATATCAGAATGACATAAAGAATTTTTTCATCAATTTCATCATTAGTTAATGACACTGCTTCAAAATGTTGTGTACTAGATAGTAGTAATCCAATTTGTAATACAGATACCAAATGATGGCTTGGAACTAAGTGCCAAAAGGTCTGCAGAAAATATCAACATCCTCAAAATATACATAGGCATAACCAAACACAAACGGGACAAATTTTATCCATCTTGCTTTGAGTTTACACATTTCAGTCAGTTTCTTATGTTTAATTTCATTCAGTTTTTGCCCATAGAGAGCTTGTACTTCATTTGGTAATTCATCTGCATGATATGAAAGTTATTCTTGTTATTCTTTTGTTGCCATAGTGGTTCTGCCAACTAGAGATCTACACACACTTAATTATGTTGTATGGGGATTCTTTGATGATCCCTATGAGCATTAATCTGTTGATTGATTCTGAATTTAATATGATCATCCTCCTCTGTGTACGAATATTATTCTGTGCTGAGAACTCCCTTTCATTGTCTGCTGTCTGAAATGCATGTGCATAACTAGCTTGAACAAGTTATTGTTCTTTATGGTTGTGCAATTTTCAACATCTCACAGGTATGGCCCCATGTGTATTCTCTCTCTGATATCTCTGTTCCAAAAAGAAAAGTTTTCACTAACATGAACTCTGCCAAATATTCACTTCCTTGAATCAGTGCTTTGCTGCCACTTATGCCAGATTTTTTCTCTACCATAATGCTGTATTAGGGTTTTAAGTCCAACATTCCCATTGTCTGCTTGTTCAGATATGGGTATCTTGAATAAATTTAACCTGCATAATGTCCTTCCAACACGTAAATTGGACTTGCACTCAACATCAATTTTGGGCTCAAAATCACACACTGGTATTTCCAGTGACATTTTCCCAATGTCCAACAGACTGATATACATGAAATTCATTGTCATCATAGCTATCACCAGCCAGTATTTGCCGACTGAAAACGTTGTCTGACGACAAACCCTATTGTGATTCAGCCATTTTGGTTTCCTGTGTGGCCCTTATTTGAAACACGCATTTGTAAAACTTCCATGATGAAAGTAAGGTTAAAACTATCATAAAATGCCTGTTCCAGGGTCCATTGAACCAATCAAATTTAGTTTAACAGCCATTGATGTCGAACCGAAGTATCCAGCTATTTTAACGTTTGCCTTCCTGAATCTGGATGTTGCATCAAACGCTGTGATATTGCTACTGGCAGCGCGAATTACGTCGCGAAATGCACTTTTAAAGTTAAAAGTTGAATAAAAATTGCATGCTACACAAAGCACGTTTTATATCCGCGACGTTGATGTAGTTTGCAGAACGCGTATCACTGTTTTAAAAGTACGCAAATTCGTACAAATTAGGTGCACTCGCGTGTACTGGCATCATTTTCTGACCCAATGTGTTATTCACGTCAGACCGCTAGGAGGGGGTTAGATGCAATTTTAAATATATATTTGGTGGGTTTTTTTTCTAACAACTCCACCAGCGATTTTTCATTTTGTTAACACAACCCACAACAGATGTGATTTTCCTAATCAACCTTCCACTGTCAGAATCAAAATAGTTTGAAACACAACCTCCTACAGAAGTTTTTTTGAAGTGCTGTCCCTGGGGGAGGGGGAGGGGGGATATATGTTTCACTGGAACAGCCCTAAGTAATATTAAGTGTCCAAATAATTACAAGTATTATTATGACATTGCCAGGCCAATAATGTTATTAATATTATTATTATTATTATTATTATTATTATTATAGCAATTTCTATTTATTTACTTGAGTCATCTTGAAAATTTCATTATGTAAAATGAACTTAAAAATTTACTGGTGGCGATTATACGGTTTGAAGAAATGTTTTTTGAAATTGAACCATGCTTAGCAATTATCAGGCAAGTACTATCAGTCACCCCTATTTATATTATGTTAATCATGTGACATTACTGGACCGATCAGATCTGGTAGACTGAATCCATCAATAAATAGATGTGGCAAACTGGCAAACCTCTTTCTGATGTAATTGTTGCTCTAGTGACTGTACATGCATATAGTTCAGGATATTTCAGTATATAAAACATTTATACATGTGATTTCTTTCTCAGTGCAACACTCCGATGTTCAAACTCTATCTTAAGTTGATTATTGAGTTTTCAGAAGCAAAACAACCAGTATGCAGTGAACAAATTTTGACAGAGTATGGTAGTATGAAATAAAATGTGGTTGCAATAGGGGTTGCAGCTTGACTCAGAATAGTGCGGTCCTGTAATTGTATTACTCACTGAATCTGCTTTTATAGAGAGTCATCATGTCTCACATATTATTGAGGGCAGTAAGTTAACTGTGACTTCATTTGAGTGTTAATATATATGAATCACTTAGCTGTAATATTTAAGGTTTTATCACACACAGAAATAGTGTCTATAAGAACTTGACACAATCAATTAAAGTTTGTTCACTGCAAAACACGTGCAACCCAAAACTATGTGTGTTAAGATGGTTCTATGAAGCAAACTGCAGAATAGGGAAAACTACATTAGGGATTAAGCAATGTAATATAGGAAAGAAACAGTACAGTACTGAATGTAATATGTCGAACATTGAGAAGCAAAATGTGATATGCTAATAAATAAAGTTGGATTAGTCAACTTGTAGCTCAGTATAATTTGACTCAATGGACCACAGGAAGTTTGAGAATATGTGTTGAGGGGGTGCATTACAAAAAATAGGTAGAAGCAATTCAGTTGCAAAAGTTTTGTAATCAAAGAACAATTAACTTGTCACTGTGACATGATCTCCTGATGCTCTAGGTCCAAGGAGCTAAACATTTAACACCAATATCTTAAAACAAACTACATCTCTGATCTCCTGATGCTCTAGGTCCAAGGAGCTAAACATTTAACACCAATATCTTAAAACAAACTACATCTCTGGTCATATATAAATAGAGACTTAACATGTTGTAATAAATATCCACCCCACACCATTATGGAGGACTACTAGTTAATCCTGAGTCTATGACAGTAATAAGGAAACCATAGTAGAAAATGTTTTTAAAAGGAAATTGCCACAATATTTCTTTCCAGTACTGTTTCAAATTTGACTATTTATTCTCTAGTGATATGTAATGAAAAGAAAACTTGGAAAAATTTATTAAATTATTTAGAGCAGTGTGGTTATAAAAAAGGACCTTAAATACCAATATGAATGAAGTTACATTCAGATTGTATGCAAATTAGAACAATTCAAGCCATCAGTATTCACAATACTTTGATAATCTGACATTAGCAAATTGCCGTAACTTTTTATTCGTAACATTTTATGAGAGTGCCCATTTTGACCAGTCATAAATCACATATATAAAGTTCTCGGAAATACTGTTAATATTCGTCTATTGCTTCCTGATAATTTCTGTTCCTTGCTAGGTACGAGCTGCTGCCGTGTTTGCCCTTGGTACATTTATCAGTAACACCAGTGAGAGAAGTGACCATGCAAACAACATTGACCTAGGGGTGGGGATAAAACTGGTCCCCCTGGTTATGGATGGAAGCCCACTGGTCCGAGAGGTAATAACAATTCTCCTCAGGTGACATCATTATATGATGTTATTACAACTTACATCCTTTTCCAGTTGAAAGATGTTGATCTAAATGGGTGTGAAACAAAGCAAGACTGCCAACCCTTGAAATTCGTCAAAATATATGAAAGATTATGATTATTATTGGCTAGTTAATTTCAAAGTTATAAATACTTAAATTCAGTATAAGTGGGAGAGTGGGAATAAGCTGCCTCATAGTTATGGGGCTATATTATTATTAAGCTTTTAGTTTTGATAGCTAAGATAGAAGAAAACTCTACAATATTAAATGAAATCTCATATTTTTCTTATGAATCTAGTGTATATGATGTTTTCACTTTTGATGTATAAAAGATAACAAGTTAAAGTGAGAATTTTTAAGACAGAGTACATAATCCAAAATATGTTTCATTTGTAGTTAATAAATTGATTTTTGATTGAATGCAAGTATTTTGATATGACAGATTAACTCTCAATTACTCTGTAGGAGCTTGTTGTGGCATTTGGTGGCCTCATTGTGCAGTTTGAGACGCAGTTTACCATGGTAGTTTCACAGCTAGTTGAAGATGACAAGTATCGAGAGAGGAGTGCTGTTGTAACAGCAGAGACCCCAGGTGGCTGGAATCTAGTAGCTGCAGAAACCAAGCCAGCTATTACTGTCACTCCATCATCTTCTCGAGTATCCCTTCCTGAACCAGCAGGTAATAGTACTTTCCAAGTATGGGAATTCCTTGGATTTGATCTTCAATTTGATGTTAATATTGTACTACACATAGACAAGGTTACTATTCCATACATGTATCTAATATTTAAATTATCAAAACCTTGAAAAGTGATACTCACAAATCTTTTTGTAAAGAAATGACAGAATTTATCAACATGAGAGTAGCTACTTACTCTGTAACTTAAAGCAAATGAGGGTTCTTTATTGAGAATTCTTCTGGAAACATTGTGAGTATCAAATTCAAGCTCTTGCTGCAAAGCCCAAACTCAGGTACATTATCTGGGAGGCATTCTGTCACTGAAATTTATTATTCAGCAAGATGCATTCATCAAGATGAACCAGAGTGCAGATAATCTTGACAGTTCAGACATTCTGATTTGAGGCAGAGTAAATTGATAGAATGCAGAAATTTTAAATCTTTGAGTTGTAAAATATCCAAAAGTTTCTAAAACTCAGCGCTTGTGTTTTTAAGACCATATTGTTTGTCATGTGTTATGTGTCTTCATTTTTTCCCTTGCATCAACAGTATGCAAGTATTATACTTAATATCGATCATTTGGTTATTGTACATCCAAAACATAATTAATATAAAGTAGACAGAAATTACAGACAATATGTTTGATCAGATTTTGGAATTAATAGACTCCCATTGTATGTATGCTTTTCTTGATGGGGCAGAAATGATAATAGTGTCCAAGTACTACCATACATATTCACATACATCTAAATCGGTATATTCGTTAGTGATTTTGCTTGGACCCCTGGTGTATTTTACCATGAAATCAACCAGAAATATAGGTTTTAATTACATAGATGCTCCAGCTGTAAGTCAGCAATCATAACTAATATTTGGCTTTGATTTGGGGAGTAGAAGCACATTTAGATCTCTGATACACTCTCATCATCACTTCATTAGTATATAGAAAGTCCATGGTTTGGTTAGATTTTTGTATTTTGTCTTGCAAGTCTGTTATATTTCTGGCTTAAGGGTAGATCCCAGTCTGCACAATTTAAGCTTAAACATTAGTAGATATAGTTCTTTTGGTAGTAGGGTAATGTTTCAATGCATACTTTTATTCTGATTATAATTTGCTCTGCAGATTATTGCAATTTATGATGGGTTCTCAAAATTCAGAGATGGAAACTAGCAACAAATTCTTCAATTGCAAGTCATGTTGTGGAAAATGACCATCATTGTAACTCCACTGTCACCATGGGGAGAGAAGATTGTCCAAAAACATGCTTTGACATTTTCTTCACATGATAGAGTGAAACCTTTTCACATTGATTGCATGTTGTTTCAGGCAAATCGTTTTTACAGATTCGTAAAGTAACTCATGAGTTACCTGTGATGTTACATGCATTGAATTCACTATTTTTAACAGAGTATCAACTTTTGTTTATTTCATGGTTGCTGCAATCCACAAACCTAAAGACTCAATGAACAATGAACCTTTCATGGAAACAATATGGACCGTTCCCAGTCCATGAATTGAAGTCCTGGCTAAAATGACAGCTTCTAAGAGAAACCACTTGAAAATTGATCCCTCAAAATAAAAGAAATCACAGTATGTACTATATATTCTGTGAACAGTATCTGCCATGGCAAAACATGCTAGTAGATCAGATTCTATGCTATTTTCTTGTAATCACAAGCAAATTAAACAGTATTTGCCATGGCATAAAATGCTAGTGCATTACAGTCTATGCCAAGTGTTTGTGATCACAAGTATATCAAACATCATCTGCCATGGTATAATATTGCTGGTGAATCACAGTCTATACCATGTGCTTGGGAGTGCACTTAAACAACTTACACCATGATCATTGGGTACCAAATCTGGGTCAAAGGTGTTTGATGTTGGGTACTCATCATACATGAGCAAATACAGCACTATCTCAAAGTAATAAATAATGAATTTAGTTTCCCACATGTGCCTGTCATCTCAGAATCCTTTCCAGTTTGTTTTCTTTGTTGGCAGGATATTTCATTGTTAAGACAATTTTTTGTTCAGTTATTTTGAAAGCACAGAGTGTATACATTTCATTAGGATCTGTGTTGATTGTCTATAGCTAGAATAGTCTTTACCATTTCTACATTTTACATCTTCTTGTGACTTCATTATGTCATGATCAGTTCAATCTTTTGTGACTTTTTGTCATTTCTCAAAATGGACATTTTTCTCATAAGATTGGATATATAAAAAATCTTTCATGACACATTCTAGATGTTAGATTTGATTTGCAAGAGATTGATCACAGATATATAACACCTATTATAATTTGGGTGCTTAATTTATATAGAACTGATATTAGCACTGGTGTTGTTAGGATAGATTCATCTCTGATTCAGGAGCTGTGGTTGGCTCAGTGGACAGCGTACCAAACTCATGAACAGAGGGGTGTAGATTTGAATTCTGCCTATAAATTAGCCAGGGTTGGTTATAATGATATGTCCCTGGGCAAGGCATTTTATTCCATAACATAACATGCTTGTGTTTCTGTGCCATAAAACACCAAACCAATCCTTTCAGATTCCTGGACAAACCATTAGTTGAGAAGAACCTATAAAGTTCCTTCGCATATCTGCACTGGATATAAAATGTGATTGTATGATAAAGTCAAATTATATTTCTACTTGTTATTTGGAAATGAAAGTGTTATACATGATGAGTGCAATAACTGAAAGGTAAAGTCTCTACTTTAAGGACTACTGATGTTAAGATAGTGTAATCCATAACCTGTAAAATGAAAGTTTTGAAGCAAATCACATAATTTTTGAAGGCATTATCAACCCATTATTTGTTAAATGTCTGTTGGAATCATAAGATCACATGTTCTTATTCATTGTCATAGCACTCATCCTGGCTTGTTTTCAGATGGCCTCTTCCCACCATTTACTTCTGGTAACATTAAGCGCTCTGCATCCCGTGGCTTCCTCACCACCTGTAAGCATCTCACAAACCTTACTTTTTCCATTTGTAACCGTCTCATTACTAGCTTGCCTGTGCACCATCTTGTTCAGAACACCTAATGTATAACCTCCACTCCTCCACTTTCAAGGACTCACTGGTTTGGTCTAGTTTGACAATAAAGTAGTGAAGGTACCGGGAGTAGTGCTTCAGCTTTAAGAGCCTGCTTTACATTGTTTATTATTTTGATTTTAAAGTAGTGCTGAAATGAATATTTAAATAAAAATACTTTGTGGCAAATATGCCAATCAGAAATTGGTATTCAGATTTTGTGGTGTCATTTATATGTGAATGTGTCCACATTTAATATGCCTTTTGTGTTATTCAACTTTGAGATGGTCCCTGCTGTATGTTAGTGTCAATTATTGTCCATGCCATGTACATATGTACTCAATGTAGTCCAGTGAAGCTGGCAACCTGACAGTAGCAATGGACAAACAATGCAGCACTATGTGTGGGACAGAAAAAAGATACGAGGCAAACTTTGTCAGTGGGTTGCAGCTGCTTTTGAAACATTACCACCATATCTAGCACAAACATGATAGGAGAAAATCAGAATTTCATTTGTTCTTTGAAAGTTTAAAGCTTCTCAGTAACTACCATTTACAAGAAATTTACCATCATGCTTTTGTTTTGTATAAAACTTTCCTAGTTTTCAAATGAAAGTAATTTGAAGTCCTACATTTTTACTTGGTTTTGATAAATAATGTAAATAATGTCCAGGCTAATTCTTCTTTTAGTTATTGACATTTTTTAGATTACCATGAAAAATTGAGTAATTAAAAATTGTATTCAGACATTTATTGCTATTTAATTACCACAGTATTAACACACAATCAGAACAATCAAGTGTATAATGATTGAATACACCTTCTGAATTTTAAAGGCAATGCAGGACTAGAAAAGCTCACCTGATCAGGCCCAGCATTCACAAAACTTCTCAGCCTTGTGAGGAAAGAACAGGTCCATATTTCAGAAAAAAAATCTTTTTTTAGTGTTTTTTTTTCTTTCTGGCATCCAGTATGACCACCATGGCAGCCATCTTAAAAGTCTGGATATACTATATATACTCACTTATAAGTTGACTAAAAGTTGACCCCTCACCTTCTTAGGGCTACAGAAAGCTAATTTCTCTTTGACCTTGCTATGCATTGGGGTGTATTTTGCAAGTCAGACCTGTCTGAAGGGTGATTTCTTGTCAGTGAGTTGGAGTTGGAAAAATAAGCAAGCCAAAGTAGATAGCTCGATAGATACTTAGACAAAACCATTGGAATATGTTACAAATAAATCAACAACTTGCAATTTGTTATAATTAAATCCATGAAAATCACTAATGCTTGACCTTGTAAATAAATTTATGATGAATCCATAATTCAATTATAAGTTACATACTGGTATAAAAATAGTTACAATATGTTAATTCCACTCATCTTACAAGTTAACAATGAAAGTTAAGTCCACATTTTAGTGATTCGCAGTATCCTTTAAATGTCACTGTTGTTATTTGGTACAAATTCCAAGAATTAATCCTCATTGTCTGATAAAGTTCTGAAATCTTCCATCATCTAGGCATTGTAATTTATCATCTAGTCACTGTGAATATTGTCCAACTGTTTCCATGGCTTCTCTGTCGTATACAGGTGCTTGTGCAGAGACTGAACTTAGGCTCTGTAAGCAACACTTTCATCATAAGTCTGCAAAATCTATTAAAGGCTGCAAATGTGCACATGTCAATTATGCAGCAAGATTACAGGGAGTTTGAACAACAGCCCTTTATTACTTGGCACTGAGCAAGTACCAAATACTTGGCTTGATGAATGGGGTGTCACATGGGAAAATGGTGCTGTATTAAGGGATTAAGGTGTATTTCGAAAGTCAAATCTGCATAAAGGGTGATTTTTCATCAGTGAGTAAGAGTTGCACTTTGGAAAAGTAAACAAGCCAAACTGGTTAAATAGATATTAAGAAAGATAGACAGATAGACAGACAGGTAGGTAGGTAGAACAACGAAACCATGTAAAAAATAATTATTATGTAGAATATGTCACAAATCAACAAATTACAATTTGTTCTAATTAAATCCATTAAAATCCATAATGCTTGACATTTTAAATAAATTTATATGATAAATTCATGAATTCAATTCCAGGTCACATACTGTTGTTAAAATAATTCACAATGATCCAATTTACAGTATCCTGTAATATCTTCATTTCAGATTTTTTACAACAAAACAATAAAAGTTAAATCCACATTTATGTGATTCAGGTAGCCTATGAATGTTACTGTATAATATTATCTGTTACAAACTCCAAGACTTTATCCACATTTATCTAATAAAGTTCTGAAAACTTCCATCATCATCTAGTCATTGTGAATTAATATCTAGTTATTGTAAATATTGTCCGCCATTACTTCTGCTTCACTGTCATATATGAGTGGGTGCTTATAGAGAGACTGAGTTTGGTTTTGAAAGTAATCCTTTGATCATACAGTTTGTGAAATCTATTAAAGGCTGCAACTGAACATCTGTCAGTCGTGCAGCAAGATCACAGAGTTCAAATAATAATCCTCTGTTACTTGGCACTGAGCAGGTATCAAACTCTTGGCTCAATCATAGGGTTGTCATGTGGGAAAATGGGGTGGGGTGGGTGCTTCCTTTACAAGCTAAGGTCAAACATTCACAGGAGGATGTAGAACTCTACTTGGCACTGAACAAGCACCTGTATTAAATTCATGGCTCAGTAAAAAAAGCATGTCAACATGAAAACAAAGTACTACCTTTACAAGTCAGGGGCTTGTCAGGCCATGTGCACTGGCAGAAAACTTGGAAAATATCACTTATGAATTAAATCTAACTTATGGAAAAGGAAAATGCTAATTAAATCAAAACTTTTATTGCATCAAACAGTTTATACGGCAAAATACAAATATTAATACAAATATAGATTGTTAGGACTTGCACGAAAATGGAAGCAATATACTTGCTAGCAAACACCCGTAGTAAACAACATTGATGGCAACTTCACTTCGAGGTGGATAGTATTTAATTTACCCATAATATTTTCAAATATTAAAATCCAAATTAAAAAGGGGCCCCGAGTGGCCAAGTGGTCTAAAGCGCTCTCCGTTACGGATCACTGCCATCTCACCTCTGTCTGCGTGGGTTCGAGTCTACGATTCGGCAAATGTGGATATGTGAGAAAGCTTGCCAGTAGCTTCTCGTGGGTCGGTGGTTCTTTCTGCGGATTTCCCAGTTTCTTCCTCCACCATTAACACTGGCCGCCATGTATAGCCTATCGTGTGCTGAAAAATGGCGTTAAGCCCCACAACAACAACAACAACAACCAAATTAAAAAAATGCATACAAGTATTGTGTAATGAATATGGACGTGAATCAGACAAACACGGTGCATACCATATACTTATTTCTGAATGAGAATGGTGGCATGAAAACATCGAAATATTTGGAGTGACAGTATTTCTGTGTCCTGCAAACATCTAGAGTTTCAAACATTACCCCTACATTTTATCCATTTTATTTTATGTCGTTCTTATAAGACGACCCTTGATCAGCATAAATCGAATTTTCATTTAAAATGTTGACTTATAAGTGTGTTTATATGGTAGCTTCTCCATCTGAAAGTAATATCAGCATGGAGTTTTTACCTGAAGACCACTTAAGGAGTTCAGTTGGTTCTTAAATAAACATTGTACTAATCTGATATCCAATTTTGGCCCTCATTGTGGCCATCATGAAAATCTTATTTCTGCTCCTTGGTCGAAAGTCATATTAACATTGGGTCTTCTCCAGAAAACTACTTTTGATGTCAGATTGGTTCTGAATGAAAATGGTGCTGATTTGACAGTCCAGTATGGTCACTATGGCACCCATCTTGAAAATCTTACTTTTACTCATTCTAATTGGAAAGTCATATTAACACCGGAAGACTAATTATGGTATCTAGTTTGTCCCGAATGAAAATGACCTTGATCTGACTTCAGATATGGCTGGCTCAATGAACATGTTGAAAACATTGTCATTAATTCTCCTGAAAGGATGGTCATGGGGTTTTCACCAAAAGTTAATGGTATCTAGTTTGTAATAAATGAAAATGCTGCAAATCTTACACTCAGTATGGCTGACACAGCAGATAATTTGAAAATCATATTACATGAGAATATCATAGATAATTTTAACACTCAGCAGTTAAAAAGAAGAAATGGTCTTATCTTGATTTCCAGGAAATACTTTGAGTGTCAGTGCCTTTGAGGCACTAATTTTTGAAATGTTGATCAACTCTAGAATGATTACCTAGTTTAGTAATTCAGCAACTCAAATGACATGACAAGTCTAAATACAAGTCAAGAGGGGTCACAATTCATAGAATTTGGTTGATGGCTTCTGATTCAGCCCAAGTCAGTTGTGATGATGGTAAATATTTCATGATGACATCATTTGAATACATGTTACAGATATTTGAATAGTAAATTAGGTATTTGTTTCAGCACTATTTTAAAGTGTGCAGTAAGTCCACACAGTCTGGAGCATTAATGATGACATCATTTGAATACATGTTACAGATATTTGAATAGTAAATTAGGTATTTGTTTCAGCACTATTTTAAAGTGTGCAGTAAGTCCACACAGTCTGGAGCATTAATTCATTAAGAGGTTATACATTATATATTTTGTTTCCACAAAAGATAATAATAAGTGTACTTCAGACCAAAGTATGTGTGTTTGTGTGTGTGTGTGTGTGTATATATATATATATATATATATATATATATATATATATATATATATATATACAATTACACATGCAATAATTTGTTTGACCAGTTCATGATGGGGCGGTACATCTACAAGCATATAAACACATTGTTTTAAAAATACTATTTTTTCTGGTGTCAATGCAGTGTTTGTTTGTTGTCTTGTAGCTTACTAACTAGTAACTGTTAACATTTTCTTACAGGATCATAAATATGGAATGCCTGTAAATTATTTTTTCTGTTGTGGTTAATGATAATGATTGCGTTTTGTATATAAAGAGCTTAACTTCCTTCATTTCTACATTAAATACATTCCCAAATCACATTAATGCTAAGAAAATACCCTCCACTACCTCTCAAATCCAACCTCTCCTTGAAAGAATTTTTTTTCTTTCCCATCTATGGATATAAATGGAAGAAATTTCTCCAATATCTCCCCTTACCACCAGTAAATGGTTACCCCTTAGGGCTGTTCCAGTAAAACAGAAGCAATTTAAAAAAATTAAGATCCACCGTCAGATATGCTTTAATCGAAAAACACTGCCCCCTACAGAAGCATTTTATTTTACATAATTTCTGGCTATGGGTTGGTGGTAGAAGCGATTTTAATATTGGGTTGGGGACAGAAGCGATTTAAATGACAGCTGGCTGGAGGTAATCTACTGAATTCTTATAGATCATATAATCTACTGCATATTTTTATTTGTTTTCATTCATTATAATCAATCTTTTGTCCTTTTGTTTGTTTGTCTGTAAGCCATGTAATGTGAGTACTTCAACAACTCTGAATGGTTGTATGCTTTTTTCGGCCATGCTGACTGGACACACTGTAAGATAATGTTCAAGTAACAGAAATACCATGGGATAACCAGAGACCAATAAAATCCAATAAAATGGTCAAGTTATCTCCCCTGCAGGGATGCTGCCTGGATTTCAGGATTTGATCTAAGTTTTGTGTGTGTGTGATCTCCAATGAGGAAATGGTGGCGGGAGGAATAGCCATTGTTAAATATCTCCCTAACACTTAAATATCTGTCACTCTTTCTTACTGTTCCACTCTGTTAAGGCTCTACTGAAATCAAATACTGAAAGAGATGTCATCTCTTGTTGTATAGCAATTATTACTGTGACATTATTGGGCACGGGCACGTGGTTGTGGTGGGGTCTTGGTTGGGATGGCAGAAAGACCATAGGCTTACTCCATATTTGACAGCTAATTACGATGTTGTCAGAAGAATTAAACTTTTTCTAACAATTCAGTTGGACTCAGATTATATACTTGATTCATAGTTAATGAACAGGTTCTAAACTTAATGTGTTTATTTTGGAGCCATGTTCCTCCATCACATTCAAGATCTGAATATACCAAAGGTGAAATTAGAACAGTTGCATCCTAAATTACTATCATGGCAACTTTAAATGTTATTTAATGTGAGACTTTAATGCCAGAATTCATAGCTTCAATGATTTTGGGGTTAAAAAATGAATTTCTTCTCAAGCAACTCAATTTGGTGCAGATTACATTGTTTTTTAATGATACTGAGAATTCTTGATGTGTAAAAATTGCACAAGAAACGAACAACATCAGATCAGGAAATTAATACCACTTGGGAAAAACTGACAGGAATATGCAGAAATAATGATAGTATTATTTAAATGGAATATGTGGTTACAATACGAGTGCTGGTTCTATAACTTTGCAAAATACATCTCATAAACTGTTCTGTTGTTTCTAACAACACTCTGTAATATGGTAATAATTTTTGCACAAATGAAGTTGACCCACTTTTTACTTTAGTCCCTTGCTAATTATTAGTTTTAGATTTTACATCAAAACTAAGCACATTTTACCTTTAATTTGACAATAATACATGATCACAAATATTTAGATTGTAAGAAAATAGAAGTTACAATTTTATTAAAAGTATTGGTACCAGTAAAACTAAAGGAGATGGTAAAAAAGAATCAGGATGAACCGATTAGTATTGTAGTAAAGAATCCATATATCAGAATGACATCAAGTATTTTTTCATCAGTTTCATCATTAGTTAATGACACTGCTTCAAAATGTTGTGTACTAAATAGTAGTGATCCAATTTGTAATACAGATACCAAATGATGGCTTGGAACTAAGTGCCAAAAGGTCTGCAGAAAATATCAACATCCTCAAAATATACATAGGAATAACCAATCACAAACAGGACAAATTTTATCCATCTTGCTTCGAGTTTACACATTTTCAGTCAGATTCTTATGTTTAATGTCATCTAATTTTTGCACATAGAGAGCATGTACTTCATTGGTAATTCATCTGCATGATATGAAAGTTATTCTTGTTATTCTTTTGTTGCCATAGTGATTCTGCCAACTAGAGATCTACACACACTTAATTATGTTGTATGGGAATTCTCTGATGTTCCCTATGTCTATGAGCTTTAATTTGTTGATTGTTTCTGAATTTAATATGATCCTCCTCCTTCTCTGTGTACAAATATTATTCTGTGCCGAGAACTCCCTTTCATTGCCTGCTGTCTGAAACGCATGTGCATAACTAGCTTGAACAAGTTACTGTTCTTTATGGTTGTGCAATTTTCAACATCTCACAGGTATGGCCCCATGTGTATTCTCTCTTTGATATCTCTGTTCCAAAAAAGAAAAGTTTTCACTAACATGAACTCTGCCAAATATTCACTTCCTTGAATCATTGCTTTGCTGCCTCTTATGCCAGATTTTTTTCTCTTCCATAGTGCTGTATTAGGGTTTTAAGTCCAACATTCCCATTGTCTGCTTGTTCAGACATGGGTATCTTGAATAAATATAACCGGCATCCTGTCCTTCCGACGTGTACATAGGACTCGCACTCAACATCAATTTTGGGCTCAAAATCACACACTGGTATTTCCAGTGACAATTTTCCCAATGTCCAGCAGACTGATATACATGAAATTCATTGTCATCATAGCTATCACCAGCCAGTATTTGCCGACTGAAAACGTCATCTGCTGACAAACCCTGTTGTGATTCAGCCATTTTGGTTTCCTGTGTTGCCCTTATTTGAAACACACATTTGTAAAACTTCCATGATGAAAGTAAGGTTAAAACTACCATAAAATGCCTGTTCCAGGGCCCATTGAACCAATCAAATTTAGTTTAACAGCCATTGATGTCGAACCGAAGTATCCAGCTATTTTAACGTTTGCCTTCCTGAATCTGGATGTCGCATCAAACGCTTCGATACTGCTACTGGCAGCGCGAATTACGTCGCAAAATGCACTTTTAAAGTTAAAAGTTGAATAAAAATTGCATACTGCGCAAAGCACGTTTTATATCCGGGACGTTGACGTAATTTGCAGAACGCGTATCACTGTTTTAAAAGTACACAAATTCGTACAAATTAGGTGCACTCACGTGTACTGGCATCATTTTCTGACCCAATGTTTTATTCATGTTAGACTGCTAGGAGGGGGTTAGATGCGATTTTAAATATATATTCGGGTTTTTTTTTCTGACAACCCCACCAGCGATTTTTCATTTTGTTAACACAACCCACAACAGATGTGATTTTCCTAATCAACCTTCCACTGTCAGAATCAAAACAGTTTGAAACACAACCTCCTACAGAAGTTTTTTTGAAGTGCCATCCCCAGGGGGGATATATGTTTTACTGGAACAGCCCTTAGCCAGATGTTTACCAATGTAAGCTTTTACATGGGATGATCAGGATTGTAGGTAAGCTCAACATCATAAATGTGGCCTCTCAGAATCCAACCATATCTTTGTTATTTCGACCCGTCCATCTCGAAAGTCACTATTTTATTGTGTATTAATGTACTTGCTTCATGTTTTAGTCTTTAAAAACTTTTGTTCACTATTTTTGTGCGTATCTTTTACAGTTGCTCTGATCTTATGCTCCAACATCATATCTTTTGTTATTGAAGTGGATTGGAGTTCGTGGGAGAGTGTCCTCTCATATTTTAACAGCCTTAGTTGGCAAAATTACCTGCGACCCTAGCTATCACAGTCAGAGATAGCTCCCGCTCCTCCCTCACAGCCGCATCATGATAAACCTCTTGGCAGATAAAGTTGGCTGTTTACCTCTTGGGCTTGACACCCAATCACCTTTATCACCTACCATTGAACGAGGTCAAGACAAACCACCTCAGTTACTGTCTTGCATTTAGATGTACAGACTGGCTACATGAATTAAAATATCCTATATCCAGTCCCAGCTTAATGAACAGGACAATATCATGCCAACTACGATGACTCTCTGATTTTGCCATATATCTCTGATTGTAATGGGTCACTACCAAAGTCAATTGTACATTTTAAGCCAAAGACAGACAGCTTTTGTGAACTACATTGGAGCAAGTTAGAAATCAAAGGAAGCCTATTTGGTTATTATATCACATATCAGCTATATGGACCAGTATTGTGGATCAAATATCCCCCAGCCCATCCCAATAAAAATAATGGGACAGCATCATGCAAGATAAAATAGGATCAACTGAACTCTTCCGTATGGCTCTGATTGTAATGGGTTATTACCACAGTCGATTGTATATTGTAAGCCATTGGAGTGAAATAGAGAGCAAAGCAAGCCTACTCAGATATTATCTCGCAGATACCAGTTTCAAATATTCCCTATCCCATCGTAACACAAATAACAGGACAACATCATGCAAGATAAAATAGGACTGTTCTATCACAGCTGAACTCTGCTGTGTCTCCAATTGCAACAGGTCACCACCATAGTCAATCTTACTATTCAAGCAAGACAAAAGATCTTTGTCCAGTTTGCCTACTCTGCATCACCAAGCACTCTAATGGATCAGCCATAAGTCACTCAGTGCACCCAGTGCCCATTTTAGTGACCCAGTACACACATGATATGGATTCACTGCATTCTCATGCCTTTGCCACCCATTGCCATTTCATTTGGAAGTAACTGTGCGTCAGTCAGGATGTTCTAAGATCATGGTGGGTCACCCTTTTAGACCATTTTCTCCAACTTTGTCTCAGATTGCACAGGAGGTGTTGGCATCACCCGTTCACCTAGAGATAATTAAGTATGCTCACAAGCTCTATTGTGTTTGCTAGATCTCACTATGAGATGAGAGGACTCTGCCTTCTGAGCATCAGTCAAGCAATTCTTTTATTTCTGACCATCATAGTTTTGTTCTTCTCCATCAACAGCTTAGTTCAGAGTACTAGCATCTGTTGATATGCAAATCAACAAGTCCAACTGGCATTCAGCTGATAGCGCCGTCAGGTTAAATGGCTGACTTGGAGAGCATTACAGAAACCAAGGGAATGGCGAAGCCCTCATCAGTAAGCACCTTGGATGCCATCTGGCACGGTGCAGGTAGGGACCAGTTTTGTTGGTTACTCATCCCATAAACCACTCCAGCATAAGGAATTGACAAGGTTACAGAGGATACAATGGCCATGTCCCATCACTGTTGGACTCTGCCATCAGAATCTGACAGCACAAGGTCAGTAGTGACACATATCCTGCCTATTACGTTGAATTATGGGCCCACTTATCTTTATCAATAGCTCATATGCCTTTCTGACATCAATACACACTCACTCTTAGGGCTTAGGTTGCCCATGACAGTGTCACAAATGGTCTGTTATGATCAGACTCGGATTGCGCCAGGTCAGTCCTGAAGGTGGAATGATAGGCCTGACTATGCTCTTCAGTATCTCAAACAGCACCACAATACACACAGGGGGCCCCGAGTGGCCGAGTGGTCTAAAGCGCTCTCCGTTACGGATCACTGCCATCTCACCTCTGTCTACGTGGGTTCGAGTCTTGGATTCGGCGAATGTGGATATGTGAGAAAGCTTGCCAGTAGCTTCTCGTGGGTCGGTGGTTCTTTCCGGAGATTTCCCGGTTTCTTCCTCCACCATTAATACTGGCCGCCATGTATAGCCTATCGTGTGCTGAAAAATGGCGTTAAGCCCCACAACAACAACAACAACAACAATACACACAGCTCACTCCATGGCCAGTTGTGCCACAGTACCTAGTTAATATGGGCTCTTCTCAGGTGAAACAGCCCTGCAAATCTGATACAAGTTCAAAACCATGGTTCTCGAGAATCAGTGTAGATAAAAGCAGAGAGAAGGGCTTGTGTGTTTGATATGGATTTTTAATGTAGCTTTGAGTGATATAGCTACGATGTTTGCACTATGGCAGTTTACAGTGATGTCCAGCAACTAGGGCATCATGGCACAGACATGTGGCATAATGTTCCATCCAGTCACATTATCCTGATACCAGGCTGACCAGTCCTAACACTAACCTCTTAATGCTGAGCGCCTAGCGAGGCAGTTGCTAGTGCCATTTTTAAAAGTCTTTGGTATGTCTCGGCCAGGGTTTGAACTTGCAACCTGTGGCATCCAAGTCAGATACTCCAACCACTTAGGCCACTGGAGTGGTTCCAGAGAGAATTGTATCTTTGATCTAATCACACACTGACCATCACTGAGAAGAGACGTACAGTTAGCGGAGACATAGTGTATAGTACCACAATGGTTCTGTCACCAGTCAGTGCCTTTGTGCCCAGTTGCTATTATGGACCCAGCACACCCAGTATGATAGGCTCCAATTTTGTATGGGTCTCTGTAGGCCCAGTACTTTACATATCTGCCTCCATCCAGTGCTATCATGGACCAATGTCGAATGGCTACAGGATTCTTTGTCATATAAAATTTGGCTCTGTCTATGGCAATATTCAGATCCAGACACCCAGGCAAGGAGTGACAGTTACTCATAAGTGCAATGAACCTGGCTCCAAAGAAAGAAACGATGGCTCTGTTTCATCAAGACTGAACTTAGCCATCTGATGGGGATCACGTGTGGCCAACACATATTCTGATATGGCCTTTTTTTGTACCTAATGGGTGACAGAGATCCAATGCCCTGTATCCCTTCCCAGCTCCATAACATGGTATTCACATCGCACTTGCATGGTCTATACCCAGTACTATATCCATGTTGGGCTGTTCTTAGTGCAGGGCTACTGTATCCATGTGTAAAAAATCTCAAAGCTAGCTTCAGTTCTTGCAAGAATCATATTTCAGCCCAACATTTTTTCTTGAACAGAGAATATTTTCTGCAGGAATTTGCATGAAAATAGTTTCAACAGGGGCTTCAGTTCTTACAAAGAACCACCTTTCATTCCAGGAAACCTTCACCTACAGGATTTGCTTAGTGCGACAGTCGACATCATTGTCCTAAGTCACCTATTATGAGGCCATTACAAATGATACTAGGGGCCCCGAGTGGCTGAGTGGTCTAAGGCACTCACCGTTACGGATCACTGCCATCTCACCTCTGTCTGCGTAGGTTCGAGTCTCGGGCTTGGCCAATGTTGGTACGTGAGAAAGCTTGCCAGTAGCTTGTCGTGGGTTGGTGGTTCTTTCCAGGGTTTTCCCGGGTTCTTCCTCCACCATTTCTACTGGCTGCCATGTATAGCCTATCTTGTGCTGAAAAATGGCGTTAAATCCTATAACAGCAACAACAACAACAAATGATACTGTTGTTCCAGTGGCGGTGAAACTGTGCTCCTTGGAACCAACAATGTACATATCAGGTGGTCTCTGGCAGTTACGGCCTTCATGTTGACAGTTTGTACAGACAAGGGCACAGTGGGCTGGGATGCACATCACCTGACTTATTTTACCACTCTCAACCTTATTCACTTTCCTCACATTTGTGGTGTGGATAGTTGAGATCGGAGTAGACTTTGTTGGTTGGGGAGTGCACCTGATTTGCTAAACCATTTCTTCTGGTGAAGACAGGGAAAGGGGATGTAACCTCTTCTGAAATCGTATTGTGGATGATGTGAGATCTGAGATCTCAAGATTTCAACTTAAGAGATTAGAGCACTTTTTGTTCATTCATTTCAATTCGAGACATAATAGACTCTGTTGGCTGCCATGTGCAGTCAGCCTTAAGTTTTTATCTCCATAATTTAGCTTCATGCAGATAGAATTAAATCTGTTGAGACCAGTGGCTGCATCCCAGATGACAAACAGGCCAAAATATCAGCACAATCTCATCTTCTTGGCTTTAGTACTTTCAATGGCTTTGGTCCAGTTTTTTTTCTCAGTAAGAAAGAGTTTATCTTTTCTTATTCAGGTATTGTTGTAACATTAATGTGACCATTGGTTTTGCTATCTTCATGTCAGGAGAGCATCCAGCCATTTTTCCCTAGCAGGATGCCATTGGTAGAGGTTGGATGCTGATGCATTTCCAACTCCTATTAGTTATTCTTCAAATCAAATATGATTGGGGAATTATTTGAGGGAAACGGTAAATATTTTAGTAAATTCTGTTTCTCTGAGAATTCTTGCCAAATCATATTACTATCAAACTCTTCCAAACCTCCCCACAAAATGTAAGCGATCTCATTGATGCATTGCTCAGCTTAAACAGATAGACATCTGGTTCATAGTATGCCGTCTACCAATGGTAGGGGTAGACAATGGGCGAACTTTTTTTCCCATTGTCTGTATGGTATAGAGGTGGGAAAGATGACATTTTCATCTTTCTAGGATGGGCTGGACTTGAGGGCTTTTTAGTTTATTTCCTAATGTGAATGTGATCAGGAAAGTATTCTGAGAAATATAATAATAAAAAATTTACTTTGCTATCAATATTTGTTCTTAGCTTATGTTAAAAAAGTTCATTGGTTGCCAGTGATGTTAAAAATGTAATTAAAGACGAAATACTTTGAACATGTAGATTTAAAACATTGAAATGTAAATAACATGCTACATAATAATATTTGTTGCTGACTGAAATAAAAAAAAACTGGCAATCTGACATTTTTGGCATCTGTAAAATGAAAATCAAAGAACAGATTGTATATGGTGGGGGACACTAATTAAGTCAAATCTGTCGGCAGATTGCGACAGACTGATAGAACTGTCCCATTGTTATCATTTGTGCAAATAACAGTAGTCCTATTATCACAAGACAATCCCTTCTGCAATGAAAGGTGGCCATGTCACAAAGTGGTCTTTCTTGCAGTCTTGTGAGAGATACAATGACCAAAATTATACCATATCTACTTGCTTATAAGTGAAGTCACACTGCAAACAATATAGACCCTTATCTGTCATAACACAGTGCACCATCGGATCAGGGTCTTTATTGATTGTTCTACTAATTACTCCTAACAAACTGCACAGATCCAGATATGTCATTGTAATGGCAAATTTTGGTTTGTGTTGTTTGAAGTTGGAATCAACCAGTAAGTGAATATTGACAGTGCTATTTTGGGGTTGAAGAAGGTGGCCTTTCATCAGGGGTGACCTCCAAAGAGAGGGAGCATTTTACTGTATTTCCTAGTGTATAATATACACCCGGCTGCCAACCGAGTATACTTGGGTCTGAATTTCCATTATGCAGAGGTAGATCAGAGTTTATGCTGTCTGTTCTTAATCAGGAGTAAAATGAGAGCCTAATCTGCCTCTGCTTCATACACCATCAGACTGATCAGGATTTGTTCCCTTGACATTTAGGCATGCATTATGTGTGAGGAAATAATAATTAGCATGAAAACTGAGATGTCAGATGTTCAGCGTTTGAGAGAGACATTATTTTTTATATATTTGTCAAACTCATCATGGCTGAAACTGAACACTAGGGTATCTCTGTGTATGTCTGTGCTTTTGTTTATGTCTTTTCTTGTGTGCATAGAATACAGGCTTGACAAAAGAAAATCTCATTGTTTGATTTTATTCTTATTGAATGCATCTAGGCCAAACAAATTTGGCAGTTTAATCAGTAGTTTTATTAAACTAAAGACAAACATTTCAACCCATTTTATATATATATATATATATATATATATATATACACACACACACACACACACACACACACACACACGCACAAGGTTGAAGAAAACAAACATAATTAAAATTATTTGGTTCAGACGAGGTAAGAAATATAAGAAGTGATATTGTAACATTTTTTATTACATGTTGAACCTTAATTAAGTCTTTCATTATTATTCATTAGTTTTGGTGGTGGTGATGGTAGTAGTATTAATTGGATAGTTAATTGCTTTTTTTGTATGTGATCCCTGTTTCACAATCATTTTTTGATCGAATAATTTGTATGCATGTGTTTTGTGTATATTTCACCTAAGATGTAGCCAATATACCTATAGTTTGTTTATGTGCATATGGTATTTTTCTGCCTAGTTTAGAATCTCCCTACATTTTTTTCTTGTATCCATTTATAGATGCAGAACCTTGTCTTGATCAGTCTTACAGCAGCTCTATTTTTAAGCAACAGTAGACTAAAATTTCAGCCAACAGAAATAGAAAAATAGATGTGTAATCAATGTTTGAAATAATTTAGAAAATTTACTAGCCAGGCAGGCCAGAGACTTAAAAAAGATTCTGGTCTTTCTCAGAGTTCACTATCCCTTCTGTCTGTGAAATAGATTTATTGAAATATGCCATGCAGAAGTCATCTTGAATTAAACTTGCATGATACTGATAGATCCATGTTATCATCTTGCTGTCAACATGCAGTTGGTTAAATCAGTCATAATTTAAGGAACATGATTTGATTTATCCATTTTAGATTTTATTGCTCCTTACATTGCACTTTTGGAAAAACCACAAGATTTGATGAAGTTACAAATAAGCACGAAAATAACAGTGTGTCCACACCAGAAAGAAAGGGACTTTAAACAGATTTTCTACACTTAGAGTTATTATGTGTAGCAGGACTAGATATAGATTGGAAAAAGTAGCCAGCCTGACAGAAAAGTAACTGACTGCCAAATATCATACAGGTGGATATAATGGCCAACTTGCAATATGAACAGTAGAGAATCTCAAAATGATTCCATTCTGCAAGCATTTTTAATTTATTTTCCCATTTTCACCATCTTCAGCTGAAAAATATCAAAGTGACACAGATTTTATTGAAGTCAGTTGTTCAAGACTCTCAAGGGCTTTGAGAAATTAGTTTTTGACAAATCACTTTATATACAGTATAACCTTGTTAATCTGGATACTTTTTTCTCTTTCTTCCTCTTATGTAGATTAATGAATTCATTTTTAATATAGTATAGGAATGTTATTCTCATTATTTCCACTTATTTTGTACAAATTCTGGGACTGCATAAAATAATTCTGCACTAATGAGGTTTCAGTGTAGATCAGAATCGTTGTACATTGTTGCATTACTAGTTGTCTGGTGTTAGTAATATTTTTCGCTATTGCTTGTTTATCTTTCTGATTGTTGAATAATCACTTTCTGTGATAACATAATGTGGGAGTAATTTAATAGAGGTAAGTTAAGTTACATATCTTACAGTATAGTTATTTTTTTCAGTGTATTGTATTTTTGCTATACTCATAAGCTGTTATTTTTCAGTGGCAGTAAAACATGAAAATTATTAAAGGGTTAAGCAAATGAATTATGCAGTTGCGGTTGAAAATCAAAATATACAAACATCCTGTGATCAGTAGTGTGAAATTTTGTGAGAGAAAATAACTGCCATACAAAATACACACAAACATTATATGATGTGAAATTTCATCACAGAGAAAATAACTACCATACACTAATTTTGAATGACAGACAATTCTGATATTTTGAATGTAAATTTTGTGTGACATTAAAAGCACACACTGTTTGTTAGAGCTAGGATATAATGCTTACATATTCACAACATGTTAGTTTGTGGAAAATGTGAATTGAGATCTCAAGCACTTGCATTTTGTGAGAGGGCAAAATTTCCAGTGATAAATGTGAAAGTGTTAGTAAAACTCTTTCAAATACAAAATACTTTAAAATAAATGTGTTTGATTCCAAAAAGTAAAATGAATCTTGTTGTGGCATTGATTCCATTGCCTTGAGACACACTTATTAGCATGTAGACTAATTCTGTGGCAGTACATGTATCTATTAATAATACACTGTGCACTAGGGCACAACTATTGTTTTCAAGGTGAAGCAGATATCTCATTTGTGCAGAATGATCTTAATCACAAATATACAAATATTTCTTTGATATAATCTTTATTTAAGTAAATTCTATTACTATATCTTCTTTAATGATGTGCCTTGCTTTTACATGCATTTTTTTGCAGAATGGTCAATTGCAGATATTTTTTTGTGTCACTTCTTATCCTGAAATCCTGAATGTGGATTGCTTATATTTGTGTCACACCTTACCATATCTTGAAACCATAGACAAAGGTTTTCCTTAAAACATTCTTAAACATTGCTAAAGCTGCAAGTTCATTATTATCACTTAATTTTTAATGCCTTATATATTTGATTATAAGTTGACCTCCCCCTCCAGTTTTTAATAAATGCTATAGTTTGTACACACAGTGTCATGAATGATATCCACATCGTTAGCTCATTGATTTTTTCAGGATAGCATCATTAAATATAACTAAAAGTAACTAATTCATTTGTGCACAAAGTATTTCAACACCATTTGAATCAGCATAGTGAATAACACATTAAATAAATGCTAAAACAGGGTGGTCTGTTGACATCAAATTTTTTGATGCCACTATGACCTGCGAACAAGTCTGTTTATTAAAGAGTTGTCATCTTTTGTATTCAGCTATATTTGGCCATAATGTTGTTGCCTCCCTTTGATTTCTTTGCAGTAACAAAAATGGACTCTTCCAGAACTCAGGACTAACATGGCATATTACATGTACACAGACCAGTCTTTTACAGCATGTATCGAATGAATGGTGTTGCTCTGTATGTCAGTATGAATTATGTTTAAATCATTCATGGATGAAACAAATTCAGTAATTTTAGCTACATTTTGAGACAATGATGTGAAAATTCAATGAGAAACAATTTGGATATCATTCACAGTGGTCTGTGGAATGAACTATAATTGATATTGATACTTAATACTTACTGTGCCATTAAAGTTTGATTTCCTTAGATGCAAGTACACAATGTAGCTAAGTTGGGTATGTCGAGAAAGCTTACAAGATTTTTTATTTTCTGCCAGAAAGTTGTGAAAAGCAAAAATGATCACTCTTAAATATTTAAGAGCTGATGAAGAGCAAAATTAACATTTAAGTTTTGATCAGTCAAGTTCTGATAGCACTGGATGATGCTGAACACAATCCTCAAAAATTTCACATAAAACATCGCACTTTTGGACATAGTCTAAGATTTAACAAAGTTACAGATGGGCACAGAATTACCATATCATGTGTACGCATCAGAAAGAAATCATGTTTAAACCTTCTGCTTTAAAAAGTCACAAATATAATACAAATGACTTCTTTTTTTACTGTCAAAAATTAATTAGCCAGATATGATATGACTAGGATTTGAACTCTACCTCGGCAGTACAAAGCAAGCATATTACTACACCTGTTGTAAGTTCTGATTTTAGGCAGTTTTCTGTAACAAGTTAAAACTCAAGGTAGAATCTAAAATCAAAAGTTCACAATTTTTGTTAAGATGTATCAAGTTTTTGCAGAGTACAGCTTTTGATTGAATTTCTTCATCCCTATATTGCACACAGGAAATCAGGATAAAAGATGATGTAGACCAATAACAGGTGCCTGTTCACAGTAGGAATGCACTGAATTGTATAAGAAGTGTTTCATTAGTTTCTTACAAACAATAATTTTATGTACAGATGTTCAGCATAGTTTACATTCAACCAGAATAGATACACACCCGAATGAGGGATGTGATAATAAAGCAATACAGTGTATGTATTTTCATAATTATACAAGATACAGTATCCCCACCCCAAATTGCAAAATGCAAAATACAGCCTTTGAACTGAAAATATTCATGTAATTTGTAAATTTATTAGCAATGGAAAAATTTGTTAGATTTATTGACTTGTCTGTTTTTTTAAAAATAATTTTGTGTCGATTTTCTTGAAATTTTGTCGTATTATGACTTGTTTTGAGGATGAAAATACACTTTGCATGTATTCCGATGTGTACAAGCAAGTCATGATGTGGTGGTACTGAATTCAATGGCGAGATACAACCCTATCATGATTAGGATATAGAAAGTTAAAACCAAGTCCATATCCTATGATTTATAATGATGCATAGTAGTTTCATTGGTGATATTTAAAGTTATATAAACTTGTGTAAGGTTTAGTAGGAAAAGTTCAATGAAGTGGTTTGAAACATTAAAAAAAAATGTGAGTGAAGTGGTGAGAAACAGTTGGATCTCCACATAATGTGAATGTTCCATGTTTGATTTACAATACAGAAATGGTGGTTTTCATCAGGTATCACTTAATCACTAGAGGTTATATCAATCTGAATTACTATATAGCAGGTTATTGTTGCAGACTGTGACTAGAAACAATAGCACGCTCACCTCTTTCTACTGCAGTTTTTAATCACCACAATTTCCCATCAGTGCACATGACAAAACTGTTCTTAATGGCCATAAGGTGTGGATAGTTAAACTCATATTCATAGAATCAGTGGTAGCAATTAGCAATTCTACTTAGTGGTAAAGGAAGTAATTTAATTTATGTTGTTTTATTTAGTTTATGTATCAGACTGAAAGATTGGCTGTCCCAGGGGAACAAAGATTGGTTGTCCCTGGAAACAAAGATTAGCTACCCTCTGGGGAAAAAAGAAGCATTTACATCGGCCATTATCTGTACTTACTGTTAAGGTTGCAGAGAACACTGACATGATCTTCTCATTGAAGAAAATGGAGGATGAGGACTATTTTTTTATCATCAAAGTTTCACAGAATGGTTTAAAAAAATTTCTGTATTTATTTTGACAGATAATGAATTTGGTAAGATTTATTTTCATGATCTCAATATGTAACTGCAAAATCAGTCAAATATCTGCACCATAGAAATAACTCGCCTGCTATACATTATTTAACAAGGCAAAACTATGTATACATGTATGTGATATAATTCATGAGAAAAAATTAAGCGCCTCTCATTGTGCATAATTTCCGTCAAGCCCACCATGGTAGAAGCTTGATATGGTGATCACTTTGGCATCATTGTGCATGTCAATCTATTTGTCTGTCATTCATCCATCTACACCCAACATTGACCTCAGTGTTAAACTGTTTTACTTTTTCATGTCAATAAAATTCTATCCCACCCTCTTCAGATGTGGAATACATAGTGTATGGGTGGATGCATGGGTTCAACATGCAGACCATAGCTAGCTTCTTTGTTCCATTTCACTGACAGTTAATTAGACAGAGCTTTTAGTGAATGGATACTAGGTATTGTTGTTGTGTACATGTCATAGTTACTTCCAGAGAAGTTAAGGTTATAGGAATTTTATCACAGGATGCATCTTTATGTTTTAAAAATTGTGAACATCTGGCACAGTGTCTAAGAACTTTACAAAAGCTTTATCTTTGGGGATGGATATGGTTCTAAGAAAGACATTTAGCTCTTTATATGCACATTGTAGGTTTGTTATCTTCATCAGAAAAAACCCTTTAAATCATTATATTTTCACAATATTTAATTGTCAACAATTTACTGAATGTAGCCTAGTATGAATTTTTTTCATTTCAGTTAGTAATTAAATGCATATAGTGGAACTTTAGAAAACTAGGTCTTGAATGAATTAGTCCCAATTAGGAATTCTTTTGGATCCTTGAATGCATTGAACTATGTATTGCTTTAATGACAGTGCTGGGTTAATTAGAAGATATTAGTCAAATACCATTTCATTATTGGTTTTCTCAAGTTCTGCCATACTATATGTTATTATCGTCTTTACCATAACTTTTATTTTCACAAATTAATTTTCTTTTCAGAATTTGTCAAGAAATTAAATTTTTTACAAATACTGTGATTTTTTAAATGATACATTTTTCAGCTGCCACTCAGCCCAATCTGTATGGTAGCTCTGGTGGATCAACAGATAGCACTTCAAGCTTAGAGGGATCATTTTCAGTGGATCGCATGAAGCGTGCATCCTCTAGTAATGCTATAACCAATTTGCAAGTCATAACTTTCAATAATGTGTACCTCAGTGTTTGGAAGGCTTTACTACAGCTGGCTATGGATTCACACCCAGATGTTGCCAGCCTGGCTAAAAACGTTGTCAACACAGTCAAGTTAAAGGTAGGTTTTTAAATTTTGCAGGTATTTGCTTCGTAAGCAGATACTTGTAGTGAGACTAATAGTGCTAGTCATATGCAGCATGTGAAATTGTTGCCAGCCCGAAGGTGCCAGTCCATTTGGCATATGGAGTAAATTTAATCTATATATTTTATATTTTTTATGCTGCATAAAGAAATTATAAACAAAGTGAAAAATACATGTGAATCTGGGTGATATTGGAAGATAAATAACTTGTGTTTAATCTACATACACCTGATGCTTGTAGCACAAAGAATCTTCCATATCTATGTGATGTCTGATGCCACACATGCTACTTCCAGTACCCATGTGGAGTTCTTTGGATGCCTGGAAGCCACCAAAGGCAAACAACCAAACACAGTCAAGGAAATAAGAACTATTTAAAAGGAATATGACACTATCAAATGAAAATGATAGTTGGGTTACAGAATTCACTTGAAATATGGAAACGGGAGGCATGCTAAAACCATGACAATAATGTTATATTTCGTTCAGCTCAGCATGAAGAATGATATCTGATACTGTAGCTTGGTGAATTTGTATGTAAGCCTGTCATAATGTATCTAAAGTAACCGAATTCATTTCACACATGAATAATTTCAACGCCATTTGTATTAACATACACTGCAACATTATTCATTCTATATATCCTGAAAAATAGTGGTCTGTGTACATCTAATCAGCCATGTTACCTGTGTACATCTAATCAGCCATGGTACCTGTGGAGTTTAGAAAGAGTTTATTTGTGATACAGGACAAAACAGTTATGGGAATTGTCACCTGCCTCAGGTTAACAAATACGGTATACTAATTAGACAAATTATATCACAAACATACAGTTAGTGAAAATGTAAATTATATTAAAGAAAACTAGACGATATTTTAATAATGTAGATTTATTTACACTTCAAGATGCTGTATGTATGGATCTAGATAAGTTAGGCAGTGAGCATCATTGTCCTGGTCAGTAGATAGTAGCCAATTTATACTAAATTTAATAAAATTTAAAGCTGACAGATGATATAAATATCTTATTCTCTGTTTGACTTTATGTTCCATGTTTCATTATATAAATAACCTTACTAAGGGCTGGTATTCATGTCAACCTGAATTTACCATTGAGTCGTTGACTACATTTTGTATTCTTTTATGATGAAATGTGGGACCAGTTGGATTTGGACAAGACCTGTTGTATTCTCGGGTTACTGGCCTTTCTGTTTCTGGTTGCATTTTGAGACATTCTTTAGCTCAAATCGTAATCTGAATATTTTTGTATGAGAGCAGCTAAATATAGAAGAGGTGTTACTTATATCTATAATTTTTGTAATTTTTGTTCATGATTGTAAATTGTAGTCATTATCTATAAAAATACATTACATAGTTAATTTTGTAACAGGCATAGATTCTATTTTAAGATACTAAGAGTGCCTCATAGATATAAATAGATTTTAAGTTTATAATAATTAAGTTTATAATAATAAACATGTTTTCAAGTTTGGAGTTATTTATGGTTGGCTGGTTAAAGTCAGGTGGTTTGAGTATTGTGATGTAGGTCATGTGAATAGGTATTGTGAAATATTAGATTCAGTAATAAGGTCTGTCAAGTGGATCTATTGTGACATCGTCATAACAGACTCTTGGAGGTGCATTCAAGAAGAGAACCAAATAAATAATTCATTCCTATTTTGGATTCATTCCTATTTTAGATTCCAATTTATTTTCTTTTGATAATGACAGTTGGCAGATGTATTTAATGTTGTGTTTAGATAATTTGAGAGGAGACATTTGTTAGGATTATTCATTGGAATTAAAAAGTGCTCATTAACTAAAATATTAGTTTGGGACTATTATGAATTATTCAGAGGGGTTCTGGACAATGCCATTGTGATACATCTGGACTCTTGGCAGGCAAGTACATTTTGAGGATCTGAAATTCATTTGGAACATTTGATTCTTTTTAACTTGAATGTAACTTGTTAGGATTATTTTGGATTTAAATTCATAATACTGTAAGTTCCTCTTAAATTTTCACTTTATGACTTTGACAATTAAATTATTTGTTAAGTTTTACAAAACTTGTTGGTTTTACTTCTTTCTGTTACATACTGAAGAATGTGGTTAACAGCCATAAAAAGAAGCTGCCAATAATGCTATTTTTGACTAAAATGGTCTGTAAAAAAGAAATATATGGTAAGATATAAAATCCCTTGCATTTTTCATTATCTTGATCATATGAAGTTGCAGTTATTATCAATATTATACGCTTTTAATATTATACTCTTTTATGATTTCAAATATATTGGGCACTCAGGCAGACAGGATTTTAATATGAACAGTAACATAAATCACACCCATACATTAAAGTTGTGAAATCAGCACCATATCCAGTAAAAATGCATTATTCATTAAATTAAAATAAAGGAATTATTTGATTACAGGGTTTTGAATTATTGTATGTAGACTGGAATAGATTTAAACTAGACCTACTCAGCAGGCTACCTGCACATTATAACATGGACTAATAAAATTGATTACAGCAGTTTTCACAGAAATATTTATTGAAGAGAGGGATTATTGTACTATTTGTGTTGACATTTAATGCAGTTATATGTACAAAATATGTTGTTTTATTTTTATTAAAATAACAAAACCAAAGGCAGACAATCAAAACTTTGGATATACTTAATACCCTAAGGAACCTGACAAGACCATATTGTTGTTTATATTTAGTAAATTATCAACAGTTTCATATATACAGGCCGATGGTGTAAATTAAAACAGTTTCGTATTTAGTGATACTGTAGTAGACAACAGCTGTTCAAGATCAACCATACCCTTTTTTTTTTCTTTTTTTAAAAATTTATTATATTTTCCTTTGATGTTCTTTTAAACATAAATAGGTTTCTGTTTATTTTGCCATCTGTGAATCATTCTTATTCTATTTTTTAAATGTTTCTGATGTCACTCAAATTATTTTCTATCCAAAGGTTTGAATTAGTAGTTTAAAAATAACTGGAAGTATTTTATTTCAAAATACTGCAATTTCAACTGGTTGCTTACACACTATTTTTTTAAAAATGCCTCTGTGTGTGTGTGTGCGTGCGTGTGTGTGTGTGTGTTTTTTAACAGTACTTTAAGGATGCTGATGGCTATGTCATGCAGAGGAAGTGCCCTTGGAATTTATGTAACCTGTGACCTTTCAGTTACAAATCTGACACTGCCAACTGAAGTAACTGCATCACATGCAAATAATTTTTATAACATAATGGATATAATAGGGTCTTTTTGTGCTTTATAATCAAAGAGCAAGAAGATTTTTCTGGAAGTTATCTGGGAGCAAACATGTTTTTCTTTTTCTCAAAAAATCTCCAACCCCAACCCAACTCAACCCCTCCACCATTTCCCAAAGATGAAATGTTGGGTCCCTAAGTAATAAAGCTGTGGCATGTGTCACATGTCAATTGAATTGATAAAAATTTGATTCACTTTTGACATTTTTGTAAGGTGTGTGCTTAACTACAACAAATATATGGCATTATAAACTCTAATGGGCACAGACAATTGTCACTGCATTTTTTTCAAATTAAACAATAAGTTAATAGACTGATGGCCAGCCTGAAATCTGGTATAAATTATATTTATCCCTAAGTATGCTGCTCCATAAAAAATTACTACATGCTCAACAGCTCGATGTTGGTATGAGTGTTTATAAAATTTCTTAGGAATGGATTCCATTCAGTGCACAAGAAAAGCATTTATGACATTTTTCAGAACAAAAAGTTTGCTTATTTACTTGTTTCATAATTGAACATTATACAATTGGTGTCCTTGTATTTGTATACAATTAAACAAAATGAAAGAATAAAAAATAATTTACAGTGTATGAATTCCTGGAATATTATCCTAAATTGTACTATCAATTTCACATTAATCCAGAAACTGTCCATAGGTATTCCAAATGAAGGTTCTAATGTGCTTATGTGCTAATGTGTTAGCACCACTGAAGAATCAGTTCTGAATCCAAAAATTTGTACTCAAAGGTAAATTAGACAAAAGTAGAAAATATCACAAAAATCCTTGAATGTTTCACATAAGGACCATATTGAATAAGGGCCATTTTCTGCCCCCTCTCCAAATGTCCTCATATGATGTATACTGTACACATGAGGTGGTTAACATTTATTTCTGACATCAGTTTTGTGTTCACGTGTCTGTTGCCATGGTTACAGGGTGTCAAAACACTATCAAGAGAGACATGAAAAAGTTGTCATCTTTTCCGTTTACTTCTCATATATACTGCTTTACCATAAGCTATTCACTCAGTTTCAAATTTTCAATATGTATTTTTATTATTTTAGGGATTATAAAGCTCTATAAATAAAGTTTAGTTTCTAAAACTATTCCAAAATGATCCGTCACAGACAAAAATAGAATATCGAACTTACATGTCAACTGAAAACTATTTCTAAATATGTTGACAAAAAGGTGCTTTGTCATAAAATACAAAAATTTTTCCTCAATAAAATATTGTTTAATATTATTGAATGATGTTTAATATTATTGAATTATTTAAATGATTGTTTGATATTATTGAATATGACTGTAAAGGAGGCGTTAATAGGGGCCTATAGGTTCGCTTCTTCGCCAAATACATGGGTTTGTTACCTTCACTGGAAATGACAAATGGTCTTGATGTATTTATGTACTTTTATTCTTATATTTTCATGGCTATAACACACGCACACACACACACACACACACACACACAAACACTCACACACTGCTGTGTTTCCTTCTTTATAAGGAAAAAAAACTGTCTTCCACAACCCTTGACGTAGCCTAGAGTCAAACTATAATCTATTTATAAACTATGTATTCATCCGTAAATATACAATATGGACATTAATAAGAAGTAAAACAATATTGGTTCAGCATTTTTAATGAATTTCTGAAAATTTTGAAATATGTTTTAGAAGTAATGGTATTGGAGAATACAGGAAAGAAACAGACTATAGGTATTGTACTCTAGACTTTATGTGTCTATTTTTAAACCAGCACAGGAATACTGCATAACACTGACTACATACAGTTGTCTGTGAAATGAGGGGTGTCTGTGAAATGAGGGGATGTACACATTTATAAAGAACATATGCCAGTAATGACCAAAGGAAACACAATCATTTTATTATTCGTTTTGAAAATGCTATTTACCAGCACATAGAGTTTGCAAAGATGGTTCATCGTGCAAGATTCGGGGATTTATAGAATGAATGCAACTTTCAAGGAATTTTTGGGAACAAGTTTGCACATAAACTTGGATGAAAAACAAGTCAAAGTAAGTATTATTCTACCTTTTTATTGTTTAAAGTAACTATATATGACTATACTCTCTCTCTCTCTCTCTCTCTCTCTCTCTCTCATGAACATGTAGGCCTATATTCAATTCTTTGTAGCGACTTAAAACTGGGACCTTCGATGGGGCAATGAAGAAATTCAAAAACGTATATAAAAATTTTAATGAATAAAATAACCTTATGTGAATATGTGTTCATATTTACCATTAAAGTAAAGCTAGTCACATTATTACATTGACTACTATATTTTGATAAAGGTTTCGAAGGCAAATTTTGTGCATCAATATTTTCAGTACTGTATACTATACATGTAGGCCGACCTGCTTGTCCGTATTCCTACGCAAAAATCATGCGAATATCTCGCCATAAGACTTTCTGTTTAACGGGAGGTTCAGAGAAGTGTTAAAATGATGATCTATGCAAGCAAGAGATGACGAAGCATCTGATAAAAAAATGCACTCAAAAAACACATATTACCTAACAGTAGCAGTTAACCAAAACTAATAGCAAAACTGATGATAGTAACGTCCCCGCTCATCCACCCACAATATGACCCAGAGGTGATACACTCCTGCCGTCTGTACAGTTGAGATGAGCAACTGTTACTGTAAATTGCCATTTATTTTTTGGTGTATTTAGTCCTTGGACCCTTCTTAGATTCACTGGGAGGTGACCAGACAGAACTTGCCATCATCAGAGAGAATAAAAAGCATTAAAAATAAACTATTCAGGCCAACATGGACATAAAAAGTCAAATTATGAATGAGTATGTCTTAAAAATATACCTTTTTGTATTCATTTGAATGTGGTATGCCAGATTACCCATTAAGCATACTAATCACGTGCTTAGGGCACCAGCCCAACAGGGGCACCAGAAAAAAAATTATAATTATTTGCTAATGGTAAAATTGAATGAATTATATATGATCATTTCGATCTGCATGTACTAGTATTTTGATTTGGAATGGTGGCAGCACTGGTATTTTCCAGCCTTTATTAGCTTCTGATATTTTTTTTTAAATTTCACATTTAGTAGAGGGGGTGGGGTGCTATAATATTTTCAATGATGAGGGCCCTAGAAGGCCTTAATCTGGCAATTATTATGTATTATCATTCTCTCTTCCTTAATGTCACACAAATAAGATGACATAATAATGGAAACATTATGATATGGTTGACAATTCAGATTATACAAAAATATCAATTGTCTTACAACGTAAAAGGAGCCAGATGAATACTGATGAAAGTAGTGGTCAGAGTGTAGAAAAACAACTCCTTTGATTTCCCATTGTCATATTCATATTCTGGAATAGATGATGCATCCTGAAGATGACTAATTAGTGATGCTTTCTTTGACAACTCATCATTTACCCATCTTTTGCAGCCAGAAAACCATGGGAAAATAGACATGGGCACAACACCCAACAGCCTGATCACCAGCCTCGCAGGTACAATACCATCTTTTGATGGAGTCCATGGAATATTTCAGCTTGTATTGGATCCCCAGTGAATGGATTTTTTATTTTTGAAGTGTCGAGGCTGGATTTTTACATGTTATAGACCTGGAAAATCCATGCATGCCATAACCACATAGTGCTCCTCCTCTGTGAGATCCTCATTTGTATACTTTGGAGCCTGTTTGACTTGATAAATGCCCATAGTGATGTCACGCAGGTAATCAACTGATATCCTGGGGACTTCATTCCATTTCCAAGTGGATGCATCCATCTTGAATTACAATTTGTGCTTATTCAGCAAGTTATTCTCTTGAACCAGGATTTAAATCTTATTCAGTTACAGGAATTGATTCATTTTCAAGCCAATAAAGGTGGAAATAGTCATCATTGGATAAGGAAGAAGGAACATCAAAGTTAAGATATGACTTTGTTTTAATTAGTTTCTTCACATTTTGTACAAGTGATTTAATATCTGTACTTGAAAAGTTTTCATCAAACTCTTTTGTTGCAGTGATAGATCGCAGGGATTCATTAGTGAAGTAGATTTCCAAATGGAATTTGCAACAGCTACTATTTGACCTTATAAAAATATTACACTCTGCAAATGACTGGGTTATGTCACATATTGGGACAATAACAAGATGATTTTGATGCCCATATGGTATTTTACATACAACACAATGTCTATGAGATCTTGATGTCGATGAAATCTGAAGCTGAATTGATTGTGGGCCTTTATGGCAGCATTTGAGGTGTTTTAGACCATTCACCAAATTCTCATATCTGACTAAAAATATCATTTGTTGGGTGTTTTTCATACACTTGCAAGTATTAACTTTGGCAGTCATATTTAGTCTATAATGATACAAAGAGACTGCGAATTCCATATAATCAGTTCTTGTAGGGACAGAGCCAGAAACTGATTTTATGAACAGTATCTAAAAAGAAACAACTTGGCTTATTATGTATTAATTATCTTAATTTTTGTTTTGTATCATAAATAATTGTGTTATCCATTATGCCATGTTAACATCCCAAAATTTTTATTCAGAATTGTTTTGGTCTGAAGATATTGTATGCTTGATATGATTTATGGTTAGTGCCAACTCTCTCTCCCCCCCCCCCAACCATGTTTGTTTCCACTTAAAAATATAAGTAGATGGACATTCTTTTAGTATTATTATTAATGCTATTATTATTATTATTATTATTATTATTATTATTATTAATATTAGTAGTAGTGGTAGTATTAATATTTTTAATAGTACTAATAGTTGTCATAGTAGTGGTACTTATATTCAAGCATGATGTCTTTTGAATAAAAGTTTTTCATCTGTAATTGTTATTATATTTATGATGTTCTGTTGTTATAATCAGTAAGTGCATAAAGTTATGACGTTATCATTTAATGAAAGAAAGAAAATATGCCATTGCAATAAATATGCAGTATTTAGATAAATAGATTGAACAAACTTGTTTTGTTTATTTTTATTTTTGCAGGTTAGGGGGTAGGAATAATACCATTATCATTTTCAATTAACAAACTATAAATCAGTTCTCTTACTTTAGCTTCCTTCCTGACCTTTGCAACATGTTTCCCACTGTTTGGAAACAAAATTTGTAATTTCCAGTTTCAGTAATTTCTATAAAAGTCATTGATTTAGTAGGCAAGTAAAACTTAATGTCAGTCCAAAACCAGTTTTTCTTGATTTGGAGGAGCAAATAGGAAAATGTGACAAAACATTAAGTCTTAAAAAATTTAGCATAAACAAACATGTATAAAAAAAATTATACTATATAACTATGTAATAATAATCGCTTCACAACACTGGTTCCACCGCAATCATTTTCTGATGCAAAGATATTTGGCCACTCTCCTTGTATCCTTTCAGACAAATATTATACCCACAAATAATTATTACACTTTAGAAACATTAAAATGATTCGCAAATGATTGAAGCTCATATAATTGCTGGTTTTTTTGCATAGAAATATTGCAAATAATAGTTTCCATTAAAAAATCATAAATCAGTTCAGTTACTGGGCTTCCATTGTGGCTGTGGACAAGGTTCCCACTGTTTGGAAATGGTTTCTAATTTCAGTAATTGTTAGAAACATCGTTGATGTAGTAAGCAAGTTTAAAATGTTTATCAGTCTAAAACTGATTTTTCTTCATGTGGATTAGTGCACCGGAAAATGAAAAAAATTC
Organism: Megalonaias nervosa; assembly: GCA_016617855.1. Taxonomy (NCBI): domain Eukaryota; kingdom Metazoa; phylum Mollusca; class Bivalvia; order Unionida; family Unionidae; genus Megalonaias; species Megalonaias nervosa. The sequence goes on along the minus strand of JAECUM010000289.1, from coordinate 212,874 downwards.
AGTATGAAAATAATGAATATAAATAAACTTGCATGAAAGTTATAATATCTAATTATGGAAGAATAACCGCTTCACAACACTGGTTCCAATACTATTATTTTATGATGCAGACATGATTGGCAACCCTTGTATAGTTCCATTTTAGATGAATAGCATATTGATAAAACATATTACCTTGCATGGCATAAAAATATTTTCAAATTGCGCATTATTTTTGTTGGTTTTGAAACCTGAGCAGTTATTAATTTTATTTCAATCATGTAAATTGACAGCCGTTAATATTATGGATATTGCTTCTTCAAAAGAAAGAACAAAAAAAAAGAAGAGAAAAAAAAAGGAACTTTTGGGATTTGAACTCGGTGCGAAATTTTTGCACACTAATGCTATACCATTTGATCTAATGTAAACTTTTGTAGCTGTATCTGTATATCATGCAGATGACACATTTCTTCTAAGCAGATTTATATAACTTCAGACCATCCTTTGTTGTTTGCCCAGTTAATGCATTAATTTTAAAGAATTTTAATGTTGTTACTATATGAAGATGGACCCAGTGAACAAAATTTAATGAAAAACTATGCTGGTTGTAACTGTTATTTCCATCTGGAAATTGACAGATTCATTTTAAAGATTACCGTTACGTGTACGGAATTAACACTATAACGTGAATTAAACGTAGCAAACGGTATCGTGATGGAAATGAAGAAAAACCCTGTTATTTATGCATAAAATAAATAATATATATGTACTTATCCTATTATTTACAGCATGCTTTTACTAAAAACTGGCTACGTAAAACTACAATTCCATTTAATGTTTACTCCACATAGTCTTTGTTTACATATAATTCCAAATGCCCCTTGAGCACCTCTTCGAAAAATCATGTTCCCAAGGCAATTTAGAAAAAATGAAGAAAGAGAGAAATTAATGGAATCATTGTTTTTAAAATATCTGTATAGTTATTATTCCCAGAATTTTTTAATATAATAATGAAGAAAATAATATAGCGCATTCGGTGTGTTCACAATGTGTAACAGGATCATCAGATTCACTGGCATTGGGCAGCGTTCAGGCACCAGTAGGGCCTGCACCCCGTGTTTACATTATGTGGTTGGTGTATCGATTAGGTTTCTAGTTCAATCTGTTTACTGATGGCACTGCAATCATTTTTGTGCATCCAACTTAATTTGCACTCCTGTACTTTACTTTATTTATACATCGACCCCTAACGGGGAACAAGCCATGAACATTGCAGTGCTGAACATACATGTTTATAGTTTTTGTTCCCTCATATATGACTGTCTTTCAGATTCTCGCATCACAGCATTGCTTACCTTACCAATACAGTCTAGATTTGCTGTGATTTTAGTCTTGTTATCACCATAATAATGTTTGCAGGCAGGGATCCCTGAACAGTAACACCTTGGCACGGGTCCTTACAGTGTTATCCAGATATATGGTGCTTCACAGTTGTATGGGTCTTAATATGGCAATGTTTCGTGTTTCATTTTCCTAATTGCTTATATTGTGTGTTATATTTCATGCTTATTTTAACAGAACTGCAGGTTGTTCTTGTCCATACATATCCGTTCCTTGGGGCTCTCCGCTGCATACTACTGCAGTTCCATTCTCGGCATGCAGCGTCGTTTGGGCATTCTGTCCCCAATCCACTCGACTTACAGCCATAACAAGTTATGGCGACTCTGCCTCAATACAGCGGCAATTCTGCCTAAACAGTTAGGTCAGTCAGTCAAACATCGGCAATTCTGTTTTGACATTAGTCATACTGGTGATTCTGCCTCATAGATAGGGCATGTTGGCCATTCGACCCTGACATCAGTCATACTGGCGATTCCGCCTCATAGATGGTGCTTCAGGCATACTGGCAATTCTGCCTCATAGGTAGTGCATGTTGGCTATTTGGCCCTGACAGATGTCATACTGGCGATTCCGCCTCATAAATACTGCATGCTTCTATTCCATCTTACACATTAATCTCATGCAGTGGAGGGTGAGACGCAAGGAATGCCAAAGATGTATAATTATGTACTGTTTTATAATGCTAAATAGTGTTATTAAAGAGTTGATATTACTTTCTTATTAGTTCTTCTTACGCTACATGTATCATATACGCAGTTCACCTGTCAGACAATCCAGCTATCGATACAGGAGTGTCGGGTGAATTGGCGATTTCACCTATGGTCCACCTGTCCATCATTCCATCTAGTTTTATATTGTGTAAATGCGGGTTTAATTGCTCACGCGTAGCGATATGTAAACAGCTACCGTGCAACAGGGACAACAACAACAGTGATACATAGACAGCAAAATTCACGGTTTTTTTTATTTTTAGTGATTAACGCAAACGTGCTTACATAAGTTAATATGAGAACCCAAAAATTTTCATAAAAATTAATCAATCATTGTAAATACCTTGCTCGAGCAAGCCTGCGCTTATATCTTATTTCTAGTTTGAAGTTGCTCAAATGCAGCATTTTCGCTTAAATTTCCCATACCAGCCCATGTTCAAAGGTCTTGTTTAGGTATGAAAAAGAAATTTATATTCATATTTAATGCAGAATATGGTGATTTATACATCGAATAATACAATGAGACACAGAGTTGTGTTATTTAGAAGAATTTTTTTCCCCCATAAAAACGGGGGCAGAAAATGGCCCTTATTCAATATAGTCCTTTGTCAGAATTATTTTTAAAAAAGCAGTTCATTGAGAATTTCTTTTTGTCATTTAGAAATGTAAAAATACATGAAATATACATTTATTTTGTATCTTTTTGTATCAATTTTACATTATCTAGAATTAAAAGACACTTATTTGTGTTCTTATTACATGGAAGAAAACCATTATACTTGGAGATAATTTGTTTTGCTGGGCAAGTCAGTTTTGTTGCTGGTGGGCAAGAAGTATTTATGTTTTTTTGTCTAGTGGGCAAGTGGAAATTTTCTCATCCAGAATTTTATCAGCATTTTCAAGATAAGGGTACTTAAAAATTTTACCATAACGCACATCAGCACAGTCAATTAAAGAGCGAGATGTGACCAATTATGTCCAGGTAAAGTACATTTTATACTGCGACCACTCTGGTGGCCTAGTGGTTAGAGCATCCACCTCGGATGCAGGAGGTTGTGTGTTCGAACCCTGGCCAAGTCATACCAAAGACTTAGAAAATGGTACTAACAGCTGCCTTGCTAGGCGCTCAGCATTAAGAGGTTAGTGTTAGGACTGGTCAGCCTGGTGTCAGGATAATGTAACTGGGTGGGACATCATGCTATATGTCTGCGGCATGATGCCCCAGTGCTAAATATCACTATAAACTGTCACACTGCAGACATCGTAGCGATATGACTAAAATATTGTTAAAGCTACATTAAAAATCCAAATCTCTCTCTCACACACACACACACACACACACACACACACACACACACACACACACACACACACACACACACACACACACACACACACACACACACACACACACACACACACACACACACACATCTTATACCTTGTCTAAACATCACTGTAAACTGTCACACTGCAGACATCGTAGCAATATGACTAAAATATTGTTAAAGCTACATTAAAAATCCAAATCTCTCACACACACACAGAGACACAGACACACACACACACACATCTTGTCTGTTTGAAATATTTGTGTACATGAAAAAAATTACAGTATTTAAATTGTTATTATCATTATTATTATTATTGTTGTTGTTGTTGTTGTTGTTATTATTATTATTATAGTAATTATTGTGGCAGTGGACCATCTTTCTAAATGTATGTTTGTGAAATCCAGTATATGATAGCAGATGTTTCTAAAATAGATTGAGCTAAATAAGAAATAAATTTTGAAAAGGAATCAATATTATGGATAAGTAATAGTTCTTTGAACAAAGGGTATAAAATAATATGATTATATTTCTATGTAAGTTCTCAAATGCATTTGTTGTATCTATTATTTCCAACTTCATCCAATATAGTTACCAAAGGATTTTTTTTTCAGTTATTTGTTTCATTGGTAAGAGTTGAAATTTGTCCTTTACTTGTTTTTCAGGCTACCACTAGTGCCAAACCAAAATTAATGATAAAGAATTCTGATAGTTCCCAGTCAGCACCTTCTAGTCCTTCCAACAGAGTCCTTTTGGGGTAAGACAACAGTAAAATCTAATCAAGGCATTGTGACCAAGTTCCTTGTTAGAAAGAAATGTAATAATCACTTACTCTCCATCCAAACCGCTCCAGTGGCCTAGTGGTTAGAGCATCCGCCTCGGATGCGGAAGGTCGTGGGTTCGATCCCCGGCTGAGTCATACCAAAGACTTACAAAAATGGTACTAACAGCTGCCTCGCATGGCGCTCAGCACTAAGAGGTTAGTGTTAGGACTGGTCGGCTGGTGTCAGGATAATGTGACCGGGTGGGACATCATGCTACATGTCTGCAGCATGATGCCCCAGTGCTAGTCGTCACTATAAACTGCCACACTGCAGACATCGTAGCAATATGACTGAAAAATTGTTAAGCTATGTTAAAAAATCCAAATCACAAATCACACTTACTATCCATGACCTCACATCCTGTTTGATTGACTTGCTTATAATTTGAGTCCATCTAAAAACTGCAGAGACCCAGATATGCTATCGCATCATCACCAGTGCATTATTAAATGGCAAATCAGAATCTTTGTCATTTGCAGTTTGACATGATTATTTGGATATTACTTAATTGTTTGAAGTGAAATCTGTCAAATGGCATCAAATTAAGAGCTCTTTCACTCATTATTCTAACAGAAGACTTTATGCAAATTTACAAATTTAGGTTTGTTTGATTATGACTGCTAGTCAGTGAATCCATATGTCATTCAAAATATTCAGTTATCTAATCAAAAATAGAGATTTTCACTACAGTTTCATTCCTTTATTTTCTGCAGTCTGACCTGATAAGACTTGTTCCAGTAGAACATCTTGGGACACAGAAACAGCATTTTTAACATGAAGAAGTTGCTCGTAGATTCAATTTAGAATTTTTTTTATTATTTTCATTTGAACTCTTTAATTAGTCAGAGTACCTTTATATTCTTTAAAAAATTGCATTTTGGAGGTACAATATATGTATAAATGGAACAGCCCAAAGAAATGTTTGTTACAGTGACTTTATTTAATAGATATGAAGTACAAAACATTCATGTTCATAATACTTATTTATGGTAATTCATGAATAAATGAATAGTCAAAAGTACAGTCAATTAGTTCCTTCATTATATTTTCCATAAATGGGGAGGAAAGATAATACCTATCTGTAATAAAATAAGTGATAATAATCTTCATTTTTTATATATATTTGATCCATGAATAATAATTTCAAAATTTTCAGACTCAGATGGTAACCTGGTAGGTCACCAGGAAAGAAACCTGGTAGACCAGCCTTAATTAGGTAGCCCAGATAAACCTGGTAGCCAAGCCTTAATTAGGTAGCCCAGATAAACCTGGTAGCCCAGATAATGTACTTTAATATGAAACTGTTTTAGAATTCTGATTGTCTTTATGTCATTATTGAACTTCAGATTTTACAAGAGTCGTGAAGTCATATTTGAAAAATTTATCACACACCACATGAATGGACGTACTAAAAGCAAAGGCCATTCTTGCTAATTGTTTAATTGATTTTGAATTGTGGTGTTTTTAATTGATTTTGAGGTTTCGTTTGTAAAATAGAAAGTTCAGTTTTTGTTGGTGCCCCAAGTGGCTGAGTGGTCCAAGATGCTCACCTTTACAGATCACTCAATTTCACCTCTATCTGCATGTGTTTGAGTCTTGGCTCAGCCAACATGGGTATGTGAGAAAGCTTGCCAGTAGCTTCCTGTGGATCAGTGATTCTTCCCAGGGTCTTCCAGTGTTCTTCTGCCACCAAATGTACTGGCCACCATGTATAGTTTATCATGTACAGAAAAGTGGCATCAAACCACTTGAATAAATTCTTGTTAACTACAAATAGTTATAAAAACAGTCATGAATCTCGAGAAGTAAATAACAGAACTTTTTTCTGAAAATTGTTTTACAAATATTTTCAAATCACACATGAAGGGCAGATGACTTCACATTGAAGTAGTTCCTTTCCTGTGGTATGAACTAATAACTTTGCATCATGATGCAATTTTAACCAATCAAGATGCTTCTTACAGATTTTTTTATATAAGATATTAATAATAAGACAAGAAAGGTTACCTTTCTGTCACCATGTTTTGATTGAATGTAGTCATGATAATTAGCAACAGACTGGACTACCTGTATCCAGTATGTGGTTGCCCTGACCAAGTATTATGTTAGTCCTGGTCTCAGAGCAGTGTATGTTGAATCTTGTCTCTCAATCTGTCATCAAGAGTAATCAAAATTATATGGGATAAAATGGTCAATTTTCTAAGGGTTGTTCCAGTAAAACATATACCCCCCAGGTGGAAGGCACTTTCAAATTCAACCAACCCACAACAGAAGCAATTTAAAAAAATTATGATCCACCGTTAGATATGTTTGAATCGAAAAACACTGCCCCCTTCAGAAGCATCTTTCTTTTTCATAATTTTTGGCTATCGGTTAGTGGGTGGTAGAAGCGATTTTAATATTGGGTTGGGGACAGAAGTGATTTAAATGACAGCTAGCTGGAGGTAATCTTCTGGATTCTTATAGATCATATAATCTGCTGCATATTTTTAGTTGTATTCATTTATTATAATCAATCTTTTGTCCTTTTGTTTGTTTGTCTGTCAGCCATGTATGTCTCTGATACTGTGAAATCACAAATTTTCTTGGTGGCTGATTATTTGTAGATGTCATTGATCAGTCCCTTAATATCTACTAATTTAATGTCCATGAATATCGATTTTATATTACAGATTTCTTTTCTAATACAGAAATCTTGAATTTGTATGCTTACTAAACTGCGTGTTTACTAAAGTGATCACTATGTTTTGTTTGTTTTCTTTGTTCTCAGGCATGCTGCTTTTAATTAGAATAATAGTTAAATCTTGTATTGCTTTAAATGTGTGGTCAGATGCTATGATTCCCTTGTTATTATTTTTTTCAATAAATGTTTTTGTAAACTTATAATACATGATTTGTCAGAAAAAATCATTAATGCCTGTGAAAGTGATTTTGCATTATTTCTGCCTACTTTTACACTATATCATTTCTTGTAAGAACATATATTTCAGTTACCGACGTCTTATTTTTATGCCTTGTTGCAAGACTGATATAAAGTTTAAAAAGAAAGAAATATAGCAAGTGAAACATTTTTATATCATAAATTAGATTTTAAAAAATGGATGAAAGTCAAGGAATCATTTTTTCCCAGAGTACTCGTAAAATCAATGTCATTGCAGTTAACTGTATTGTCAACAGCATCATCATCATCACTGATGGCCTAGCAGTAACATTCTGCACTTTTAATCCAGTTGTCACAGGTTCTATCTCCCACTTCTAGTCTCATACGAGACTTATACCTATGGTCTGAGGGGCTTTCATGGCAGAGTACAAGATGCTTGACTTGTGATACAGATCTGAGGGGCTTCCATGGCAGAGTGGTACAAGATGCTTGTCATGTGATTACTTGCCTCCAATGTGTAAATGAGAATGTTGCCAGTTACTTGTGGAAGGTCAGTGGTTCTACATAAGTGGTGTTTGGTGTCTCAAAAGTACCTGGATTTTCTTAGCAGTAAAACTAGCTGCCATATATAGATTCTCTTCATCTGAAAATGGTGTAAAGGCCATAATGATCTACCGAAACTGGAGATCTCATGTCTAAATGACTTCGGCTGTTGGAGATAAACATCAGATCAACAGAGGCTCCATGTGCCCTAGTGTACTAAGGTGCTTGCTTTTATAGATCACTTGCACATCTCACAGAGTAAGTTTTTGTCACAGATCAACCAATTTGGGTTGGTGGTCTTTTGAGTTTCTTCCTCCACCTAATATACTGTTAAACCTCCCTCAAAAAAAACAAACCAAACCAAACTAAATCAACCAACTAATCAACTGTGGCAACAGCAGCAAAGGTACTAGTCCATCATTTTTGCCACAGCTGTATAAGTTTATAAATTTTGACTCCAGTAATTTTTGTAGACCTTTGAATATTGTCAATTATGCTTTTCTGACAGTTACCTAAAAGTCATCATCAGTTGGTACAAATGGATTTTTCATGTGGGCATAAGAGATGGATAAGTCTTGAGCAATCCTGCATCACACGCTGCCGAAAAGTTTACATTTTAGCTCGCTTAAAGTGTCTGTAACAATGTCCATTGTTTCAAACCAAGAAGTGAAGTTTTTCACATCTCTCAGGTAGAAGTACAGTGTATAATCATAATCTGCCAAAAGATTTTTCAATCTTTAAATTTGCCAAATTTTTTTCCAACCATACTGATTCAGTGGAAATAATCACCAGAATGGACAGAAACAGACCAGAACAGATATAACGAGAAGATTAAAATTGATTTGAGTAGCTAAATTCACATGGTTTAGTTAACTGTACACCATTTATTGTCTTCCCTTTGATGTAATTTCTTACTGAAGCAGAGAAAATAATGTTGCACACATCAAAAAAGAGGCACACTTCTACTCATTATTGTTGTTATTATACTTCTCCACTCCAACCTGTTCTTATGATCTTCCCTCCCCCCCACATACTGTTTGTCTTGTTTATGATATGTATCTAAATTTGTCACTTACTTTTCCTACAACTATACTAATTGTTTGTGAATATGCATATCAATGTGAAATACAACAGGGAGACTAAATTCAAGATAGAAAACCTGTACATTTCTGGATGTATTCTGCTTGGATTCCATGTTTCTACACAAAACTCAAGAGTTCAAGACTCGCTGTACTAATTCAGTTCCCATTGTAAACCTGTGCAAACACCATGATATTAAAATTCAGTAATTTTTGAGTGCTCATGATCAAATTTGTATCAGTATAGACACATCTAAGATGACAGCTTTTGTGAAAAGAAAACCATAACAGCTGCACCATTTTCTGGATCTACAAAAGTTTGAAATGTGTGCTTTCAATACTACACAAAAGAGTCCAGTGCTGATTTCAGTAACGAGTCGTCCAAACTCGGGTCTGTAAAGGGATGGAAATTATGTTAATAAAACAATGTCCCTGACTTTTTTCAGTTACAAGTAGGACAAGCTCTCAAAAGATTCTTTTTACTAAAATCTTACTTTCATTATCAACCAATCAGGGATAGTCAAACCATATATACTCTATTTTATCTTCACTGATTTATAGTATGGTTCTCGTTCTTTCATATCTGTAGTAATGTGAGTCCTTCAACAACTCTCAATGGTTGTATTCCTTTTTCGACCATGCTGACTGGACACACTGTAAGATAATGTTAAGTAACAGAAATATCATGGATAACCAGAGACCAATAAAATCAAATAAAATGGTCAAGTTATCTCCCCTGCAGGGATGCTGCCAGGATTTCAGGATTTAATCTAAGTTTTGTGTGTGTGTGATCTCCAGTGAGGAAGTGGTGGTGGGAGGAATAGCCATTGTTAAATATCTCCCTAATACTTAAATATCTGTCACTCTTTCTTACTGTTCCACTCTGTTAAGGCTCTACTGAAATCAAAATACTGAAAGAGATGTCATCTCTAGTTGTATAGCGATTATTACTGTGATGACATTAGGCATGGTCACGTGGTTGTGGTGGGGTCTTGGTCTGGATGGCAGAAATACCATAGGCTTACTCCATATTTGACAGCTAATTACGATGTTGTCAAAAGAATTAAAATTTTTCTTACAATTCATTTGGACTCAGATTATATACTTGATTCATAGTCAATGAACAGGTTCTAAAATTAATGTGTTTATTTTGGAGCCATGTTCCTCCATCACATTCAAGATTTGAATATACCAAAGGTGAAATTAGAACAGCTGCATCCTAAATTGCTATTATGGCAACTTTAAATGTTATTTAATGTGAGACTTTAATGCCAGAACTCATAGCTTCAGTGATTTTTGAGTTAAAAAATGAATTTCTTCTCAAACAACTCAATTTGGTGCAGATTACATTGTTTTTTAATGATACTGAGAATTCTTGATGTGTAAAAATTGCACAAGAAACGAACAGCATCAGATCAGGAAATTAATACCACTTGGGAAAAAACTGACAGGAATATGCAGAAATAATGATAGTATTATTTAAATGGAATATGTGGTTACAATATGAGTGTTGGTTCTACAACTTCACAAACTACATCTTGTACAACTATTCTGTTGTTTCTAACAACACTCTGTAATATGGCAATACTTTTTTGTACACATGAAGTTGACCCACTTTTTACTTTAGTCCCTTGCAAATTAATAGTTTTAGATTTTACAACAAAACTAAGCACATTTTACCTTTTGACAATAATACATGTTCACAGATATTTAGATTGTCAGAAAATAGAAGTTACAATTTTATTAAAAGTATTGATACCACTAAAACTAAAGGAGATGGTAAAAAAAGAATCAGGATGAACAGATTAATAGTGTAGTAAAGAATCCATATATCAGAATGACATCAAGTATTTTGTCATCAATTTCATCATTAGTTAATGTCAATGCTTCAAAATGTTGTGTACTAGATAATAGTAATCCAATTTGTAATGCAAATACTAAATGATGGCTTGTAACTAAGTGCCAAAAGGTCTGCAGAAAATATCAACATCCTCAAAATATACATAGGAATAACCAAACACAAACAGGACAGATTTTATCCATCTTGCTTTGAGTTTACACATTTCGGTCAGATTCTTATGTTTAATGTCATTTAATTTTTGCACATAGAGAGCATGTACTTCATTTAGTAATACATTTACATGATATGAAAGTTAGTCTTGTTATTCTTTTGTTGCCATAGTGGTTCTGCCAACTAGAGAACTACACACACTTAATTATGTTGTATGGCGATTCTCGGATGTTCCCTATGTGTATTAATCTGTTGATTGTTTCTGAATTTAATATGATCCTCCTCCTCTGTGTACAAATATTATTCTGTGCTGAGAACTCCCTTTAATTGCCTGCTGTCTGAAATGCATATGCATAACTAGCTTGAACAAGTTACTGTTCTTTATGGTTGTGCAATTTTCAACATCTCACAGGTATGACCCCATGGGTATTCTCTCTTTGATATCTCTGTTCCAAAAAGAAAAGTTTTCACTAACATGAATTCTGCCAAAGATTCACTTCCTTGCATCAGTGCTTTGCTGCCTGTTATGCCAGATTTTTTTCTCTTCCATAATGCTGTATTAGGGTTTTAAGTCCAACATTCCCATAGTCTGCTTGTTCAGACATGGGTATCTTGAATAAATATAACCGGCATCCTGTCCATCCAACACATACATCAGACTCGCACTTAACATCAATTTTTGGGCTCAAAATCACACACTGGTATTTCCAGTGACAATTTTCCAGTGTCCGGCAGACTGATATACATGAAATTCATTGTCATCATAGCTATCACCAGCCAGTATTTGCTGACTGAAAGCGTTGTCTGACGACAAACCCTGTTGTGATTCAGCCATTTTGGTTTCCTGTGTGGCCCTTATTTGAAACATGCATTTGTAAAACTTCCATGATGAAAGTAAGTTTAAAACTACCAAAAATGCTTGTTCCAGGGCCCAATGAACCAATCAAATTTAGTATAACAGCCATTCATGTTGAACAGAAGTATCCAGCTATTTTAACATTTGCCTTCCTGAATCTGGATGTCTCATCAAGCGCTGCGATACTGCTACTGGCAGCACAAATATGTCACGAAATGCACTAAGTTAAAAGTTGAATAAAAATTGCATACTGCGCAAAGCACGTTTTATATCTGCGATGTTGACATAATTTGCGGAACACGTATCACTGCTTTAAAAGTACGCAAATTCGTAGAAATTAGGTGCCCTTGTGTGTACTGGCATCATTTTCTGACCCAGCGTTTTATTCACATTAGACCACTAGGAGGGGGTTAGTTGCGATTTTAAATATATATCCGGGTGTTTTTTTTTCTGACAATCCAACCAGCGATTTCTCATTTTGTTAACACAACCCACAACAGAAGTGATTTTCCTAATCAACCTTCCACTGTCAGAATCAAAATACTTTGAAACACAACCTCCTACAGAAGTTTTTTTGAAGTGCCGTCCCCAGGAGGATATATGTTTTACTGGAACAGCCCTGATGTGTACCACCATGAATTAGCATTGTCTTTTGATAAAGTGGGGTTTTATTGATCTGACCTCAGTTTTTAATATGATGAGTTTAATTGATCAATAATTTGACATTTGAGTTTATGATACATTTTTTGATGCAAAACATTGGATTAGGAAGGCTAGAATATAATTTTATCTGGGTTGAACATGCGGTCAACTGCATACTTCATTGGCCTACATGTGTAGCTGCATGGCCAATGACAGATCAGAGTCTTTGTTTTCATTCAGCTCCTGTTTTGAAACAAATTTGGGGTAGACCCATCTCTTCTGATGATGCTTTATGTGATGGAAGATCTGGGTCTATGTTAGTCATAGTTGGATTTGCATTTTATATCAGTCAATTTGGTTTTATGTCTTTTGCTATAGGACTCCACCAAACTTGAGCATCCTTGACGACCCAAGTCGAAGTAGCAGTGTGACTAAGAGAGATATTAAAGATCTGAATTCTCCAAGCCGGACAAGCACTCCTGGTACCAGCTCTTTCACTCACTCAGCACAGTTTCCTCGCTATCGCAAGACATTTGACAAAGGTCCAGCTGGGGTACGTGTGCTACTTTTGTAGTGCTTTTGACAGTGGGATAAATGAATACGTTGTGCATTTGATAAATGAACTTGATCTTTTTTCTTTTTTTTCCTTTTTGTTTTAATGTCAGGCCATTTTGTGTAAACAAATCAGTTATGGTTTGGATTTAGGGAAGATGATGACTGTTTGGATGTGGAAGCGAACCCTCCGTCTGCTGGGGTGTCCAAGTCACCCCCTGTCCCTAAAAACCAGTTACAAAACGCCCAGAAGCAAAGTGTTTGCTACTACCATCCCGATCAGTTCTGCTTTATAAAGAGGCTAGAAAACTTCTTTCCAGATATGTGAAATTAAAAAAGGTGTCTGACTACCTCCAAGAGTATGGCCTCAAAGTGAAAATTGCTCAAGGATTAGAAATTATTCTATGCCCATGAGTCGCTAATTCTCTTGATTTCGTCAATGCTTGGAACACCATCCTCCGAGAAACCTCAAAGAAACTAACCAGCCTGACATTCTTCCATACACTTTACATGACTTCATCTATTTATTCACCTGCACAAAATGTGTGGAAACAATATGTAGGTGAAACTAAAAGGGAATTCCAAGTGAGAATAAAAGAGTGCTTGAGGGATATCCATAATTATAAAAATTCCCTGGTTCCTAAGCATTTTAATTTATCTGACCACAGCATAGATTGTGTTAAGTATCAGATTTTTAAATCTGATTCAGAGCTCTCCAGTCGTACTATTTTTAGGAAAGATAGAGAACTTTATTGGATATACTAATTACATACTCTACAGTGGGTAGGGATTAACATCTTGGTCTAATTGAGAGTACAGGCATTTTTAACTAGGGTTTAGATTTTCTCAGATACCATTGGTAATAGAGTCAGATTGTTTGGTATGTCAATGTGCCATGAGGAATACTACAGCTATCAGTGAAAACTTGGTCATTGTGATCTGTATTTCATGGTTCACTGACTTTTGCATTCTTTTATGTTTGAACTCCATTTCTCTTAGTTGAGGTTTGCACTTAGCATAAATTCTGATGTGTCTGAATTCAGTACAAACAAAGAATCTAGAAATAATATAAGGAAAGATGAAGAATATTTTATGGTTCAGTATGTGTGTATGTGACTTGGTTATTTAGCAGTGTCTGTATAAATTATAAACAGCTAGATATTCTCTGCTAGATTCAATATCATCTGAATACTGTACTTAATACCTTTGACTACAGCATGAATAATTGTTAATGAACAAGTAGAGTCATTTGCATGGGATGGGGGTGATGGATTATATCATTCATTGGTTGACTCATGTGTGAAGATTGACAAAATTGCTAAGCCACATGCAAATGCCAGTAGCTGTTGTTTTTTTATGTAATACAAAAGCACTGCTTGATAATTCCAACAATCTTAAGATGTATAATTGACGTTGGTGATCAGATATTACTTAATAAGGCAGGTAAATTAATTGATTTATAAATTTCAGGTAATAAGTATTATTTTTCAAGCACTGCATTGTTTGGTTCTTGGTTGTGTATGCTATTTGACTGAGCAAACACCCATCAGCTATTGTTTACCTAGGACTAAGCAGCACTTATGCACAGGATGCATTGAAGATAAACACAAAAAAGATACAATAATGGGTTTACTGTTATTGGTTCAATTATTTAATTAGATTAACAATTATCAGCTTTTTTAAAGAGCTGATATCTTTCAGCTAAGATTCAGGTGCAGTGATTGGCTATTCCTACATTGAAATGAATTTTCACAATTATGAACTTTTAACATCTTTATTAATATAAATAGTGATGACATTTTTTTTTAAGAATGCAAATAAATTTGACATAATTAAATCAAACTCGTTTTTTGGGTACTAAAACATAGTATTGCTTCAAGAAATTTGTGAAATTATTGTATCATTTTGGAATGCACAACACAATTGTGTTACATCAAATTCATATTATTACAGCATGTTATAGTGGGGTTTCACTGTGACCTGTATTTCATTGTCCAATAATTTGTGGTAACATTTGCTAAGACACTCTTGCCTATGGAGTCACATACGTTGGTGTGTAATTGTGCCATGATAGTAGAACATTAGTGAAAACTAGATAAGTAAACACAATTTCATGGCTCATTGATTTATGTTTACCCTTTTGCTGAGTTCACTTTTTCTAAGTTAGGGTTTGCTTGTAGGTCACACACACTATTGTAGTCACACGTGTTATTTTGATGAGTAATGTAGATTACTATATCTGTCAATGAAAATTACGTTGCTCCGAGCTTCATTTCGTGGTCCATTGATTTGATTTGCTTATCTGATTTCCTCGAACACTGTTGACAAATGGAGTGTCATAATTTGGTATGTAATTGTATCATGATGAGTACTAGAACCATCAGTGACCTATATTTCATTGTATGCTTACCTTATGATTGAGCTCATTTTTTTATACCCACCTTTTGCAGAGTGTATTATGCTATGACACTTTGCCTATGCATTAACTTCTACTTCTCTAAATGATAAAGGAGACCAGAAATCAATTGAAATATAGAATAATAATAAAAGCACTATAGAAGAAAACCTTATTCTGAAGTATCATCTGCAGCTGTAATGGCAATATTTAAGTATTGGCATATCTTCAAGGCGCTGAATTTCCATGACCTCGTATGCAAAATTTCCATGCCTATTCGGTTACTTTCGTCATGTGACATCATAGTAGCGACTCCAGCATCCCAACTGGCAATTGCCAGCGTAAAAGACAATGCCATTTTGCATTGCTTATGGGTGTAATGGCACATTAAGAAAAGGCTATGGACACATTTTTTTTTCTTTTCCAAAAGATAAAGACTTTAAGAAAGTATGGATACATCATTGCAAGCAAGTCAATTTCAAACACAATACTGCACTCATTACATTTCTTAAAGGAATGTAACGAGAGGGAGCCTGAAAAAATGGCCGCACTAGGATATGCAAATTCTAGGCCTAGACTAAAATTTGGCATTGTTCCAGACATACCGTTGGATATTTTAAATCCTGGGAAAAGTGTTAAACGTGTGAGTTACAAAAATAGGCAGAAGGCCGAGTAAGTGACCACAAAATGCAACAATCAATTCACAGATCTTTTATCTACACCAGCAGTGCTAAAAAAATTTGATAGCCCGACACCCAGGGTCCCTCTAATTTTAGTTTGGGCCCATCCTGTATTTAAAGTGAGGTTCCCATTGGGCTTGTCGAAAAAAAATTCTTTGCCTGAGGAAATGTGTAAATGTATTTTCAAGATGTTGACATACATGCCATAACACGGCACAATCTAAATCAAATCACCGCTGTCCTAGGTGAAATTGAGATCTGATTTTAATGAAATGAAAGCTTTGCTAAAAATATGAGTCTAAACCCCTGACATGGTCGTGTTTTGAAAAAACACAATTTTGAGTACTCTTAAAAAATTTTTTTAAAAATTTAAGAAAACAACTAAAAACAAAAACCCTTTCAGTCTATGCCAGTTACAATGTAGTATGTATAAACGGTAATCTCTAGTGATTGGAACTGATATAAAACTATCCCTTGGGCAGTTTAAATAGCAGCGATTAAAAGAAAAGAGGTCAGGTATAAGATCAGAGTTTCACATTAACTGGCTGACAATAGAAGTTAGGGGGAGGCGGCTGCTGACCCCACCCCCCTTGCTCCCAATGTGTGAGCGCTCAAGGGATGCTCCATTTCTCCCTGTGATACGTCTTATAATCCCCCAGGACAAGCCCCTTTTTTCATATTCTGGTCAGCTGTGGCTAAACTGCAAAATAGCTTAAGTTTTGACTTAAGTACACAAGCAATAAAGCCAGTGTGACTAATTAACAGTTAATCTTTATCCTTGTATTTATCTTGTGAAAAGGACTGCCGTTCGGACCATGTTCGACTGTGTGTATGTAAGCACCTGCAATTGATTGGCAAATAAACGGTTCCCTGTTTTGTTGTAACTTACTACGCCTATAGGACTTCATTTTGAAAGTTCAAATCTGCAGTCACAAGTTACCGTACATGTGGCAACTGATTTTCCCACGCTTTATGTCCCACCTTATTTCCTTAGGTTTAAGTCTTAAGGCATGTAACACTGTTTACTGAATGAAAATATTTATTCTGAATTAGTTTTTTGGGGGCACATATACTGCATGGTATATTTTGTTTTATTCCTTCTTTTAATTTAATCATGGTAATTAAACTTTACATATACGGTAGAGGAATGTCAGATGTTAACTGGCCGAGTTTCTTTGGCGGAAATGGAGATGCAATTTTGTTTGCAGAGAAAATTACACAGCATTCACAGTGATCATCCATGGGATTTAACCTAATTGGTAACGATTTTATTTTTTTTATTTGTCTTTACTATAGTACCGTTGTAGTGGTTTAAAAAAATCTGAAATTTACATGAATAATGTTTAATCTTAACATTCTATTTATTGAAGAAAAGAGCTGTCATGTGATATTAATTATTTCGTCCAGTGCTGGATTTAGACATAGCAAGGCCCAAAGCTTTAGAGGCTCTATTTGGTATAAAATAAATTTGAGAGACCTCTTAAGACTGTGAGGCCCTAAGGTGTAGCTTGTTTAGTTTATGCCTAAATCCAGCACTGATTTCATCACTACAATATTCACAAGTGATAAAACATAATATGGCATCTGTGGATTGCATACATTATATCTATTTATGTCTGGTTTGGTGTTGTTTTATTTTCTGAGAAATGAAATTGGCTGACATAATGTAATAATTGGGAGTTCTCTGAAAAATCTGGTGATATTACTAGATCGGGAGGTAGATGTGGAAATACCCCCAAAATTGGGAGGTTTTTGTTCTGGCTTGAGAGTTGACAGGTATGAACTGTCCAGTCTTGTGGAATTTCAGTCAGGGCTTGTAAGTTCATTCAAGTCACCAGCCCAGGGCCTGTGCCTAAAAAATTACAGTACATAAACTATTATACCAGACATGTATATATTATCAGGTTTGTCAATACGCTAACTGTAGTCTGCGTGTAAAATACACTGTAATTGAACCATAAGAAGGAAGCTTCTTAATGTTTAAATTAATTACTTATGATTTCTGCTTTGCAGATTTATTTGTGGATTTTTTTTGAAAAACTATTGCTTAAGTTACAACCGATGAAAACCGTTCTCAATGCCTTTTACACCTCCCCGGTTGTGGATGTTGTTTCACACACAAGTCGGTACCTGTTCTAGTCTCTTTGCCCAGAATTCAGTATTATCTCTTAGTGTTTCAGTGTTGGATGTATATTTTCAAAATATTAGTCCTTATGTGGTGTTATTTAATGAATTTATGGCATTGTGGTAAATTTTAAATTTTTACATTGGGCACCATCACTTAATCCTTATCACATTTTTGCACAGCACACAATGTATAAGTATTTATTTTAAAATTACATTGCTTTTTTTATATTCTTAACACACATTTCAACAGATATAGTTATGAGCATCTCTCAGAAACGGATTCAACTTTTTAATGTGCAATCCAAATCTGGTCTCCTCCTGTCTGTCTCGCTTGCCATGTTTCTGTTTCTATTCGAGGACTGGCTAGTATTGCATCACAGGACCATGTGATCTGTCGTCTCATCAAAACTCAGAAAAACTTACGGAATCATGGTATCTTCCGCACAATATAATCACTACTCACCTACAATATGTAATTTATAAACATTACAGTTGAATTAAAATTTGTAGAGAATTATATACATAAAAGGAAAAATTTTATTTCTGGTCTCCTTTAAGTGCTACGGCTCCTGCCTTTGCCAAATTTTACAGGTAAATTCATCATGAAAGAAAGAAGTCTCTCAGTTTTGGGAGGCTAAAGGTCACTGTCAATAAAAGAAGACAAATGGTTTCCACACAAGAATATTAGTTCTACATGACAGACCTAGACTAGACTAAGCATTAAGAGGTTACTGTTAGGACTGGTTGGTCTGGTGTCAGGATAATGTGACTGGGTGGGACCTGATGCCGCTTATTTGTAGCATGATGCCCCAGTGCTAGACATCACTGTAAATTGCCACACTGCAGACATCATAGTGATATGACTGAAAAATTGTTCAAGATTAGTTTTAAAAATCCAAATCACAGACATGCAAACACAATTTATGGTCCAAGAACACCTGGTCTGCAATACTGCAAAAATCAGCAAAAGACAAGAGAACGGCAGAAAATCAAGCAGTACCAATATGGTACCAATATGGATATACTAAGTATTCATCAGAATGCATAATCAATTGGGAGCATTGTGGGGGATGCTATCCTAGAATGGAAGTAGGCAAGGACCAAGAGCATTCATGCATTGAGTGTGAAGATACTTCTGAGCAACAGCCCTACTTTGAGCCAGTCATGGATGGAGTGTATTTTTATAGCTGCTGTCATGGAAATGTACCACGTGTTGCCAACTTTAGATTCCCTCCACCCATATTATGATGCATGGCTATGAAGTCAAAGTTTCAGTTGATATTGAAGATGAGGAAGATCTTCATCTTTTCGGTTGCTTCAGCCATCAGCAGAGATTAATGAGTGACTGTCCAAACGTATCTGTGACACAGGGAATATGAAAGCTTTCTTTTGGAATGCTAGATACCAGCCATGTTTGTGTCTTGCTGATACAGGACACATTCCACTGCCTACCATACTGTACTCCTGGCATTGGATAGGAAGATAATGTAGCAACCCCAGTCATTTTTCTGATATTGAAATAACTGCAAACACTTGATTTCTTCATATAGATCTGTTTAACAGCATTCCAAAACAGTTTCATTTTCTAAAATGTCTCTATTAGAAAAAAGTTATGCAACTTTTAAGTTCCAAAATATTTACAAATTTCTAGAATTTGTGTCTTATATAAATGTATTCAGATTATGTGGCTGTCATGGAACAGAAGTAAAATGTTCTTTCCATAGAAAATGTTATAACTTTCTTATTTGTTGAGATATTATTATGAAATTTGATGTTCTGATTGCATTTTTCCTGCTGAATTCATTGCTGTCATTAAATCTGTTGTCTGACTTCAGTATTTTCATTTATAAATGAAAAGCATATAAACATTTCACAACTTTTATGACAGTTAATACAAATATATCACACTGGCAATAGTTCATATGTATGTAAAACAACTTCGAAAACAACAAAAATGCAATGTTTATTCGCAACTGTCATTGAAACAATGTTCAAGACCTAATTTCAAACATACTGTGATGCTAAACAATGTCACAAATTCCTTGTATAGGAGAAAAAAATATCAACAAATGAAGATTAATAAAATGTACCGTAAGCATATATAGAACCAGCATCTGTGCACAACCATACCTTTTATATTCCAGCCCGAGTCATGCTTTTATTAAAAGTATGCACATTTAAATTTTTCATACTGCTTTCCAATTTAAGAGAACTCTCTGATGAACCATTGTCGACCTGAATTTTGGCAATCGGGAATAAACTTGTTTGTCAGAATAAACTGCTTGTCAACAATTTGTTTGTCTATCCCTCAGTATTTTCGGCAATTTTCTTCTGAAGTTTTTGGCATTGTTTCAACTGTTTCTTATTTGAATACTTATGTAAGTTAGTTTCTTTTTTCAGAGCTTCATCATCTCATCACTGTCAACAAGATTAACACTTGCCTGAACATCAACGGGCTTTTTCTTAGTGTGAAAAGTATTTTTGCTTAAATTTTCATTTTCTATCTGCTGAATAGTTTTCTTTGGAACTGCTTCATCACAAAACACTGTTTGTTCATTTTTTTTAGTGGTCAAATATGAGCTGAATGTGGCACTCATTAGCTCCTTTACATTTTTAAACCCAGAAACTTTCATTTTGGCCACAAGTTTTTTTTTCTGTTCACATACTCTACTAACTTTTGTTTTAAGAGATTTAACATTCACACATTCAAAGCTGGAGTTCAGCTTTGAAATAATATTGAACAAGGCATATGAGTTTTTGCCTTGGTGTTCAATGTATGAATTTTTTTCAAGTACAAGTCCATTTGTTAGTTCGTGAATAGGATTCAAGTTGGTTTCATCTTCTAAATCCTGTGATGTTATATTTAGCTCCTTGCAGAATGGACCAGGGAATGCAGCCATCTTTCACTTAGAACTAACATTTCAATATCATATACCTGCAAAAAATTGTATCACTTTCAGACTTTGTATTTTTTTTATTTGTATTTTGAAAATATTATTGATCCTATCAATGCATTGGGAATTTAAGAATCCACTTTAAGTGTGCGTGTAGTTAATTTGCTACGCTCGTCAAAGTTAAAAAAAATAAATATAATTTTTAAAAAATGTTCCTACCGAAACTTTACATTTGTCTGATAGTGATGCGATATTTTTTATCATGATGCGAATTTTTTTTCTCATTATTTCATCAGACAGTGTCCCATTACGAAATTTAAACAAATGCAATAACATAAAGAAATATGAGGTTGAACATATTTCAAACCGATTACCATTTGTCAGTTCAGACTGAGCCTATTTATAGTGAACGAAAATCTATGCTTTGCGTGTTCATTTTGCGACTGTATACTGTCTAAACCATGCAACAAGCGTTAATACGATAAAAACTATTAAAAAAATCAACTTACCATGTTCTTCTGGCACACCAGTTTGTACGAAATTAATAATAAGTTTAGTTTTGGAACATCAGTTGTGGAAAAGTTGACATCGTTATCAGCTGTTAGAAAATTCAAATATGGCGGACAATGTCGACACGGGGAGATTCAAATATTTTACAAATTTGATGCTTGTTGTGGTTGGCTTATAAACATTTCCGATATATAAATTTGGTAGCAAAATAAAGCTTGGAATATGCCAATTGTGATGATATATGATGCATTAATTTAAATTGCCAAACTTTTGGTCAAATCTGCATCAAGTTTGAGGGATTATATCTTTGTGTAGGAATGTCATAGGAACATGCTACAACCACTGATTGAATTGTTTACATCTCCTCTGATTGGATTGAAAATTTCATGAATATTCATGAAGTTTTAATAACTCGCATTTTATCACAAAGAAGAGAAGTGTCACGTGACCCCGGCATGATCAATGCTTATTTCCAATGACACGTGAAGTCTGTTACTTTCGATGATTATAAAGTAATAATTCCATTAATATAGCGTCAAATATAAAAAGAAAACATGCCCATTATAGATAATTTTATTAGCTTTTACAATATATAAAATGTGTTGCAATCATATGACATGTATTCATGCTGCAATGAAAATTCTACACTTGGTCAACAGTTTCATCAGATTTCCAGGTAAACTGGCGTTTTGTCCATGATAGACCAGGTTTGCATTATCATAATGGCAGTTACCATGTCTCCTCCAGTGTTTATAAGGTGGATAAGAATAATGTATTTCTCACCACATTGAAGCTGGTTCCAAATGTTGTCGCTACATCTTTGATGCAGGATGTGGCCTTAATGGCTATTTTCTGACTGGCTGAAAAATCGGCCAACCTACATGTCTGGGAGTCAATGACCCAAATTGCTTGGGGCATTAATAGAGCAGTTCACCATACAATGGTTAATGCATTCACTGCCTCTGCCAACCATGATTTGATACATTGTGATGCATGTTTATGCACCATACAATGCCCTGGCTTTAAGAATGACTTTATTTGGCTCAGCATTGCAGTTTGCGGGCAGAATTGAAGTAGCTCAGGAGCTACTCATAGAACTGTTCGCTCCACCTATATCCTCCTTTAGAAACCTGCCATTCCAGCTGCAATGGAGATAGGACAGGTGAGCCAGGCAAAAGGGATCTTTTATGTCCCAAGGGTCAGTCAGATCTCAACATTATATCAGATCAGTCCAGTATGCAGTCTTACAGGGAAGGCAAGAAACCAAGTTTCTCTAACTTAACACTTTCTCTGCCCAAGGACTTAACACCTCCACTTCCTGTAGACAGCGTACTGGTGGGCACAAGACTCCTGCAGTTCTGATCGTTTTGGATCAACCTATTGCCACAAAACGGATGACCCAAGTCATTTCAGAGGGGTGTTGCATTTAATTTATTAAGACCCTTCTTCTTCTCCCCAAATAACAGATGTGCCGTCAGATGGACCATATTAGTCAGGTACTATCCATGCCTTATCAAAAAGGCCAGTGGCAGGTTAAGACTGATCATAGACCTGAGTTGCCTCAATGAATTTATTCTTCTGTCGAGGTTCAAGGTTTACCAATATTGAGTCCTTCTGTTTGGTCTAAATATCAGCCCCTTGATCTTCAAAAAATTACAGATTGCATCCTCACCCTGTTCCAGTCAACATCCTTCATGGCAATGGTGGCATAACTGAACAATGTAAAAAAAATTGGTAAGTGCTTTTCTCAAGGAGAGAAACAATCCTTTATCCCTTCTGAATCATCTCAGATTTCTAGTGAATTGGAAAAATCCAAGCAAGAAGGCCATCCACTCTGAAGGCTTATGAGGGAAAGTGGCATTTTTTCAGAGACTAGTGTAGAGTCCCTTTGAGGGTCTTGATCCCTCAACTGGCCAACTTTGTTCTCAGGCTGAATGAGGAGAAAAAGTTGGCACCAATTACCATCAGGGGTTATAGCTCTGTGAAATCTGAGTCAGGCACCATGGCAGGGGAGATATCATTTGTGATAAAGATCTGTCTGAATTACTAAGCAGTTTTGATATGAATAGATCCAAATCTCACAACCTGTTTCCAAAATGGAATCTCTCCTGGGTCCAGACATGGCTCAGCTTGGAGAAATATCACTGAAACTGTTGTCATAGAAAACCTGTTCACTGATAGCTTACTGTGAGTTGTATGTTCAGATGGGATGGTTTGGTGATCCTCATGACAGAACCAGGCTTTGTGGCCAAGAACTGGTATCTGTCATTGGACAATCAAAGAGTCATCAAACGCTTCTCAGGTATAGATAGGTCAAGAGCAGCTAGCAGCAAAAGCCTGTCCAAATAACTCTCACCAAGAAGATGGAAAGCAGGATATCACTTCATGCATATCTTCGTGGCTTAAGTGGGTTATACATGTCTCAAAAGATCAAAGTCACCTCATGAGGATTTAAGCTCATGAAATGAGACCGATCTCTGTGAGCCTCGCTTTTGAACACAGCGTTTTGATCAAAGACATGAAGCTGTTGACTGGCATGCAGTCAGCCTGTTTGAGTTTTTACCTCTGGGATTTGGCTTTGCTGAGACAGAATCTGTATCTGGTAGCTCCTGTGGCTGCAGCCCAAATGACCACCATATCTAATTAAACCAACACAGCCTCTTTGCTAGTGAATTTTGATGGTAAGAAGATTTCAGTAATCATCTTCTTAATCTTATAGAGCAGCTACAGATAATATGACCATAAGCTGTGTTGCTTTAAGCATGATATGAGGACACTGTTCATATAGGGAATCCAATCTTTCTTCCTTAGAAGGATACCCAATATATAGGTGGGATGCTCAGCATTCTTTCCATTTATTACCTATTCTGCTAATGTAAATGTGATCAGGGAATGTATTCAAAGTAGAAAGCAAACCTTTTTAATTTATATTTCTCTACAAATACATACCTGATCACATTATTTGAAGACCCTTTCATCCACCCTACCATCCTTGTTGGTAGTCTGCTCAGCTTAAAAACTGGCAACACCTAATGTTGGCAAGGGAAGGTAACGAGCAAGAGTTACTGCCCTTTGTCATGCATATCTTCGTGGCTTAAGGACACACGGTTCTAAAGGTATGGAAAAATGGGAACCAGCCTGGAAGTGGGTGAACATTAAATAGAGTATATACGGGTTTGGGTAGCCAGGATTGGTTAATAAAAAATAAGTTACTTTTTAGGGAAAAGAATCTTTTGAGAGCTTATCCTAGTTGCATGGAAAAAAATAGAGACATTGTTTTATTGATGGAATGCCACTCCTTTAACAGTCTTGAGTTTGGAACACTCATTACTAAAATTAGCACCTGACTCTTTGGTGCAGAATTGAAAGCACATGTTTCAAACACATGCAGGTCCAGAAAATGCCGCGGCTCATATACTTTCCTCTACACAGAAGCTGACATCCAGGTTTCATCTATACTGATAACTGTAGGTTTGATCATGGGCACTCAGAAATTTTTTTAAGTTATTGAATTTTTAATATCATGGTGTTTGCATAGGTTTACTATGGGAACTGAATTAGTACTGTGAGTCCTTAAGTGGGTTATACAGTTCAGTGTTATAGACAGTGTTATGACTCTATGGTCTTAAACTAGATAACAGAAAGAATCAAAACCAACAAACCTTCATAAAATTCAAGAATTTATTACTCATGAATACATAGTGAAAATTTAAAAAGAACTTATAATATTGAGTATTAAATCCCAAAATAATTCTTAATAGTCCAAAGTATAGAATATTCTGAATTAATTCCACTAGTCATGAATATGTTGATGTTCCAATTGCTAGAATGAGTTGATGCACCAATAGTCTTCATGTACCACAATTATATAATCCAGAATGTCTTTAAATGGGTCCTCAATAATCCCAAAGTAGTTTTGTCCAAAAGTCAGTAAGCACTTTGAAATTCCAATGAATAATTTAAATGAATTATTTCTCTTAAATTATTACTGAACACAACTAAAAGTGATTCCAGAGACTGATATTAAAATAGGAATGAATAATTGTTTACCTAGTCCCTTATTATCAGACTGTTGCCTGACCTATGATACAACAAAATGACCCTTGATGTGTGTCATTTTCAATGGAAAATTCCATCAAATATTGTCAGTAAGTTCGCTTTCAGAAAATTTGAAGTAAATCACACTTCAGGAGTTCACTTGCCAGATGGTGCATCAATATTTTCAGCTGAAATCAGGACAATAGACCTTGCCCTGAAATATGTAGAAAGCAGACATATTTTAAACTCTGTCATCTTCATCGATTCACTATCAGTACTTACAGACATGGAAGTTAGAAAACCCATTACTGATCGATATTCTCTGTCAAACATACTGAGCTGTGTACCTCTCAAGATTTATTATACTGTTGGTTACCCAGCCTCTTTGGTATTAAAGGTAATTGAAAAGCAGACTGTGCTGCTAAAATGGCCCTATCTCTACAACCATCTAATTTTAATATACCATACACTGATTTTAAACCTAGTATGAAAAAGTCTTTATTTGGTAAGTGGCAGGCATCATAGAATGATGCTGTGAATAACAAGCTCCATGTGATCAAACCAGTCCTAGGTGATTGGCCACCTTCCTACAGAACTTGCATAGGGATGAGGTAGTCATTGCAAGAATTAGAATTGGTCATACTTATATAACCCACTCCTACATATTAAAAGGCACAGACCCACCCTGAGTGCATTTCTTGCAGTGAACCCTTCACTGTGAAATATTTTATGATAGATTGTTTCGATATCCATCCTATACATGACCATTACTACAATGTTCAAAACATGAAGAAACCTTTTGATACGGTAAATATAACTTCTGTTTTAAACTTATTAAAGGAAGTTAACATTTATTTAAAAACTTAACTGGTGTGCAATCCTATTAATTTTGAGTATTTTGAATGAACATTCGCACTGTTAATCACCCTTATTTATTTTTATTACCTTTTTGCAATTTACAAAGAACATTTACATCCCTGTTGATCAGGAACCCTCATATATTTCCACTGTATTATCATTGTGTTTTTATACTTTTATGATTTTGTTATAATAAACCTTTCTGACTAATCTTTTACCTCATACAACTTTTTTTTGTAATGCTATATAACCTTACAGTGCTGGTGTGCCATAAACTTCACAATCAATCAATCTATCAATCAATCAGTTGAAGGTCATAATCAAGGCTAGGTCCTGAACTCAAATTCAAATAAATGCCTTTTAGAAAAATGACAGTAGTCAGGTAGGTCAGAACTCAACTCCCAGTCATGGACAAAGTTCAAAACACACAATATAAATTAAATATACATAACAACAGAAAACATGAATTTTTGTCCTTTAGTAGGGCTGGATTCAGGAGGTAGCAGGCTTGTATCCTGATGTTAATGTGATAGGGTAAATATTCTCGGTGAAACCAGATTTACTTTTAACTTAAAAGACTAAAGTGTCGGGCTTGTCCAGAATGGGTTATGCCATAGTGGCTAATTTTAAAACCTTTTCTCTCAAGAATATCAGAGATAGTTTCAACACTTTGCATTTAAAAAGAAGAATGGTCTTATCTTGAATACCAGGAAATGTTTTTTAGGAACTCTTTGTTTCTTTAAGATGATCGGACCCTGTCATGTTGATTTGACATTGCCGCACTTAGCTTTTGTCATCATGATAATTATTGGCAGTAGTAATAGCTAGTAATTATCAAAGTGGCAAACTTAACAGCGTAAATCAGTAAGGATACTCAGATTATTAACTTATTTCTTTGTATGGAATAAAGTTAGGTACTTTATCGGCATGCTGGAATAAATGTCATTGTCAGTTTAGAAATTAACAAATAAACATCTGTCAACCTCAATCTGTGTCTGCTCTTGAGGGGTAAATTGGACATTTTTTGCACTAACATGCTTGCCACTAGCTATATTAAAGGGATGCATATGCAAGAAGGGTAATTTTGAAGAAAGAAATCACTGGTACAAAGTGACTGTGGCCATAAATAGTGAGTGGACTCTCACAATGAAGGGCTATTCAAACAAAGACAACTGTGTGTAGATGCATCAGTCCGTCATTCAAAGGATCTGCTTCATGTGTGATCAGTCAGCATTTCTTATTTCTCTGTCAAACACATTCCCTGATCACATTGACATTAGGAAAATGTACTTTTCTGTCTCTTGAATCCAGCACTCCCACATAGATAACTTTTCCCACGTAAATGAATTTTTGTCTTTCCCATCTATATACCATATCAAGCAAGGGAAGAAGCTCCAACCGATTATGTCCGAACCACCGCTACCTCCCAGATGTTTGCTACTTTAAGCTTTCCCTCTTTGCAATCAACATCATACTGTTTGGCCTCTTGAAATCCAAGGATGCCTTTGTTATTTCAACCCCTCCATCTAGAAACTTGGTATAGTATTGCATATTAATGTATTTCCAACATATTTGCTTTATTTTGGATTTTTTTAGCAATTTTTGTTGAATTTTTTTTACAGTCAGTGACTGCATAACTCTGTGCTCCAACATGCTATCATTAGTGTTCATTGTTTATTTGCACATAATTCCTGTATCTTTTAATTTGTGTAAGTAACAAATGTTATTATTGTTAATAGTGAACACATTGGGATTGTTATTTTCTGATATTTTTGTCTTTCTTATCTTTTAAGTTGAACAGTGTCAGTGTAATTTGCCAAGTGTACGAATTTTAAGCTAATGGGGATATGCATGAAAATATCTTTCTTGCACGAAGTGTTCTTTGTCTTCCACATGATGTGTATGTGCAATGTGGTCAGAAAGGATTTAGTCCATGGGTTTGTAGAAAAGCTTGAACATCCTTGGCACAGAACAAAGAATCGATGATGCAGTTGCTGACTTTGATGAAATTTTGTCCCTGCATCTGTAAGAAATCACCCAGTAGTGGCTTCTGCTGCCCAGTGGTTGGTTGTGGTATTTTCAGACATTGATGATCCATACTTCAGGCTTCCATCCCATATGCAGCCATCTGGACTGCTGACCACCCAGTTCAGCTGGCTATACCTTCAACTAGTGATCGCAAGCAGTAGCACATACTGCCTACCATTCCTCAGTATGCATACTCACATAGGGAGCCATTTGGTCAGTCCATCCATATTGCTGCACATCATCCAGGCAGTTTAATACTGGCAAGACAAGCTGCATCAACCACTCCGGTGGTCTAAGTGGTTAGAGCATCTACCTCAGATGCAGGAGGTCGCGTGTTCGAACTCCCAGCTGGGTCATACCAAAGATTTATAAAAATGGTACTAACAGCTGCATCGCTAGGTGCTCAGCATTAAGAGGTTAGTGTTAGGACTGGTCGGCCCACTGTCTACATATACAGTCAGTGAAAATCCAAGAGACCTTTGACCATTTGTCTGATGAGATACAGGATGCAGTGAATATAAGATCCTTTTATGAAAAGGCAGCTACTGTCATCATTCGAATCATACTGGTACTGCATGCACTCAGACAAGTATAGTGTAAAGTTGCCGACCTCTGACAGAAAAATTGTGGCTGTTAACATGACGACCCCACTGTTTTATAGGGTGGATTGGAATGCTTTCCAAGTCTACCCTGATCTGCTGGTACATTTTATGATGGGAGGTCTGGATCTAACTTGATTTGCTGATCAATTTTATAATTGTAGATTTTTCTGCTCTGCTTTGTTGGTGTATTGTACAGTGAAAGATTTGGGTCTATCCTGATCTGCTGGTCCATTGTACAATTGTAGATCTGGTTCTACCCTGATCTGCTGGTGCATTATACGGTGGTGGATCTGAGTCGACTCTGCATTGCTTTTGAATTATATTATGATAGATCATATTCTACCCTGATCAGCAGGTAGGTATGGGTCTGCTGTTACATTGTATGATAGCAGATCTGAGTGAACTCTGATTGATTTGTCCATTGGATGATGGTAAATCTGGGTCTACCCTGGTCTGCTATTACATTTTACAATGGTAGATATGGGTCTGCCGGTCCTTTGTAAAATGTTGGAACTGGATCTGCTGGTTCGTTGTACAGTAATAAATCTAGGTATACCTTGATCATTTGTTGTAATAGATGTTGGTTAATCTAGGTCTAGCTTGATCAGATGGTCCATTGTACAGTGGCAGATCAGGGTCTATGCTAATTTGCTGGCAGATTGTATTATGGTAGATTTAGATCTGCCTTGGTATGCTTTTTGTATTGTACTGTAGGAGATTTGAGACTACTCGGATAGCTAGTACATTGTATGAAGATAGATTTAGGTCTACCCTGACATGCTGATACATTGTATGAAGGTAGATTTGGGTCTACCCTGACCTGCTGGTACATTGCAGGGGGATGGATCTGAGTGTGCACGTTTCACAGTTGTGTGTACATCATACACAAGTAACACCAAATAGAAGATTGTTTTACACATTGTCATTTGCATTGATTACTCTTGTAATTATTCTCGTAATATATTTTTAATTTTACCATTATCAGATAGAGGAGGAGGGAGGGGGAGGAGCTGGACAGCAGCCGCAACAGCAGCAGCAAGCACCACCACAGATCACAACACCACAGCATAATCATGAGATTAAAGTAGGAACAGAGTTCTTTGCCTGGAGTTGTAAACATTTTGCCTTGCCAATGATGCGACTTTCAGATGATGAAGACTCAGAGAGTAATACATACCACTGTCGTGAATTCCGCTTCATGCGCAATGCTAGAATTCGTAACGAGGCTAAAGAAGAACAGATAAAAGCTGGTAAATGTATGGAATGGAAGGATAGTAATTTAACCCAAACCTGTTGTTTGTCATGAAAGATTTTTCAATATGTATTCACAATGAACCCACGATTTCTGGAAAGGAAAGGGGAAGGGATTGTGCACATTGTAACTGTTGTGAATGTGTCACTGATCTTATACAAAGTGAGAATTAATTGTGTTAAGTATATAAACATGGTTGTTTCTTCTTGAAATACATTACCTGATCATAATATCTTTTGGATCAGTCTGGTTCTCTCAATTAGAAAAGACTTTCACCACATCTTTTGACTTATTTTAGCAGCAATAAATGGTTCAAAGTCATTTGGTTGTATGGTCCTACCCACTTATATCGACATCACTTATGTCAACAAGCCGCCTATTTTGACAAAAAAGCAAAGTCCCGGTCCCTTGGTCTACTATTACTACCAAAATTGTCATGCTTATGTCGACGTCGAGATAAAAAATAAACGTACAGTTCGACAGAAGCCCTTGGTCACAGCTTGAACAAATCCTTTGTTTTCTAATCATTTATGTCGACAAGCTGCCAGTTCTGACCCATACTTTGTTCAACAATTAGTTGATCTTACCACCAGGCTTTAATTTTCCCACTTAATCATTTATGTCGGCAGGTGGCCAGTTCCGACCAGTACTTTATTCAACAATTAGTTGATCTTGCCGCCAGGCTTTAATGTTGCGGTCGGATAAAAAAGCAGGCTTTTGTTTGGTCCTATAAAGTTGGCCTCTCGCAGCGACTTAAATAAAAGCAATGAAATCTGATCGATTCTTGCATTTTCCAAAGTGATCGGTGATTAAAACAAGTTTATTGTGCGGTGAAAGTTTCCTTTTTAACTTTATTTGTATTTACGATGGCTACCAACGACAGTGTAAAACGCAGATTAAATTTGCAGTCTCTGGAAACTAAATATCTGGCTGTTAAGGAAGTTGAGGGTGGGGCATCTCGCAAAGATGTCTGAAAAATTTTAAATGTATACCACTTGAGCTGACATTGTTACAATATTGTATTGTAAGAATCATTTTCTTTTAATACCTCGTTAGCATGTGTCAATGTATACAATATCATACCTTCATTAATCATATCAGCCACATCTCTTGTTCGCTTTTATGTACTTTTCACGATGACTTCTGTAACTAAATACGTGTACTGTTTAAACCAACTTGACAGGTTTTCATTTCCCTGTGAATAGCCCCATCCCCTTGGTAGCCTCAATAAGATGGGAACAGACTGACCAAAATCTAGGCCAATTTAAGTACATGTACTTGAAGCGTGTAAATAACAACTATGCAACCATGTGCTTATGCCGACATTGAATATTGTAGTGAATGTTTTTCATATCAGGATGTGACCGATGCAATATTTTATTGTGGATTTTATTACACAGAGGTAACCAAAATGTAATTTGTCAACATACGAGTGTATTTCACACTGGTTTTGTCTTCATGTAATCAATATTTGTATTGTTTGTTTTATCAAAGTGTAAATGGTACTCACTGGCAACAGGTCACCCCTTACTGACAAATTTAACTTGCATCTTTTCTTCACACACCCACCCCAACACTTATCTCGACATCTGCCTATGTCGACAATATTTCCTCGGGCCTGAGGATGTCGACATAAACGGGTAGGACTGTCTACAGAGATTGGTACTAAATCATCTGAGTCCCAAAACTTATCCCACAGCATAAGCAAGGACATGAGTTACCGAGATACATCTGAAAATTTAAGAATGGTGTGGACGGTGAGAAGAGACTTGGGGTGGAGGGAAGGTACGTTGTTTAATGTTTTTACAATTGCTTTGGGAATAACTCCATCAAAATAGCTTTTTCTGATGAACTCTATATAAATTACATTTATTTTCAAGAGAACCAATCTAAGAGAGATTGTTAAAAGCATTACTCCAAGAGTTTTCAATACACATCACTTGTTAGGTTTAATAAAATCTAATTTTCATAGTTGAGATAAAATTTCCCAGGGAACTCATCTGAGACAAGTGCTTTTTCCAATTTTAAAACAAGTCTGCAAGTGCTACTTTTAAATGCTTTAATTACTTTACCTTCGTCTAGCTATTTGTGCCCTGTATGCACAAATAAACACTTGAATTTACCTCTCTTCACTTATTAATTCACATCCTATGATATATCACACCTACTGCTAGTGGTCATTGATAACTGTTGGGTTTACACATATTCTGATACAGCTGGACTGCACATTGAGCAAAGTGACTGACTTATTGACCAATCAGTACACTTCACACAAAAAATCTGGATTGATTAATTTACAGTGTTTTTATATTGTGCTTCTTCAGAAAAGACACTCACAGTCAGTTTACCTTTTCATGTTAAATCCTTTGAGTCAGTGTAAGGCATTTTACCAACATTTGTTCTGATTTACTTTATCAACTAATTAAATGATGGTAATGATTCTTTCATTTTTAATTGATTATACAGAGAATCAGCTTCCACATTGAATTTTGCATTTGAAGTGACAAAATGTATGCTATGATCACTTTAGAAGTATTTGTCAGGCTCTTTACTATTTGGATAAAATAAGTTTACTAAATTATTTTTACAAAGAAGTTAATAGGGAAGATTTGGAGAAAGGAGAGCATGTAAAAGTGAGAGAACAAAATGTAAGACAGGCACTGAGTTGGAGCTAACTCTTTCTCCAAAGAGACATAAGCCAGACTACCAGAAAAATACCCCAAGTTAGAGTTGCTGACACTCCACAAGGAAAGATCATTTCAAAACTGAATGAGAATGAAGAAAAAATAAAAACAAGAGTTGTCTTTAACATAACCTACAGCAAAGCCTATTAGGAAAGTCATTTTCTGATAGAAATACTGTGTGTCTTACAGAAGAGCAGTGTTGAACTTAGTGCTAATAATCAGAACAGACTGGAGAAAAAAACTTTGCTCTGTCAGTTGATCAAGTCGTGAGTGAAGAAGTTAGGGAAAGTCTAATTTCCAGTAAATTTCTTTCCATTTTTGTTAATGGAAGTACTGATGCTACCATGTGGCAGACATGTACATGGATGGTCTTTCAAATCCAGCTGTGAAAACGTAAGTTGCTAGAATCATAATATCACTTTTCTTTTTGGAAAAATGAAGCCCTTTTAAGAACTAAAAATGCTATACATGATTTCTTTTGTTCTCTCATTGATTAAAGTGCATACATCTCATCAAATCTCAGCAAATGATTAAAATTTTGGGACAAGTGAAAAGTTGGCTGGGACAAGTGAATTTTATGAAACTATTCAGGATAATTGGATGAAAAAGAATTTATTGGCCCAGCATGTGTAACAGTGAAACATTGTGTATTACATGATTGTTTTTTGCATGCGAATGTGGATACATTTCAGCGTTATTGTTGATTCAAAACAGAACTAGATTTTATTTTTCTCAAAAAGATGGAAATTTAATTTAAAAAACAAAAATGTGAAACTCATTATTTTATTGACATGTCAGTAAATATAGATGCAATATTGATGCTGTGATTTCATTGCAAGTAGTCACAAAATTTCTAGTAAGCTTTGAGTTAACTTTTGAATGCCAATTTGGGAATTTTAAGTTCAGTACAAAAATTGACTCTCACTTCTCCATAATGAATCATAAATACAAAACTAAGATTTTCATGCACTAGGTATGCCTTTCACTTGGTTTGCTTGCTAGCCATGATCACATCTTGAAATGATTAGGATAAACCAGTGATTAAGTTAGATGCTTTAATGACGTTACTGTTGTTATAATATTTAAAACAGTATTTAATTGGTCATTTGAAATGAGTTAACTTGACTCACAACCCAGACAGCTGGCTCCTACAAAGGTAGGATTTGCATGTCTTCTGACATTTTATATTATATCCCCATGATGCTTTGCTACAAAAGATGTTATTAACATGATAATACAAAACAGGTCTAATTTAATTCATTGTAACAAAACACATTCAGCACTTATGCTTGTGTGCACCACTTTGATGGTCAGTTGAGACTTGTCACATTTGAATAGACAAGGACATCACATTTATGATGATTACACTGATGCCAATTAAAAGATAAAACTCTAAGAGGAATTTCACTTGACAAGACTTATTTATTTGGTATTTATCAGAACTACTGTTCATAGGCCAGAAGAGTTTATGGTATTGCCTGTTGCCCTTTATCTATTGTCCATTGTGTGGTGTCAGGAGTTCAATGTTCATTTGTTAGCATAAGTTTGTTATTGCCACTTTTGCTATACTATTCAGAGGACTGCCACAAAACATTCTACACACGTTCATCCCATGGTCTAGTTGGTCCTAAATGAAATGGTATTGCTAAGACATCCAGTATGGCCACCACAGCAACCATCTTGTAAATCTTATTTCTACTCCTTCTGAATGGATGGCCATATCAACATGGGGTTTTCACTAAAAGACTTTTTGTGATGTAAGTTGGTTCTGAATTAAATGGTGCTAATCTTTCATCCAGTATGATTCGTATAGAAGCTAATTTGAAAATCTTGTTATCACTAATCCAACTAAACAGAAAGTCATATTGACATGGGCTCTTATCTGGTCTAGTTGATCCTAAATGAAAATGGTTCTTCTTGGACATCCAACAGCAGCCATATTGAAAATCTTGTTATTGCTCCTTGGTTTTGTTTTTGCTGAAAGACATTATGATGTCTATCCGGTCCGTGAAAATGGTGCTAATCTGACATAAAAGTCATATCAACATTGGGTTTTCACAAGATTTCTTGTGATGTCTAGTTGATACTAAATGAAAATGGTTTCAAATTCAAATCCAGTATGGCCCCTATGACAGCCATCTTGAAAATCTTGCTCTTGATACTCCTCCTAAATTGAAAGTAGTAGTGACATAGGCTTTTCATTAGAAGACTAATTATGATGTCTATTATGTCCTGAATGAAAATGGTGCCAATCTGACCTCAAATGTGGCTGTCACAATGAACATATATACTTAAATGGATGGCTTTTCCAATGTGGGTGTATGAGAAAGCATGCCAGTAGCTTCCCATGGGTCAGTAGTTCTTACTGGTGTTTTCCCAGGTTGTTCCTTCACCAGTTATACTGGCCACCATGTATAGTCTGTCATATGTTGAAAAATGGCATTAAACACAAAACAATAATGACCATCTCTGGATTTACAGGAGCAACAATATTTTTCCAAATGGTCCTTGCTTTAACCATGTATTTATGCTAGCCTGTATCACATATTAGACTTGAAACTGCTTCATATACATTGAGACACTGTGGTTACAGACAGATCTGGGTTAAGGGGATATAACTGCCTTCTCTTACTTGTTCTCCAAAAGTATTATGATCAGGTAACATATTTGAAGAAGAAACCAGTTTTTGAATTGTTTTCTTCTATATTATTTACCTGATCATAATACGTGAATAAGGCACACCATAGAAAGACCTCGTCATAGTTGCATTACTAGTAGAATATGCACATCTGATCAATTAGTACTGATGATTGATCAGATTTGGTGCCAGTACCCTTATCCAATCGGAGACCGCTCTTGTATGATTTCCATCTTGGCAAGCACTTTTGCTGCTATATCCAGTGAAAATAATTTTTTGCTTGGGAGGGCTGGATTGGTGGGGTAGCGGATGTACTTTTAAACATCATGATTGAGTATTAAGTATTATTGAAGAAATATGTTACTCAAAAAATTTGTGGAAATCACATTGAAAGCTGTGAAGCTTCTGCATTTTACAGTTAGTGATAAAACTTTATTTTTCCTTTTCTAGGGTTTAATCGTTTGGATGACCAAATCTTTGTGAATAGAAATCAAGGAATACCGTCGGTGATCAAATTTCACCCATATGATCCCCATCTTGCTGTGGCAGATAAAGATGGTGTCAGGTAAGTGTGTTGCAAAGAAATTGCTGCTTCATGTTTGGAAAAATCTTTTTCTTATGGGTGATCTGATGGTAGTACGTAAGCTATGACCTTGTTCTATAGATTGTGTATTTCATATTTGGTTTTTATTACCTTACTGTCATATTGTAATTGTCATCATTGCTCTTATCTTTAGCCTCACTCCCCATTTTGTTTGCTTCCACCACATTTATGGAGGATATGTTACTCATGTCTGTCTGCCAAAAGTTCCACTGATTGAAATCAGAATTGGTATGAAGCTGTAAATTGTGTAGACCTAACTTAAATTAAAGTTTCACTGTTTTCTGGCAGAATTGTTTGAAGTTATAGCCCATTTGATTTAGAACTGGGCACTTTAGTTTCCGCTAATTAACTTTTGACAGATTTCAAGAATGGAAACTAAATTTGTTATCAGGTTTTATTTAATGAAACCTATGCCAAGTTCAGTTTTTACACCTACCATAAGATGCAGCATATCATGTTACATGTTGTAGTCATTATTTTTTTATTTTTGAGTTCTGTACCACAGACCTTCATTATTCTTTTTTAGATGGCTTGCATTTGAAATATGGAAGACACCTGTTGATTTTGGGATTAATGTTTCAGAGTCGGGGTCAGAGGGACTTCAAGGAGAAAAACTGTTTCAACAAAATAGTCCTGTGTCACAAATAATGACCAAATTTTGTGGATGGCTTGTATTAGAGATAAAATAGGCATGTGTCCATTTTGGAGTCAATTGATCAAAGGTGAAAGTTACTGAAAAAAGAAAAAAACAAAATATTTTTCTCTTGTTACCGGTTTCCAGCAATGCTTTTTGGCCCTGTGTGATTTTAAATGTCCACTCAGTAACTTATGAAGCATTCATGCATTGAAACCAAATTTGGTATGGAACTTTACATTAAGAGAGCCCAGGTCAGATTTGGTTTTTACTGTTTTCTGGCAACATTTTATAATGTTATGATGTCTCATTGAATTTAATCTTTTTCACTTTCATTTCCACTCTTAACTCTTAAATTTTTCATGGCCATAATTAGGGGATAACCGATTAGCATTTTTCTACTGATTTCCGATTCCGGATTTTGGGCATGAAATTTTTCCGATTCCGGATACGATTCAATTAATCGGAAATGCTAAATTAAAAGGTTTTTCAAATTAACTTTTTAAACCGTGTTACACACGTTTTGCACATCACACCGACATCACAAGGGGAAGGATATGGCAGGACTATAGCAAAATGCAACGAAGTTCAAAGCCACAAAGAATCCATGAAATGTTTTTATTTTTGTAAAATGCACTGAAACATTATAAACGTTTTTTCTACGATCACATTGTTATACATAATAATTATAAAAACTTACGATTTTACAAATAAAACTCGCAAACTGAAATCCATGTGTTATGGCGCCCTCAGTATTTATTTTCCTGTGATATTGTTCTTGTTTTTTGGCAAAGACATTATAATATAATAAATTTAGAAATGCGAGTTAAAGAGTCTTGAATATTGATATATTTATGTAGCACATAATATAATATAATATAACATAACATTAAAGTTAAGCAGTTTATTTCTGCCATGTTTCATCTACCTAAGTAAAAACATGCAGTTTAATAGATAATAAAGAAATTTAATAATCAAAATTTATAACTTCCAAGTTCTTTGCAAGAAATAATAGCATCTCCGTTTTTTCAGCGGACATGCTTGATCGTTTGTCACTGCAAATAACACCTGCGGTGCTAAAACTTCTTTCACTATCGACGCTAGAGGGCGGTATTGAACAAAAACGTTTAGTGACAGCTGCCAGAAGCTGGAACGTTTTTTCCCGGGATTTCCAGTATATAACTGGGTCCGTTGGTGGTGAAGTCCTCGGCTGATTTTTCTCAGCTAGATACAAATCCAATTCACACTGGCACGTGAATTCAGATGACAGGGATGCAGAGGCGAGATTTTGGTCGGATGTGCTAGAGGCAAATAACTCCTGGTAGTAGGAATCTAGGCCAGTCAAAGTTGAAGGTCCTGGATCCACTTCTGTTGAGACTGGAATGTTGACGGCGGTGATTGTTTTTTCATACTCGATCTGTAGTTGTCCATTAACATGCGCTTTACAGCGTCATGCCCATGCGCATTAAAAACCAACAATTTGTAAGTGGGATCCAAAACCGTTGCAAGTGCACACAACTTGTTTGTCTCCACTTCCTCATAACGTGTACGCAGATCTTTCAGCATGTCCGCACGCATGGGCTGTATTCCGATGTCATCTCCGACTCTTGCAGGTTTTGTTAAAGTTGCCATGAGAACGCGAACACTGGGGATGATCATGCTTGCTGTTGCAGTAGACATACTGGCATTCCTGGTTTCCTGTTCGAATGGTTGAAGCATAATCAAAACCCGTTCCATCAAATTCCACTCATGTGCCGTTAGATTTGTAACCCCATCATTTTCCTGACAATAGAGGGCAATAGCTTTCTTTTGTTCTATGAGGCGCTCGAGCATGTAGAACGTAGAATTCCAGCGGGTTGTAACATCCTGAATAAGACGGTGTGTCGGGTATGGCGTGCCGTCCTCGCATGTCAAAGACTTCTGGATTCAGAGAAATTGTTCTGTGGCTTGAGTTGAATGCCGAAAACGCCCAACGATTGTACGAGCAGTGACAATATCATCCATAACGGATCTTTGACTTAAAAGTCCAACCTTGACAACTAGCCGGATCGTGTGGGTGAAACATCCCAAGTGATCCAATCCAGATAACTCCGCCGCTTTTTTCATGCTCGCACCATTATCCCGCACGAGAACTCCACGTTTTTCATCTGGAATAGACCATGCTGCTAACATTGCAAGGATGTTATCCGAAATAACTTGGCCCGTGTGTCGGTCTTCAAGATTTCGTAGTGACAGAACAATGGAAATCCTGTTCCACTTGCTGTCAATCCAATGAGCGGTAAGCGAAATGAAAGCATTCAAATTATTTGTGCTCGTCCACACGTCACTTGTAAAACTTATATAGTCTGCTTGTTCTAGTAAAATAACAATTTTACTCTTCACGGCAGAATATAAGTCCGGAATAAGCGTTCTTGACAAATGGACTTCGGATGGAATAACGTAACGAGGTTCAAGTTCATTCAGAAAGCGAGTGAAGCCTACGTTGTTAATCATGCTGAAAGACATAGCATCAGCCGCAATCATTTCTATGATCTTCATAGTTATGATTAACTGGCGCGGGTTGTTAGCCTCAAACGGTTTTTTCTTTTCTAGCAGGAACTCTATTGTTTGTACTCTGTGTTTCTTTCCAGGCTGCATTACTTCTTCAGCTTTTCGTTTCTTTTCGATGTCACAGATTCCGGTATACTTTTTATATTCATCCGGATGTTTTGCACGCAGGTGATTGATAAGTCCGCTGGTTCCATATGAACGTGGATCATTACCTCCTCGTTTTAATTTATCCTTGCACTGTGGAACCAAACAATCTGCCTTTGACTCGTCTATGGCATTTATCTCAAAATAATCCCATATTTTGCTTCGTTGTTTTTGCGACATTTTAAAATAAAATTATTTTTTTACTTTTAGCAGATTTTCATTTAATTTTATTGTCTGTAAAGGCTTAGAAATATTTTGTTATTGTGGCCAATACAACAAATTCTGTATCTAAATAGTGCATGAGAGGGATGTATGTCTAGAAACAAAGTGACAGTTTATGGAAAGTCGTATATCAAAACTCAAGATTATCTACAACATAGCATCGCAATATCTGTCAGAACTGTAATGTGAGATTAATGATGGATGCAGCCGCAGAGTCTCAACAGTTCAGCACAATTTTTTCATACTGTATGCTAATATAAATTTCATTTACATTATCATACAGTTCCAATACATCCACGCAGCATATACGCTTTAATTTTCCCGCCTAATCATTTATGTCGACCAGCTGCCAGTTCCGACCCATACTTTTTTCAACAATTAATTGATCTTGCCGCCAGGCTATAATTTTCCTGCCTTAATCATTTATGTCGGCAAGCAGCCAGTTCCATCCTGTACTTTATTCAACAAATACTTGATCTTGCCGCTATGCTTTAATGTCGCGGTCGGATAAAAATAAAACAAGCTTTTGTTTGGTCCTATAAAGTTGGCCTCTTGCAGTGACTTAAATAAAAGCAATGAAATCTGATTGATTCTTGCATTTTCCAAAGTGATCAGTGATTGAAACAAGTTTATTGTGCTGTGAAAGTTTCCTTATTAACTTTATTTATATTTACGATTGTAAGAATCATTTTCTTTTAATACCTCATTAGCATGTGTCAATGTATTCAATATTATGCCTTCATTATTGAGGATGTTGACATAAACGGGTAGGAGTGTATTATATATTTTAATAAATTTAAATCTTTCGGTCTAACTCAAGTATTATCGTTTCACCCCGTTGTGTTGACCATATTGGACTTTTCTGACTTCTTATTTAAATTTATTAACGCACTATCGAATGACACGCAGTGTTAGACACGGTGCTATAGAAATTCAACTTTATTATTTTTATTATCCGAATCGGTCGTTCCTGCCTTGTCCGACTCCGATTAATCGGAAGTTCATACTATCCGGTGGAATCCGATTTCCGGATCAAAAGTTGGTTATGCCCTAGCCATAATGAATTGAAACCAAATTTGGTATGAGGTTTTGCAGTATATGAGTCGGTTTTGATTTTAACCATTTTAGGCAAAACATTATGGAGTTATGGCCTTTTTTTACTTGTGTAGAAATTTACTGTTTATTTGTGTCATTTGGAAACATTTCTTGTTTAAACCAACTTGATTTAAAGCTTTATCTTGGAGAACTAATTGGATTTTTCATCTGAAAACATTCATCATTAATGAAGATGCCAAAATCATTATTCCGAGGAACAAGGAACTGGTTGTAATGTGCTTATTTATTACAAGAATTTGGATATAATGTGGTTGTGTCGTGGCTTCAATTTTTTATGTCATAAATATCCCTTATTCACAGACACTAGAAATATCAGTCAAATTGACAAACAGATAAAATTAATTCACTGATGTTTCAGAAACCAATAGCTTACATGCCATAATTATTGCTTTCACATAGTAATGATTAATTTTCATTGAGCTTGGGGCTGTCTTAATCCCTTTTGTTATGTAAATTGGCAGGTTATAAAATTGTAACTATATTTTCAACTGTCATTTTTTGTTTTCAGTTTCTGGGATTGGGAGCAAGGTACACGGTTAAACCACCTGAGCAACGATAATCCCAAAAACACTAAAATTACTAGCATGGAGTTTCTGAATTTCCATGATTCAACACTGCTCCTCTGTGGAACTGGTAAGTGTTCTGGTACAGTACTCACTTTGCACCATTTCAGTCTTGGGTTTGTGCAAGAATTTTGGCCACCCACATTCTGTATTACCTGCATGTTCTCCAGAGCCCTTGACGCCATGACCAGGGCCATCAGGAGTACATGATTTTCGAGCTGTTTATTGCCACTGGTGAAATGATACATGTGTAATAATATATGATTTGTGCCAATTTCTTCCTTGCATCATGATGGGCTTTACTTTGTCCTATCATTTAATACTGTCATGTCTTGCAATTAGAATAAGAATGCAGTGTATATCATTGTCAAAACAAGTATAAATAGTAATAAAGCAGTGTATTGCATAGTCAAAACAAGACCAAATAATAAAAGGTAGTGTATATCATTGTGAAAACTAGTTTGAATATCTCCATATTCTTAGAAACAGCATTATAGAATATAGAGTGAAACTTCTGAGAATCAGACCTTCTCCAATTTGGAATTCTTGACCAATTTGTTTTTAAACAAATATTTTCTCATAAATTCTTTGTTGTAAAACTTCAGCAAACTGGAATTATTAAATCCTAGCTATTGGAAACAAATTGGAAACATTGTTGCAGATTTAATTTAAACCTGCTTCCAAAAACTGGATGCCCTTGCCTTGTTACCTCTAAATATCACACACTTGGGGAAGTGTCAGTCTGTTAATCCGATAATTGACAAGTGAAGCACAATGCGTCAGGTTAATGTGTGTGTGTAATGGTTAAGGATTTTTGCATGAATAATCAGTCAAATGTAGCCATTTAATACAGTTGCAAAATAAATGGTCTCAAAAGCAATTTATGAACACTATATTAAACATGATATTACAGATGTGTCTTATATTCAATTGCTTCCATGTTACATAACAAAAATATTAACCCTTTGCTTCCCATATAAAAATTTAACCCTCTTACCTGTGCCTCCCATATGACGTTCACGACGTCATACTCTTGCTCCCCATTAAAAAAAACCCACATAAGCTGTAAGGCAACGTCATCTTCAAAACATATTCTCACATTGCTGGAATAGCCTCAATATAACCAAATCATTTCCACTGCAAGTTAGCTTTTGTTATCAATGCCAGATTACCATAAGTTTATATTTGTCATCATTTCGTGATGAAAACAACTACCAGTGCACAAGTTGCTTTGTTTTAAACACAGCAACTTGTGCTTCGAAACTTTCAACATCACTGTTAATACCAATATGTATTTAATCAGCAAACTTGGTGACATTATTTTTTAAAATATTTAACTAAAACTTTTCACTGCCGTGTTCATGTTATATTCTTCGTAATATCATTTTTAAGTCTCAAGTGAACCTGACGAGAGGCAGAAGCGTAATATTGGCGGACATCGCAGTATCTAGGCAGTACCTGTTCATTAAACAGGCCGTAATTGTAATTCGTTTGACACATGCATTAAGGAATATATAAAATTCCTAAGAAACATGATATAAACATTCGGTGATTAAATATTCAGCTATTTAAAAAAAAATAACAGATGGAAATATATTATACAATGCGATGTTTGATAAATCTATGTGGTTATAAGGTCAAGGGTGTTTTCTTACATCACTCATTTAGTGATAATAACATAACATAGCCAAGCAAATCATATCTAACAAGTAAAACATAATATTACCAGTCAATAGTAATTATTACAACCTATAATTATCAATATATTTCTTTAAACATAATTAAAACGTGTGTGGTCATATTAAGAAAATCCCTGTTTCTAAAAATAGATGCACCCACATGGCATGCATGGCTCCATTTTACTCTTGGCCGTAGTGTGATTCAGTTGGAAATAGGACTCTGTTTCATGCAAGGATGGACTTTAATGATTCATTTCATCGTCAATGATTAACTCGGGTGCTGTTTTGTGGGCAACAATGAAATTAAGCATAAAAGTTTTGAGGATATTATATCTTTGAAGCTTGAAATTATTCATACTTTACGTGTTATAATATTCTAGATTTTTCAAGTGCAATTCAATTGCCTTCACAAAAACATATTTTATCAAGTTATTCATTCACTTGGCTTGCTTTCCATACATGGGCTTATTAAAGGTTATTAAAAATATTTCATAGTGAGTTCTTGTTATTTGTCATTAGTGATGTGGTTAAGGATATGTAAATCTATCTAGTAGACCTATACATGTGTATATAAGAGAAATAAAAATGATCCTACCTAATGATGTTTCATTTCATTGAAGAACTGATCTTGAATATAAATATCAACTACTTAGCAAATCACTTGTTCTCAGACTTTCACGTTGAGGAACAAAACAAACAAACATGACAATTAAAAAAACACTATCTACAATTGTATTGGAGCATGTCACAGCTACTCCTCTACAATGAACATGCATTGATGAAACAGGCTGTGACATTCTATGCAGCATAGATGGATGTTGCAAATGACACAGCCAAATATGGTTTCTTTACGTCTCTTTTCTCCATGCTTGGTACAGTATTTGCAGGTGGATTTTTTTCCTTTTAAGTGTCTGCAGTCTGTGTGTCTGAATATTGTCCTGTGTCAATGGGGTTACAGATTTTCGATGCATGGCAACCTTCCTGCACTTGAAACTTCCTATGAGCCGCTTCGCCAAATTAATTCAAAACTCTAACTGTCTGAATCGTTTTCTTCTTTCATGACTCTGAGGATGACTCTTCAACCATTGTTATAAAACCATTGATTATACACATATTTATAATGAAATGAAACATATATCGCCACCATTTCTTTGATAATCGTCCAACTGGATATTTGGCCCTGAGTTGGTCACATATGTCAACCCCTCGGTAATACTGTTGGTAATTTGTGACTGTCCTTGGACGGTTGACCTGTTGCACTGTCCCATCTTTCTGTTTCCGGTTAGCAATATCAGTGATGGTTGGATCTGCTGCTATGGATAGGACTATGACTGGTTTGTTGTCCTTCCACAGTGTGGCTGTCATTTTTCCATCCTGTCTGATTAAATGATCTCCTTGTTCCATATATGGTGGATATTTAAATTCATCTGGGAAGCCTTTACGGTTTTTCCTCATTGTGCCACAGGCATATATACCATGTCTAAATAAACTTCATACCAGTCGAATGGATGTAAAAAAAGTTATCAAAATATACATGATAAAATTTTCCTTTCA
This sequence comes from Megalonaias nervosa, assembly GCA_016617855.1. Taxonomy (NCBI): domain Eukaryota; kingdom Metazoa; phylum Mollusca; class Bivalvia; order Unionida; family Unionidae; genus Megalonaias; species Megalonaias nervosa. The sequence continues at coordinate 168,293 of JAECUM010000289.1, read as the reverse complement.
AAGGCATTGTAAACTTTTGCACAGCTTGATATCCAAGACCCTTCATGCTCTCATTCACTTCATCTGTATCTTCCTTCCCCTGGTAAAACTCAAACTGGTGACAGAAACCAGACAAACTATCACAGCGCATCCATACTTTTCAGGCCCCACTTGATTGGCTTGAAGGAAGGTACTGCTTGGCCTTGTGTCGACCCTTGAATGCAATCATACATATAAAATGCATTATTTTCGTGATAGAGCATTTAATGAAGTATTGTATGAAATTTTAATCAAAACTTAAAACAGGATCAGTGAAGGAAAAGTTAATTTTTTTATTTTTATCATTTTGAAAAGGTATGCAATAAATTTCAGATATTCATGAGTCTAATGTTTATGTATGGAGATTTGATAGATTGGAGCTGTGTGGTAATGGATATCTAATGTATGTTTTTGTGTGTATATGATATACACACATGATTGTTTCATATTGGACATACAATTGAAATCATAAATATATTATGGGGTTTTTTTGTTTTTTTTTTAATTATCACATTAATGTAAAAATGAAAGACAATAAAATATGCATACATGTATGTATGTGTATTTCTTTTTTGATCTCTATATGTGAGAGTGTGTCTGCTGTGCAATTTACTGTTGGGAAGAAATACAGTATTTGTAATGAATGTAGAAATGTATAAAAACCTCCATCAGTGGTTTGATGTTGGCAAGGCTTGTATGTCTTCTCAATGTAAGCCAGAACTTCATCCAGTATTGGACGTATTTTGTGAAGTTTGTCATGGTTAGGGTGATCAGCAGGAAAATTTGTGTTGTCATCATTTAGGTGTAGGTACTGGAGGAGTTTTTCAAACCTTCTGCATGGCATTACATTTTTGATTCCTTCATTGGATAGAAACTTGTCATTTGACCAATAAAAACTATAGTCAAGAGCTTTGATTATCCCCATGAAGATCAACATGCCAAGACAGGCAAACATCTCAGGCACACTGGTCTCTGTCCAGTTTGCATGTTGTTTAGCTGCAAATTTATTTCACTTAGTCTTTTCAAAAAGTCCAACTGGAAAATATAATTGGAAATAGTCTAGTTCTGGTGCTGTCTCCTGCAAATTATGTGATGGTCCTGACTGTTGAGTAAATGGACTTCTGTCAGTTTCTTGCACATCTGCAGACCAATTTGGCTGATCATCATCAGTGTCACTCGAGTCGGATGACATTTCAGTGTCGATATCTGACGACAGAATTTCAGATCCTTCATCATTAAAGGCATCATTATTTATGAAATCTGGTATTTCGTCGGAACTGAATCCAGAAAAATCGTTTTCACTTCCAGATAAATCATTGTAATCAACAGATGAGGACGACATCGCCATGACAAAATCAGGGAATTCCCTTCGTAAATACAAAATGTCACTTCCAGTATTGTCTGTTATACGATTTGATTGAAACTTTGCATATTGAAATAAATGGAAGAAATTAACAACACAGACATTATTAATTTTGTTTTTTTTATTTCATATGCCCTGCATTTATGGCAAATTTCGTGTTTTAAACACGTTAAAGCTACATTATACATTACAATGTATGGAAGAAGACGTAATTTGCCGTGCATTCTAAGAATGTGATTTTCTACGTAAAGAACATAATGACATTATTAATTTATACTATTAATGTAAAAACTTCAGCATCATATTTGGAAAAAATTATAAGTAACTGACATATGTTGAAAAGGCCATAATATTTACATCGAATTGAGGTATTACAATCGGCTAAGGATCCCATTTTGGATGCTGCCATGGGAAAAAAACCTACGTATAATTGATCAGTTAAATTTAGATTTTTATTTTCTAATGTTAGGAAATACGTCATTAACTTCGAATGTTAGTAAAGATGATTTATTATTTTTGACCAGCATTTAGTTACCTCTCGGCGAATCAACATTTAACATATTCATAGTAGATACTGTGTAAAGCGTAGAAACGCCTAGATGGGGGGCAATGGTAAAAGCGTAGTTATGCATAGACGGAGGGCAAAGGTAAAAGCGTAGAAAAGCGTACCTGGGGTGTAAAGGGTTAAAGGCAACCATGATTTCTCAGATCTCATAGATATTGACAAAAGTGAACCTGTGGAAAATAATTCCAGTGAATGTGAGGCTGCATTGGTATGATCTTATAATAGTGTTAATGTTTGAATTGCCCATGTTGAAAAACCTGAGCATGAAACTTATGAAAATGTAATTGAAAATGTTATAAAATCTTATAGCAAGTAATATGGCTGACTTGAAAGTGTTTTGTCTCCTTCAGTAATTTTTGTGAACTTTGCAATTCACAAAGCCAATCATTATATCAAGATTTTGTAAAAGAAATTATGATAGAGAGTACTATAGTTAAGCAGCATGGTCATTGAAAACACATTTGATCAATATTTCTTAAGACTGACTTGCATCTTTTACTGCAATTAAAGTTTTTACATTTAGCTCACAGCCAAAGAAGTATTTAGCTTACTCTATGTATACTATCCTACTTAGTATCGTGAAACTTGGTGAGGGGATGCATCTTGATGGTAAACTTCCTTTATTAATGACAGCATCAAACATTTTGATAGGTTCCCACAGCATGTTAACTGCGTGTTGTCTATGTGAATGAGTATAGGAATTAGAAGAGTGGACTTCCTGAGACCTCAGCTGTAGTGCCTGAGGACTGTTCCAGTAAAACATACCTGGGACCCAGGGAAGGCACTTTTAATGTTGGGTACTCACCCATGGATGCAATTTAGAATTTTCTTATCATTTTAATTTGAACTCAATGAAATCAAATTACCCAGGTACATATTTTCAAAAAACTGCCTTCCCTTGGTACCATGTATGTTTAAATGGAACAGCCCTAATCAAGATAAGTAATGATGCATGAACTATTCTTCTGACAATGGTTATACTGGATTCCACTCCAAGGGTACTCAAAACCTGTGACTTTCAACTAGTAAAATCTGGCTTCTGGGGATGGACAGTGATAATAGCTTCTGAAACAGAATTTAAGAAAAATGATTGTACAGAAAAATAAAAAGAAAGAAAAAAATCAATCTTTGGTTTTTATCAACTCAATATTGTAACTGTACTTTGATATAATTTTGATATAATAAAGACTGTTCTCTTTTATTGTTTTATCTCTTTCATGCCTCATCACAGGGGCCAAATTCTCAGGATCACTTTGATGTGTATTTATTTTCTGCATGATAATATTTACCATGGCCACTGGAGACTGCTGAAAGTTTTGCCAAGGCAGGCTATGTAATTGTTGATTACACTTGGGTTCTATGTAGAATGCTTCTAATTTAGTGCGTAATGGTCTTGTAGAATGAACCTATTGGTAATTTAGGGCAAAATGGTCTTGTATTTGAGGAATTGGTGAAGGTATTGGTGGTTTTAATTTTGGAGATTGTCTTCACCAGAAATGCTCCAGCAGAACTAGTAAAATCATCAATAATGTTATTTCCTGATTCCCATTTAAGCTCTCTTTTGAAAACATTATAGAAGAATCACTGGAAATGTGATTTGTCGTGGCACTACATTGCAGGCTAGTCTTGATGTCACAGTGGCACCATGTAGCCTTTGACAGTGTTAGGGTCTCCTCAGTAATGGTCATCTTGCAAGATATTGCTAAAACCATGCTTTCAGGTCTTGTTAAATTTGAATAGAAGCTTCCTTGGAGGCATTTCCTGTAAATTAGGTTTTTGGACAATATGTTTTATAAATGTTTTTTTTTTCAGTCTGGGTGGTTGAATTTTTTCTACACAGTATCTCTTTATTTTTCTTCAACCAGACATCTTCAGAGTTAAATGCACAATTCCTTTGAAGTTTGTATGATATATTAGGTTTCAAAATGCAGATGTACATAAGAGGCTGCTGCAATTTAATTGGCTTACCCTAGGCAGGTATTAAACCCATGACCCTGGATTACCTGTCCAATGCTTTACCAGCTGAGCTCTCCATGATTAGCATAGCTTGTCTGCAAGATAACATTGAAGCCCCTGGATTAAATCTGTTGTAAGATACAGCATTTATTTAAATCTTAATTGCTAATTAGCTCTCCAAACTAACTCTGCTTTTCCATCTCAGATGCTCTTGTTGCTGATATGTATCAGTTTTTGTTCACTATTTGCACATAACTTCTTTTACATAATGTTAATTCTTTTTCTTTTTGTTGCAGATGACGGGGCTGTGCGGTTGTGGAGAAATTATATCTGTGATAATTCTAGTAAAGATAAAGAACTGGTGACAACATTTCAGGCCTTATCTGACATGCTGCCTCTAAACAGAGGTATTTTAATTCTTAAATACTCTCTCTGCTCGCAAGTCAGCTACAAACCACATAGACCTTGATCTGCTATTGCATAATGTGCCCGCATATCAGGGTCTGTGTTGTTTGTTTTACTGATTCCTTCTAGCAAACTTCATAGACCCGGATCTACTACTGCATTATGGGATGGCAGATATGGGTCTGTGTAGTTTGCAGAATGGACTCAATTTATAAGCAAATAAAATATGATAATGTTCCATTTTGCTCTGAAAAAGATTAGCCTTCACTTAATACAATTAGAAATTACATGATTGGAATGAAGTTGGTAATATATTATTGCACAAGATGTTTTCAGTAATGTTTATTGTTCAGGGAATTGATGAATAGAGATTCAGTGATACTTACTGGCATTGCTGTATGATGCTTCATAAAATTGATATTACTTGATGACCTTAGATATTATGACACAGTTGGGCACTGATATTTATGACACGCTCTCAAAATGCTAAACAAAATTAACATTATATGACAGAGTGGTTTTTAATTCATTGGTAAAATTGTCTTTAACCTTTTAAACAAAATGAATTAACTCTTGCTTAACACTAGTTTACTGTGTCATGACAGAATTTCACATGCTGCTTTTTGTCAAATATAAACATACAGCATCATAGTGAGAACCTTGTTCAGGTGACCTTGTATATATGCACCATTGCCACTGTTTTGTTTCTGGTCTGTGATTAGAAAATATTTACTTTATAAATGTAAAGTTCTGATATGAAAGTTTATATTAATATAACTTAGGATCTTAAGCATTTCTCACACCTCGATTCTAAAATTTTGTGTGCATGTATGTTGCTGTAATTTTGACACCTTTTTGATTTATCATCAGTATATTATTATGTATAATGGGGTAAAATGTTAATTCATGATTGGTACTTTCTGCTGCCTTGTACCATTAGGCTGTGAATGTATCCATTATGCCCAGTGCAACTATTTGAAGCAGATGAAATCTAGATCAATTTCTTTGTCTTCTATTTTAATATTGGCAAATTCTAAGTTGGTAGATTTCATTCATTTAGAAAAAAATATTTAGAACTCTTATTATTCCGATTTTTCTTTGAACATTCCTAGACTTATAAAGCATGCATCAGATGATTGATGGAAAGATTAATCATAGTATATTCCTAGACTAATAGAACATATGTCAGATGATTGATGAAAGGTTATTATAATCATTGAGCATTCCTAAACTTGTAGAGCGTACACCAGATGATTGATGAAAGATTAATCATTGAACATTTCTAGACTAATAGAACATATGTCAGATGATTGATGAAAGATTATTGTAATCATTGAACATTCCTGGACTTATATAGATGATTGAGGAAAGGTTAATAGAAATTTTCATATGGTGTAGGATAGAAAATTTCCACCAATGGTCAGAATTTTGCATTAGACATGAGGCAGAAAAAGATAAAAGGTAGCTGTCACTTTATAAATTGTTCTAGACTGTAAAACATGATCACACACACATAGGAATGTGGAAAATCATTATTACACACTGATAAGAAATAAATAGGTAGTAAATTGTGACAGGTATGAGTGATTTGTGCATTAATATATGTGTTAATTTAAGGGTCTGGTTTAGTGACAAACTGGGAACAACAAACGGGGATGCTGTTGGCATCTGGAGATGTCCGTTTCATTAGGGTCTGGGACTCACAAAAGGAGATGAAAGTCCAGGTAAGGAAAATGGTCAAAAGTTTACTTTGGTGGTTTGCACCATAGACGTGTGCTTTTGAAAGACATATAAGAAGCTGTTGGCTGATATGTATAGTCAACCTTCTCAAGTTTCTGTAACAGGGATCTAGCTTCGCGTATTTGAATTAGGTTGGCCCAGTAGCTGCTGTCCAGATAACCACCAGATACAACTGATGTCAGCACAACCTCCTCAGGAGCAATAGTTCAGCACTTTCACTGGATTTGCCCAGAAAATTTATTGGAAAGTAGAGTTCATTAAATTCTTCTTAGACATGAAATTTGTTTGTGCTGCTTAGGAAAGAGAGGTGTCCATCAAATATGGAATCTAGCCATTATTCCCATGATGGATACCTGTGGCTCAGCATTCCTGCCTGCTATTGCCTATATTTCTAATGTGATTGGAATAATCTGTTGAAAGGAGAAAGAAATCTTATAGTAAATTATGTTTTACAAATTATTTAACCAACCAAAATACGATAAAACCCTTAAAAGTGACCAATGAATGTGAGCATCTTAGCTGATGCATCGCTCAACCTAAAACTGGTGCCACCTTTCCATGGTCAATGGGAAATAATATGTAAGAGTTTATTCCCTTGGTCAACATTTGTATATAGACAGAAAAGACAAAGTTTTGTCTTTTGCTTTATCTTGAGGAATATTAGTTACTTAGTTACTACCACAGAGTAGGTCACAATATCCTGCTTTTCAATATTAAGTGATGATAGTAAGAGTTTTGCATTTTGCACAATTTCTCAGACCCTACTGCATATTATGAAACTTTCTTGGATTTTTTTTGTGAGGGGCATTGCCATAACTAGGCCACACATTTTCTACTTTTCATTTCCTTTGATTATTTTGCAAGGGGCATTGCCATAACTAGGTCACACCTTTTCTACTTTTCATTTCCTTTGATTATGGACCGCTCCGGTGGCTTAGTGGTTAGAGCATCTGCCTCAGATGCGGGAGGTCGTGGGTTCGATCCCCGGCCAAGTCATACCAGAGACTTACAAAAATGGTACTAACAGCTGCCTCGCTTGGCGCTCAGCATTAAGAGGTTAGTGTTAGGACTGGTCGGCCAGGTGTCAGGATAATGTGACTGGGTGGGACATCATGCAACATGTCTGCGGCATGATGCCCCAGTGCTAGACATCACTCTAAACTGCCACACTGCAGACATTGTAGCGATATGACTGAAAAATTGTTAAAGGTATGTTAAAAATCCAAATCACACACACTCCTTTGATTATGTTCAAATTGTTCACTAAATTCCATTTTTCTAACCTGTTCTGTGTACATTTATGAAGATAGATGATTTGAACCAGAAGTACTGTGAGTTCATTTATATACATGGATTTCAATTTTCATGCCTTGGGAGGAAAAATGACATTTTTGTTGGTATCCAAATTTGTGGATTGGAGAAGGGGATCCTACAGTTTCATTGAAGGATCATTGTTTAGATCTTTAAAATCATTGTTTGTAGTAGCCATGAGATCCATCAGATCATGATGAAGAATAACAGTTTCATACTGCATTTCAAGAAATGTGAGATGTTGAAGGGATGGGGATTTTAGTTGAATCTACAGTGGTTTCTTCTTGTTAGACTCTTTTCAGAGAGGCAACCTCAGCTTAAACCAAAGTGTTACAGTTTACAATTTTGTCGTCCTAATGAAAGCCCCACCTTGCTGGTGGGGGTATCTTTTCATTTTAAAAAATATGGCAGCCTTATAAAGAGGAAATAATTGTGTAACCTTTTCCACTAAGGTAGATTTATTGTGGTCAGTTTGTGGCACATTTTTTAAATTCCAGGACATTCCTACTGGTGCCGATAGCTGTGTTACAAGTCTGGCCTCAGATACATGTGGGAGGTCATTACTGATAGCTGGATGTGGCGATGGAACTGTGCGTCTCTTTGATAGGAGACTGTCACCAGCAGAATGGTGAGTAAAAGAGATCCACAGTTTTGCTTAATGCAAGCTAACCTCATATTATTCATTGATACATAAATGCTTTTGGTAAGTCTATACTTTCCTCATCCCTAAAACAAGCCCATTTCTGAAGATTTTTCCCTTTCAGCCGAGTGATGACTTTGAGGGAGCACACAAGATGGATTCTCAAGGTTTACTTTCAGCAGGGGCCAGAGGGCAAGATAGTCAGTGCTAGGTAAGAAAGTCACAAAAAAATATGTCAGATTTATACCGTTCTTTTTTGCTTTAAATTGTAAACTTCATCTGTTTTATGTCAGTCCATATTATGTCCAAGTTACAAGTTGACAAGTTTTAAGATTTACTCTTGATGGTTTGATATAAATATAGATGTGTGTGAAGGAAGATGCTGACATCCTTTGTACTCATGTACAAGCAAACAAGATTAAGCACTGCTTTAGTTAAGATTGTAGCTAGGTTTTTCAGTATTTTAAAGACTGTAGCTAGGTTTTTCAGTATTTTAAAGACCACTATGAAAACCAAGCTTTCAACATTTAAGGATTAGGCACTTAGACAAAGCCATTGTTAGCAAACCAAGCTTTTTCAAAAGAAGCTTTTATCATTTTCATATTTACCATATGCAGTTTGCAGTTAGATTCATCAAATAAGCGAGTATGTATGGTAAAAAGTTCTGTCAAAATCGTCGCCAGCATCTTGCACACATTGGTCAAAGAGTGGGAAACTTGAAGTAAATTTTCCTACTGTTGTGGGTCTGATACCACATGATTTGTGTACATAACTTGGTGTCCCTTGTCATTGTCAGCAGAAGGTGCAGCACTTGTTGATATTTTTAGCAGACATCTTTATACAAAGCTGCTGTCTAGTTTAAAGGAAAATGGCATCATAGCGCTGTTTGTGCCAGCTGTATGTTGGATAAGGTATAACCCTGGATTTATGTCATGACCTATCTGCCTGCCCAGTAAAATCAACACAAGGACAGTGGAGCTGTGTTCTTCGGATCTCAGTCAACCTGAAAACATACACCCTCAAGACAATTCATGCAAAGCGGACTATATCATTTATGTCACTTGAAATGGACATATTAATTTGAGCAATTGAGAAGGCAGTACTGACTTTCCAATTATTTAGTTAGCAGTAGTATGCATGAAAGGTGTTTAGTGATAAAAATGTTTCTTGAGCTCCATCTGCTCTGTGGAATAGAGAATACTACTTATGATGAACAGAGTTATAGCATTGCATTGAAAACATTTTTTCATTCATAAAACAACTCATTTTGTAATCGGACATGGTAATTACTTTCACTTTGATATATCAATTCAGTAAATAAACACTGCGCTTTCATAGCCAATAATTATTTTGTATATTGTTATGGATAAATAGTCACTGACAAACTGTGATTGACATTTAATTTTTCTTTGTCTTCAAATTTCATTCATTGATACATATATATTGCATATTTACCTGAAGCCTGATCAAAGCTGCTAATTCAAGCACAGAATAAGTGTTTTCATAGCTAATTTGAAGTGTGTTTGAAATTTATGAACATGTCAGGTTAACTTATGGACAGGATAAATAAATATTACCATACTAATTTTTCAATTCAAATGCTAACCTACATGTACACATCATCTTCAAATTTAATAGTAAATGTTTTATTATTATATCGTTATTGTTATACAATTTACTTTGATATGAAATGATTGCAATTCTTAAACCTGCTGCTTTTTGATCTTGAAAAATTGTAATCATGCACAAACCCTTTATGAGAGACCACCTGCCTTGATGCATCTTATTGGCCAAAGTGATGGTCTCACAAGACAGGTTTTACTGTGTCAGATATGGCTTGTTTTGCAAGCATATATATATATATATATATATATATATATATATATATATATATATATATATATATATCTATACAGATGGATGGATATGAGGAACAACCAGTGCAATTCAGAATAATTTTAGTGTTCACCATTTATCATGTCAGCCTAACAAGTGAGATAAACTTGTGGTATTTGTTGAAAGCAAATTACTGCCAATTAGTTTAATGTTAATAAAAAAACATTGGAAAATTGTTAACTTTGTGGCAGCATTTCATTTTAAGTTTGAAATCACATATGCCACAGTGAAGTGACCCATTTCATTTAATCAGTGTTTTTGAAAGAATTTTTACCTAAAAGTGATATTTCTTCCTATTGCAAATGTGCTAAAATTCTATGTGGTTTATAATAATTAATTTAAAGATTCATTAAAATATATTATTATATGACATGGACATGTGATTTTGATAAAAGATTCCACTGAAATTTGGACTACTGACAGGGAATCACAAGCATTCTGTTTAGAGTATATACTTGTATTTGAGTATGCAACACACATCACTTACGAGTGACAACATTTTTTCTCTGGCTTTGTCATTCCATCCATCAACTCTTTCACTGACCTTCATCTGTTCTTGCCTTAATTTTAAATTAATGTTTTAGCACTGAAAATTATCAGGGAAAGGAAATATATGAGAAACATTTGCCAATTTGTCCTTGTTTTTTATGCACCCACTGTTTCCAGAGGGGCATCTTGATTTGGTCCTGTCTATTCATTCATACATTTGTTCTTCTGTCCATCCTGAGAAACTTGTTAGTAAGATTGCACAGAAACCACTTTTTGTACATAAATTAATTTGGTTAACATATTGGAATGCTAATGTGGATGACCTGATTAAATTTTCATGAAATTGCAGCATTTTTATATTTTTTGCTCTTGCCATTCTGTGGAGGAGGCAGGTAATGTTATACATTTCTGTCTGTCATGCCATTTCCCATCCATTACAGATTTTGTTTCCATGCAATAATATTTGAATATCATAATGAAATAAAGCCAGATTTGGTTTGGCGCTTTACATTACCTTAGTGAAGTTCAATTTCTGCTGTATTCCAACAATATTTTACAGAGTTAGAGCTCATGATTGACTTAAGATTTATTTATAGTCCGCATGATTTAAAACAACAATTCAACATAAGCTTGAATCTACTTTTTGCTGACATGTTAAAAAAAACTAAAGAGGCATAAAAACAAATAAGATTTGCAGGACATACAGCCACAATACAAGGCATAGATGCATAGTGCACAACTTAAGTATAAGAAAGCAAAGCATTTAAAAAAGGCAGTAATTAAAAGTGAATTTAGTATTTAGGCAGCTAAAAGTTTTTTTTCAAAACTCGGGTTAAGATGATGTGATAGATGATAAAAAAGAAATGTGTAGAAAAAAAATACAATGTTACTTAAAATTAAAGGTTAAAACCAAAATTTAAATTAAAACAACAGCACCATTTTAGGACTAAAGGCATGCTGAGATGCATTAAACGAAAGGAGCTAAGAGTAGGGCACTTGATAAAACATAAGGACAGAAAACGAATGGGTAACACAGGTATTAGTTGTCATCATCATGGCAGGTGAGTGGGGGAGGGGATTATTTGAACATAGTCATTACCATTCCAGGAAAATGCTCGAAATAAATTTAAATTTGATTGGTTGCTAAAGTGATTTGATACTTCATTCCGTAGAATGTCAGCTGCATATCTAATAGGTTTTTTTCCCATATCTTGAGGTTTTAATTTTTGGGATGTCTGAAAAATTTTAAATCAAAAATTGTATTTATTGTTTAAACATGTCAAATTATCCAGAACTTTGGGAGCTCACTTACTCAGAATTTTAAGTCTCCAGAGCCATAACCCTACTTCTACGTACCTTCAAGGTTGGCATTTTTACCTTTAGTATGAGTTTATGATAAGTACTTGTGTAATCATCATACATAAATCTCAGAGCATGCTCTTGTGATTTTTCAAATTTTGTAGTGTTCATGTAACTGCATAAATGCCAGGCTAAGGGACAGAAGTTGAAGTCGGACAGGATAAATGTATGCAAGATTTTCAATTAGAACCTTGCACTTTGGTGTCTTCCTCAAATGTGTTACCAGTCATACTATGTATAGAGTACATCCACTACCTTGCAAATCCAGCCCATCCAAGCTAAACAATATGTTTGTCATGTCTTTTAGCTAGGTTTAACAATATAAGTGCATCCTGATTGCATTGGTGGAAATCAGATGAGAGTGGCCTCCCTTTGATAGAGGGATCGGTAACAATTTGTCAATGACTGGTTTCAATGAGTGACAGAACATTTTTTCTCTGTCTTTCTTACACCAGGGAAGTATACTTGGGCTATATTCTTGTCTGTCATCATAAACAAATATTTTATACTTCACCTGTGTAACTTCATCATGCAAAAAAGATGCCAGCACCATTTTAATTGTCTGTCTTGTGCTGATAGTATGTAAAATTCAGTATTTTTTTTTGTTTTGAATTATATTAACTAATTCTTTTGTTATTATATATTGTGTAGTCATACATGTAATTTCCATTGGAATTTTTTATTATTAGCATCCACTTTACAGCACAGTGTGATGCTTCACTGATTTTTTATTTGTATGCCATTGTTTACTCCATACACAGGTGTCAACACATTTAGAGGGCTAAGTGCATGCATGGAGTGCAAATGGTTCGTGCTGAAGACTTAGGTATATGCAGTTTGTTAGGAGTAATCAGTAGAACAAACAACATAAATCCCATTCTGCCCCTGCATTATACAGCCACAAATCAGGGTCTGGGTTGTTTGCAGTTGGACTCGACTTACAAGGAAGTATATATGGTAGTACTAGATAATGGCGAAATAATCATAATAAAAGCCATGTAATTGAGTGTTCCCTGAACTGGCCCTTGACAATGCCATTTGATAATTTTCAAGACTTTCAGTTCCTACCTTCAAAGTCGTGATATATATCATGGTGATTGAGACTGTTTAGTGTGGTAAGTGTGTGTTTATGGTGCTTACAAAACACCTATTCAGAATTTGTAAAATACTTTGTTCCAAACTAAGTAATATACCATATTGTTTGAAATTTTATTTTGTCCTTGACTCAAAATGACTTTTATATAGATGAACCTAAATCACATGTATAGACCTCATGTGCAGGTATAGCATAACCCAGACTCATTTGTCAAAAATCAGTTATTGCGAACATTTTGGGGTGTGCCTTATGAAGTTTATTATCTAATGAAATAATTGTTTTAATGTTGTGCTTGCAGTAATGATGGTTGCCTACGATTCTGGGACCCCAGATTTACAGAGAGTGTTCGCTTCCTAAATCTACAGCAAGGATTAACTGCTGTGGAGTTCCATCCTCATGCTGATGTCCTGGCATGGTATTAATTTTCATCACTATTATTATTTTTTTTATTATTATTATTATTATTACTCAGAGTATACTGCATGGAGAGAAGGAAACTTTAACATATGTATTGAGAACTGCATTCACTCACATATAGCTTTGCATAAATTTACAGTACAATGTCAGTACCAGCAGTGATCAGGTGGAATTTATATACATTTATGTGCACTTTTGTACACTCCTAAAATCTCGACAGAACCAGAACTGGGCCACTGACTATGAAGGGAAAGTGCCAATTTTTGTGTCCTTTGATATAAAAAGAATGAATGTTTTCAGTCTTGCAAATGTATACATAACCGATGATAGTGGTTTTATATTATGTCATATGCAACACACATACATGCAGATGAACAGAACACACACACACACACACAAATATGAAATTTCATCAATTGCTATCTCATTTATACCAGAATGTACCAGAATTAATCTTTATATTCATTACATTTATGTTTTTAGTGGCTCCCTGAACCAGTACATTGGGGTCTACAACCAGTCTGGAGATAATCTTAGCACAATCAAATACCATGAGGGTTTCCTGGGTCAGAGAATTGGTGCAATCAGTGCTCTGGCGTTTCACCCATACAAGGTAAGCAATAAAGGTGAATATATTACATGTTCTGTGATATGGCCATCACAGTGTTCTCATCTAGATTGTGACATTATTGTATCTGTTGCCGATAAGGTTTTAGCTCACCAGACCTGTCACAAAAATTAGAGAAGACTACCAAGCTAGCTTCAGAAAAAAAAGTCATTCAATTTCTTTCAAATTTGTCATGTATATAGAAGTACAAACCACAAGATAATTCTGAAATATTTAATTGTAACCTCATGCTGAACAGAGTTCTGTCAGATTAGTATTTATTTTATTTGAGCACAAGATTATCATTTTAGTTCAGGCAGTTTTGTTACTGTTGAAGATAATAATGTTAGAAACAGTTCATTCCATATTGTATTATTCAAACAGTTTCATTGTAATTAACATGAATTTGAGATTCTATACATCATGTAACTGCAAAAGATTTGGCATTACACTGTGATTTCTTTTTGTGTTAGTGACATAGTGTAAATGGCCATTTGAATGGCCTTATGCTATGAATTAACAAATTTTAATGTTGTATGATAAAATTATTTATATTCACAAAACCATGCACTGGCCTACATTGTGTTTACATTGTATCCATCTATTGCATTGTGATGTTATCTTCACTATCCTTTATTTCATTAAAGGTCAAGTTGGCAGCTGGCAGCACAGACTCATTTATATCGGTGTATTCCACATCATGGAAACGTAGCTGATGAAGGCCTTTAATTTTCGTAGATGCTGCATTTATCAGTAGAAGACCTCATATTACACAGAGTTCACATGGCCTGTTATTGTCTAAAGTCTGCTGTCAGTTATCAGAACAGTGATACTGTCATGATACTTGGAGTCAAGTGCTACATTATGCAAATATGTCTGCTGCCCTGGCAGTCACTTTTGTTTGGCTTGATTCAAGGACTACTGTTCCAGTGCGAATTCTTTCATTTGTTGATGTGCACACAGCTGTTGGTTCAGAGGAGACAAAGTTTGAAATGAGACTTGAATAGGATTTCCACAATTACATCTTGAGAGAATGAAGTTTGCCAGTACAGTCCACCAAGTGTACACCTCAGAATGTTAACTTATCAGTTCATCTGCCTTTTATATGTATTTGTATTGAAAGCTGTTTGTATGACAATACTTGTACCAAGTTGAGTTTAAATGTCGTCTTGAACTTGACTTATCATCTGTGGTGTAATGCTGGAGCTATTGTCCAGAAATGAAATGCATAGGATGAATCTGTTTTTGGTCAAGGGACATTAGAACGTATGACTGGCAAATCAATAGCAAACTTTCTGGGGCTAAGGGAACAGACGTATTAAATTTCCTTGAATTCTGTTATCTACAATTTAAGTTGTCATCCAGACATAAATTTTTAGCAACAGTGACCTTGGTGTTCGATTTACTAATCAGGTTATCAGGAAAAGGACATGTTAGTCCAGCTAAATTTCACCAGTCTAGAGAAAAATGTTTCTTTTTCAAAATCTTATGTTTTTTCAGTCATTTTGTTAATGTAGGAATTGTATAATGATCATGTAGTAACCCACAAGGCAACCTTAATTCAGGATACAAGTAGATGAGACCCAGCATTCTGTTAGCACTAAGGCTTGGCAAAATATTTGTCTGACTTGGACTTTGTTTGTCACCATCTTAGCATCACTTAAGGTTTAAATTTCTATTAGCTTTGTGCAACATAAATTTTATAGTGATGCGAAAGGCTTTTCTTCTGCAGTTGAGACAGATTTTGCAATGAATACTTGCATTATTGCTACAGTGACTAATTTTGAGAATTATATGATGGTCTTAATCGCCTTAATTGTACTGTATCAGTTGTACTGAAAACTTGCATTACATGAACTGACCTTCAGTGACTTGGGTCATTGCTAGTGCCAACATAAATATGGATGGACATGCATTAAAAAAAGGTGTGTTTTTTTGGTTTATTTTTAAAATGAAAAATGCATGCCAGGGAGTGCACAGGGTCAATATTTTGAGACATGGGACAAAAAAACTTCGAGGAAACCTTGCAATCCTGCACTTTAGGCTCAACACACAAGCAAACAGTTGGATCCAGTGTAGTGGTCATGAAGCACCAACAGTCAGTGTACATGCATGCAGACTCAAAAGTTATTTTTAAAATGGGCATATTTCACTTCTTGTGATAAGACATGGATTTTAAAAATCACACTCTCTCTAAAATGCACTCTGCTTAGCAGATGCACAGTACGGGTTGTGTTTGTCAGTGTCCTGTTCAGCAAAGGCAGCTGCAGCATTGCTTAGTCCAGAAAGATAGCATACACAGAGTATGAAGGCATGGTCCTCTTAAATTGAAATAATTAAATGGTATTAATCATCATTGCAAGACTTTAACCTCATAAATACATGTGTGTTATGCTTGACTTTGAAAAGTTTCAGTTTTCATTGATAAATATATGTTAAAGAGAATGAGTGTGAAATTTATGCTACTTAAGATATTCAGTCTAATCTCGATGTGTGTTTATGGATCACATATAACGGCTGTAGATGCTGAACTTGTCAGTAGTCGTAGTATGGCAGTGAAGCAAATGTCTTTTTAGCAACTCTGATACATGGTCTTTATAATTCTGTCCTGTATAGTTCAAGTGACTGGAGTAATTTAAAATTTGAAGGGATATTAATTAGGAAGATGATAGAATAAGTTACAACTATGTGAATTTGTATTACCTTATTTCTGTATGTTTTTGAACTGTGTTTGTTTTCGGACACTAAAAATCATTTGCCAATGGACAATGTTTTACAGTATTTATTTTTCCTGAACTTGTGTTTCAGACATACCTTTTTTTCAAGTAAACGTTTCAATGTGTTTGCAAGTAGTTAAGCAGTCAGTTGTGATAAGGTACCTAATATTCTCAGAAAATACTTGTGCTTACTTAGCAAGAAATATTTATTGTGATCGTAAAGTTGCCAATAACTAAAATGACTTTCAATTCTTTTTGTCACTTGTCAAGAAAAAATTGCAACATTATCTTTTTGCTATTATGGAATTTATGGCCTTTTTGTGCAGGCCACCACATGATAGTGTCTGTTTATAGGCGAAGCCTGACATGGAAATCAAATATGTGTTTTCTGTATAGTGAATGCACAATGATGGCTAGAATATTTTAATGGATGTGTTATCGTTTTGAATTTTATTTTATTTTTTTTCAAAATTTATTGAATGATTATTTATCATTGTTTCTGTTGTAAATATCTTGATTCAGTAACTAAAATTATTATTGGTTATTAAATTGTCAAGCAGAAAAATAAAAGGAGAAAAAAAGAAGAATGTTAACTAATAGGTTATATTTGCTTTAGAGATTTAACATCATTTCACACACATACTGGTTATACATTGTGATATTAGGCCTTTGCAAGTTTTTTGTGTGCGATTCATGCCCCTAAGAAGCCTCTCACTGTTGTAGATTTTGAATGACTGTCGGACGTTATTCTACTCTTGATACAGAAAACACTTGCATTTTTCTGTCTTTAATACCTTCAAAATGAAATTCAGAATCCTCCTTCTTTGTTTTCTTTTTAGTTTCATTTTACTCGGGTGAAATTTGAGTTGATTTGAAGCATAGATTTTCACAATCAATAATTATATAGCAGTGGGTATTGGGAGATTTATTAACATTGTGGTTTTCCTGGAAAGCATAAATAAAGTCATGACTTGGATACATCCAGGCTGGCATTTTCTGGTGGGTTGACATGTATCAAGTACAAAATCTTGGCAAGTTTTACATTCATTACCCTACATATGAAGATGCATAAGTTTGCTTTTTTAACTTCATGGGTAGCTCATTATCACAGGTGCCAATGTTGCTGGTAACGTGTTTTTTCTTGTTTGTTTTTGAACACCAAATGAAATAATTTAATATGTTTTTGTACAACAATAATGTTTTTTAAAAACGAGATAAGATACAATATTTTAATTCAAGGTTATGAAAGATAGTAGCCTTTTGATAAGCACATCATTTTTTGATGGAAGAAGATACCTCATTTAATATTATCTTATGTGTATACTATAGGTATAACAGGAGTATCACCATCTGCATTTATAGCCATTTCCCTGACATTGGTTAATTTACAGTCATGAAATTTGGTTGGTTTTAGCTGATTTGACTTTATAATTTGTTCATATGAAACTGATCCACCTTGAAATATGGCTGCAGTTATGAACAATAGAAAAACCATGAAATAACATCTTTGAAAAAAAAAAAAAAAAAGAAACGAATCTGACCAAATTTTACAGCATTCATCATTGTGTGAAGGCCTTTCAAATTTTTATGCAAATAATCCCATTCCAGGTTCAAATATTGCAACCATTATTTAAATGAATACTGTGCAGCTTCTTCACAAAAATCAATCAACAGAATTTTACAATTTGATTGAAAACAGCCAGGCTTAAATGCTATTCAAATGTGTATATACACCACTCCCTTGATAACACACACATATAACTTGCAAAACCATATATAAAGGGTTCAGATGTGGATCCCATTTTTTTAATTATGATCAAAATTTGGTAATGAAAATTTGATATCTTGCTCGATTTATCATCAGAAATGGTGGTTAGTACCCTGAAATTTCAATCAACATTGTGAAGTTCTCAACTTTTAATAAGGAGTCATATATTTTGTTAAATTTTCTTTCCAGACAACATTCTGAGTACACTGTAAAAGAAACAATATTAAAAAAAAAAATGTGTATCAAAATTTGTCACCAATGCCTACTGGTGGCAACAATTAATAAATACTATTTAAATAAGTTTTGTTGGGTCAAATTGGTGTTTTAGTTCTGTCTTTTAATTTGATTTCAGTGTAATCATCATTAATGCAATATGCCTTCTTGTATTGAAATGTGAATTACGTCAGTCTACCATCACAGCTTTGCCTGCAAGCATTTCTGTGAGAACTAATTAAGTGCTGACTGCGTTTTGACCTCCAGCTTGTAAAAGTATTTGTTGTATTGTTACACTCAATTAAAAGCAGAGCTGCTTTGTATTATCATGTTAACTATGTCTTTTGTATCAAATCAGATAAGGGAGGTGAGCTAGTGGTAATGGTTGTGTGTCTGGTCAACCCATTTCAGTTGATCAGTTGAGCACAGTTATAAATATTATGTAAGTAACATAATTAAACTGCCTTAAATTAGTCTACTAATTCACAATGTGATCAAAGACATCAAGGCAACCAAGCAATATGAGTATTTCAAACATAAAAAGCTTTATTTCACATATACGGTTCATTATGGAGAAGTGAGTTTTAGAGTTATAGTGAACTTAAAATTCATAAATTGACATGCAGATAATTCCTCAAGGATGAGATGAAGTTTCACCATTACTTGTAATGAGATCATGGAATCACTATTTTACTAACAGAACAACTTAAGAAAATAAAGTTCCAATGGGTCTTTCACAAAATTTATGCCCTTAGGTTTTGGAATAAAGGAATCTTGCTTTTTTTGTCACTCAGCAACAAAAAGCTAGGACAAAATACACAAGATTTCATATGCCACCATGTCGGCCAATCCTGCGCGTCAGGTAATTCTATGCAATGATCCGTCATTTATGTAAACATTAGATCACGTGTTATTTTTTGTCAAAAATCCATTTTTGTCAAGAAAGAATGATCATATTTTAATTAAGGAAAGTGATATTCATAAAGTGTACAAAAATATCCCACATTTCAACTCCAAATGCATATGAAAATGTGATTTCTAAATGTCAACATTGAAGACCCACTCCTTCTTGAACCTGTAACCCAGAAAATCCTATTTACTATGTATCTCTTAGAATCATAACAGCTAGATACATTATATAAAAGATGGAAATGTATACCTTAAAAGAATTCTGCATCTTAATCCAAGTATCCAATTTTGCAAGATGTTGTCCCATACGTACAAAATCATCTGCTACCCAACATGTCAACTTGCTGCTAGAACAGGATTCTCAAGAAATTCCCCGGCGTATAGTCTGTTTCTAAAATCTGTAATTTTTCCCCATTAACAAGACGTTGTAAACACATTACATCCTATTCACTGTTGTTTCTCTTCCACATAATAGCTTATTTTTTATAAAAATTTGAACTTACTAATTTTTTTACCAAATCAGTTTAGTTTGCTTAATATCTCTTGCCATTTGTTGGCATTGTTACGTTGAATTTTGTAAAACTAGCTACAGTATAAACCTGACCAAATTACTCGACTAAACTGCTGACAGAAACAGTCCAAAGTAATGTTTTTCATTTCCATTGCCCGATGGATAAACATTACATCTTTTCAAAGCTGTGCGCAGAATAGGCCGACATATCGCGCGTCATGAAAACACGATGTGGTATCCCATGTGTTCAAAATTAATATTATTTTGAACAGAATATTCTGGTGACAATTGCCTCTTTTCAAATGGTAAGCATTGCAGTATTTTATTTTCGTCAATCGATCAAATTCAGTATGCGTTTAGCTTCAGTATTGGAGACGGAAATCTTAAGTGAGCAGATGTGCCAAACAGCATTGTACACATGATGGTTGTTGAAACCTTTTGGAGTAATTTGTTTAACCATCTTTCAGAGGTTGGACATCTTGAAAATAAAGGTAATTTATACAAAAAGACTGATCAACTTCATGACAAAAAACTCCTTATTAACAATATTCCCAATGATTATAAAATGGGTATTCTACCATTAAGCAACCTGGTTAACCCCCCGCCCCTTGATTTCCAGGTAGGATGGCATCTATTTAATTGTTTTAGATCCCTCAGTAATTCATGCTCTTGTTTATTGTGCGGTCTGTGTTTTTGGACCCAGTTATGTGAATTATCGAGGGAGAGGTTATGATGCTGATCTGCCATCAAATATGGCCACCTTGACTAAAACTATAAAAAACTTTAAATGTCTGTTTTGTTAAAAAGTGATCAACAGAATTTGACTAAATTTAATAGAAAGCATTATGGCATGAAGAGCTTTCAATGTTTGTACAAATGATGCTGATCTTCCATCAAATGTGGCCGCTTTAAAAAAAAATAGAAAGAC
Organism: Megalonaias nervosa; assembly: GCA_016617855.1. NCBI lineage: Eukaryota > Metazoa > Mollusca > Bivalvia > Unionida > Unionidae > Megalonaias > Megalonaias nervosa. The sequence continues at coordinate 147,385 of JAECUM010000289.1, read as the reverse complement.
CTTTCAACAACTACTCTAAAGGACTTACCAGAATTCAGCCTTATTTGACCAAGCATCCTTCCATGAACGTTTTTGAAATTTTTACAGATCATGCCATCCACCATCAGATATGGCTGCTGCTACAAAAAAAACCTGACAAACCTTGAAGCAACTTCTCTGAAATCACTTGACAAAATTTAACCAAATTTTGTATAAAAGCATCCATGCATGAAGGGTTTTGGATGCCATTCAGCCTTCAGATATTGCCACTATTAGTAAAATTATAAAGCCTTTAATCAACTTCCATTGTTAACAAGTACTCAGCAGAATATAACAAATTTTGACATAAGGCATTCTGGAATAAAGGGCTATCATGTTTGTTTAAGGAATGCTGATCGACCTTCAAATAATGCTGCCATTACAAAAATAGAGAAAAAAATAAACAGCTTAATCGCAAGCAGTTTTTAAACCAATTTTTTGACAAATTTCTACAGAAAACATTCTACCAGCCCACACATTTTTCTTTTTCCCAACTGACCTTGCATTTTGCATTTGGTAGGCAGATTTCAGGTTTATGAATATTCTCCGGCAAATGTTAGACTTTCACACTTTGCTTCGTCTTAAGGAATGCTACTGCCCGCTTGCATAAAGTAGTTCCCATTGACAGACTTTTAATACTGTAGCAATTATTAAAGGTTGTTCAATATCACTGATGCACTGATGAATTACAATATTTTAATACAGTCTCAACACTGTTCTGCAGTTAGTGTATCATATTGGTTTCACACTGTCCTGCAATTAGCATATCATGATAAAATTTTCACTCGGTTTTGCCATTAGTATATCTTGATACAGTCTCACTGTCAATACATAAGATAGTAGAATGACATAAATTATATGATCTAACTGTGCACAGTTAATTTCTTGTCATCGTTTTTCCTTTCTGATTGAGGTAAATAAAACAAGGTTGCATAAAGTGTAAAAAACTATTAACTGCTACAAACACTCTTTAAATTCAAAGAATGTTCGTATATAATTGGTAATTAATTTTTAAATTTTTGAAAGTATTTATCAGGATAAAGCCCTATTTATTTTGTTTTGTTCTGGTAAATTATTGATTTATCTCAGTATTGTTTGCACTTGTACATTTACTGTAGATTGATTATTAATCAGCTTTCCCTAAAAGTACATATCATATTCTGCTTAAATAACTACTACAACCCCATGAAATATAAATAAATGCTGGCCTTTGACTACGATACATCCATTAAAGGAAATCAAGCAAGAAAGCGCATTGTGCATGCTTTTACTTCCCATTTTCCCACACAATATCCATGGATAGATGTTTCAAAACATAGCAAAATATCACCTTGCAGATACCATACCAACTTGGCCATTTGGAGTTCTACTGATAGACATATGAATGTATATTTTGGCATGATCATGACATCAGCACATGCTTTGTTTAGTTTCCAGAGTCATGAGTTATATTTCTATTGTTTTATTTTGAGTAAAAAAAGCTGTTATGCATGTCTATTGACAGAATACAGGAATATGTGGCTTTCATTTCATCAGTCCCATTTTGGACAGAGTATTATGTTCCTTGTCAACTGATTTAATATATTTACATGGGATGCTGCTTGTAATCGGCATGACTAAAAATCATTAAACATATTCTGATGCAGTTCGATGAGAACATTGTTTAATAGACCTAGATATGTCTTTTGAGATTTGTCTCATTGGCTCAATGTTGGACAGAGTTGTGGCCCTTGTCAGTCAGCTTCACATCTTTAGATGGGATATTGCTTATATTTACTAGTCCTTGAAAGAGTTAGAGGCATCCCATATCATCATTTTGAGCAGTCATGTCTCCTAAATTCCAGTCTAAACCCAGCATTGGTTTCCCAACACAAGTTCCTCCGTTTTGGGCCCTACAGAGCAATTTATAATGAGTGGGTCCCTTAGCAATGCATCTATCACTAATAGCCATGGTTGACTAGTGGTTATTAAAAAATCATGTGATATCATCTAATCCCATTAGAAGTTATTGTACATTATGGCATATGTGAATGTTTTTGTCTTTTTGTAATTATTTACATAAACTTACCCTACCCTTTGTTCCTTTTGAAGGTGCAGGAATAGTTCTTGTTAAAAATGTATAATTTGCACACATGAAGGTCATAACAAGCACTGGTTGTTGAGAGTATTGTAAATGTATATTAAAATTCATGTCTTGCTTATTGTTATATGCTGTTTTATTAAAAATTGCACTAGTTGTAAGTAATTGTAAATAAATGTTATTTCATGTATCGGATAAGGTTACACTATTATATTAGAGATTTTTCAGTATTTTGTGCAGGTTTTCAAAAGAAGTATTTTACTGTCCTTAATCCGTTTCTAAAGGGAAAATCTAAAGGCTTTATGAGAAACTGTTTCATTTTTTACACTTTTCGTGATATTTGCAAATGCTTCTTCAGTGATAAATAGAGACCCAATTAATAACAGTTATGGTTGTGTTAAAGAGAGAAACATACTTACATTTGCCTTGGTTCTTCGATGTCTATTTGAAATGTTGGTTGTTTCTTTATTCCATTTGTCACTGTTTGGTTTGAACTATACCAACATAACTCTTATTACATTTTTTTCTTCTTCATAAATTCCCAGATTGTACCAGAATCACACAAGATGGGATTTGGTAAGAACATTTTAATAGATTATTCAGCTTATTGCCTTTACCCAAAAATTCAGTTTAGAATGCTTGTAAGGGTTTTGGTAAAACTTTGCACTTATATTAAGTTGTAACATTTTTTGGTCTAACCATCTCTATTTTCCTTGAAAATTGAATAAAAAAGAGGTTAGTTAAGTCCATTGTAAATTTAAATGCTTGCATCATTAATAACATTAAAAGGAAATAATTGTTTCAGAGTGGTAGTCATTTATTTTGCAAAGTCAGGGGACAGTATCATTGACACACAGCGAGCAAACTTGAGGGATTCTTCATTTTATAATGTTATGTCACTTCTGTTTGTAGTGTACATGTATGCATTTAAAACTGATATTAATTGTAGATCATAAATTTGTTGTTACAATATGTTTAATTTTGTTTTTTTTTTCCTCAGTTACTTGATTCAGGTAATTCATGCATGACTATAAAATGAACTGTCTAAACCAAAATTTTACATCAAGCTGATACACATTGTATGGAAAATCAAAGTGGATATACCCATTTCCATATGAATTTTTAAATAAAAGAGAACCTCACTATTATTCCATCTTTGTTTTAGCTGTATTTATTTGTTTTGTTTGATATTGGTCTGTTTAAGATTATGCAGTTAAACTTGAACCTATTGTAGAATGTTAGTACATGGAACAATAAAGGTGACAAAATTTTATATAGAGGATTACTGCAACAGTAATATTAGAACATGGTTTCTGCCAGTGCAACTTTACTGTTAGAACCTTGTTGGAGGAGTTCGGTGTATTACACTTGTAGTTGCTGAGTTGTAGAATTTAATACCAAAAGCTGAAGGGTGATGGTTCTAAAAGTAGAACTTGGCTACTGTGTTGCACAGAACCCCTCCAGTAAGGTTCTGATTGCTTTATTATGCTGAGTAAACCACAGTGAAAGAAGTTAAATCACAATGATAATGACATCGGACTTGACTGATGACACAAGTCAAATTGCCCGATTACAGAAAAGAAGACTAGTCACTGAAGCAGTATCAGAAAATTTTAGCTATAACCTGTTGACTCTATGAGCATGACCCAACTTGAGGCAGGAATCCTATGTGAAACATGTACCAAAATCAAACTTTAGTAAATGACACAGCTTTGCTGGAATGAACTTGTTTGTTTGTTTGGTTTGGTGCTTTATGGCACAGCAACACAAGCAGGGTTATTTAATGCCTAGGTAATTGGAGAATAAAATTATAATGAAATGTGCCACTTTTACTTCAAAAGAATTTATTTCACTAAAGATTGTTTCTGTTGTTACAACTAATTTTTTTTTTAAAAAAGCATGATGTTGATCTGTATTTATTCAATTAAAATATTTCAAGGGTTTATGAATATTAAATACTCTGTAATCTTGCAAATTTTACTTTATTTCCTTCACATTAAATGTGTATGTGAAATATAATTTCTGTAATCTTGTCAGTTTTAAGTAACTTACATAGTTGATAAAAAAATAATTGCCTGAGAAATGTTTGATGTGATTTTCTTTCAAGAAAACAAATTTATTATACATAACAAATTTTCATGAGGCACACTAAGTTTAAAGGTTGTTATACCGACTTGCTCAACAATAGCAATAAATAAATAAAATCAGTTAAATAAGAAAGGAATCTATACATGAATTTTTTTTTTTGCAGTACTGGTATATATATTTTTAACCTTCTCCTAAATTGTTGGCAAGATTATTTATTAACTGTATTTCATTTAAAAAATATGCTTTGATGATATGTAATACCGCACAAATACAGATATCCTTTACATTATTTAGTTGTATGTATAATATAACAACATTCATCATACTTGGCACGTGGAAATGTGGATCAGAATTATTGTATGTCACTCATTTGTCTGGATCTTCAGTAAGTGCAGTAGTTCCTAACTATTCATTAGGTTAGTCCCACTTTTGTCCTCTCAGACCCCACCTCATTACTTCTGGTTGAAATTTCCACCTTAGTTGAATAATAATAATAAAGATAATAATAATAATAATAACTTTATTTAAAGATGAAACTCATTTGGTCAGTAGACAAATATTCCTAATAAAGAAAAGTGACTTTATAGAGACCTATAAATTATGCTTTATGACCAAAATGTGTTTCTTATGAAACTTAGTTGTAGTACAAATTGATGGTGATGCTGGAAATCTCACTTTACAAAGCTGAGTTAGGTTCTTGTTGTTTTGGTTTAACGCCATTTCTTAGTGCAAGATTGGCTATACATGGCAGCCAGTATAATTGGTAGAGAAAAAACGTGGGAAAACCCCAGCAAGAACCACCAACCCAGTGAAAGCTACTGGCAGCTTTCTCACATACTTACTTTGGCCAAGCCTGAGATTCGAACCCATTTGGACTGAGGTGAGATGGCAGTGATTGGAAAAGGTGAGCACTTTGGACCATTCAGCCACCTGGGGCCCCTGCTGACTTAAGTATGATTGCCATCAAGGTGCATGCAGTGTTGCTTCTTGAGTGAGATCAGAGGACATTCACCCCAAACTGCCCAAATTTAAACAGGTTAGGGATCATGCTGGAGCAAGGTCAACAAAAACTTGGCAAAGAATATGATAAAACGCATGAAAGGTCATCGCATAATGTCGTGCATCATTCACGGTGACTGAGTTGCCCAGAATACATAGCAATGATAGTACAGATTGTGAAATACCCAGTGATGATAAATAGATATTAATGATAGTGATGACAGAGAAAATCTGTCATAATCTATAAAATAGCAAAGGCATCCAACCTCACTAACCAATGGGAGAGACCTATGTACAGAAGAGCAGAAACCATAAGCAGAAGAGAGGCTGAACCCTACAACTTTTTTTAGAGGGCTCCGTTTGCAAAAATAAGGGTTCTATGAAGACTGAAAAATAAGGTCAATAAAGCTAAACCGAAGTCGTTAACCGATCATATTTCCATACAACGGGAAACAGACACAATAAACTTTTTTGTTACCCCGCGCTGACTATTTTTTTCAAATCGTAGGCGTGTTCGTTTGTGACACGCACACACATGTATTGTCGTTGGCCTCTCTGCTGCTGTAATTAAATCATCGTTATATCAATAATGATCAGTGAACCACACTCAGCTAGACTAGCTCGAGATCGACTGGAGGCAATCAAGAAATATATACCCGTGAGAGATTCTGTCAAACAAAAGTTACAAGCGCGTCAAGAATCTCAGGTGGAATTTGCAGAAGGTGCAGAACAGTTATTTAAACCAATTGTCGAACCAACAAAACAAATTATTAAGACAACTAAGGCAACACAAAAAGCTCTTGAAACATTGCCTTTTGATATTGCTGGGCGTCTTCAACCTCCTAAACCGCCACCTGAAGGTCAGCAACAACCTTTTCTAAGAATTAGAACTAGCATTACAGATAAATTCACACCTGAAGGTCTTGCCGCTATCAGGGATAAAACCCAAATAATGGATATTGCCGCGTATGGATATTATGGAAGACAGAAATATGTAAAACCCGAATATGTTAAAACTATGAAATCTACCGATTGGATTAGGGATGTATATTGCATCGCTACTTATACTCTGCAAATCAGAACTGAGATAGATAAAAATCAGTTTGATATTTTTAACCAGGCAGTAGATGAATATATTGCACAAATAAACCAAGCAAGAAAACAAAATGAAGAAGAAATGAAGTCAAAACTTGAAGAAGCTAAACAATCAAGATAACGAAAAGAAAAAGAAATATAGTCGAAACTTAAAGAGGTTGAACGAGCAAGCAAAGAAGAAGAAGAAGAAGATTTGGAATTACGTTCACCAAGAGAACCGAGATCTCAATGAAAGAGACAACCATCACCTGACTCTGGTGCAACTGAGAGTGGTATAGGTACTCAGGGAAGTGGTCTTATTACTCCATGTCCCAATAATGTCCTTGCTGACGTGGATAGGTTAGAAATCCTCATTGGTGGAAAACAAGCCGGCAATAATTCCCCAGAAATCATCAACGAGATAGCATCAATCTGCCAACGATTATTTACAGGCAGTATCATGGACATTAATGTTTACCGGGAACTCATCGATGAAATTACCGACAATTACTACAGTAATTAAACAGTTAGATATAACAACTATAATAAAATGATTATACGTAATGCTCAACGTGGACCGACCATGGTCAGGGTGATAAATTCGTGATTACCTACATCTAGCGCGTACTACGGCGATGGACTTGGTGATGTTGTTCAGGGTCTATTCGCAAGGTTAACTCCAAAAGTAATACCTATTGCAAAACAGTTAGGCATGAAAGCTATTGATGTTGTTCGTGATAAAGGTATTGGTGCTGTTGGCGATGTTGCCGGTAAAGCATTCTCGGTAATCTAAGAAAGATTAGCACGATTGACATGATGAAAACCTCAACCAGTACAATTACCCAGCTCTGAGGTAATGCCTGCAAATGTTAGTAAAATAATAAATAAAACTGCAAATCAAAATCTAGCAGAGTTTGCTAGTGTACCACTATCAGAAAAAGAAAAAAATATATAACCGCTAGTCTGGTAGCAGGAAGCAGTCTTCGTGTTAGACGAAAATGATAATAATAAAGATTTTTAAGCGTATATCCGATACCGCATTCGACATAGATGCACCAGTACTCAAAGATGAGTCTGTGCATGATTATCAGTATTATTCTTACAACGCACCAAATCCAAATGAACGTTCGCGAATATGTTTACAAGTTCATGATACAAGCAGATATTTTTTACCTGCTGAGGCATTTATTGAAGTAAAAGGGAGAATTTTGGGAGCAGATGGTACAGGAGTTGCGATTGGTGATCGACCTGGTTTTGTTAACAATGGTATCATGGCGCTATTTAAAAGTGCTATATATGTGATTGGTGGAAAAAACATTGAAGAAAGTAATAACGACGTTGATATTGCCACGACGATACTTGGCCTTGCGAGATACAGCGATGATTATATAAGATCAGCCGGTCCATCAATGATGTTTGCAAAGGATATAATTGATAAACCAAATAGTGATTATGTAATTATGGGTAATGTAAGAGCTGCAGGAGGAGCTGCTGATGGTCCTGCAGTATTATCGATAAACGAAAATTACAATTTAGGATTTGCCACACGCAGATTAATGTTAAGTGGTGATGAAGAGTTTTCATGTGCAATTCCATTGTCACATATCTTTGGATTCTACAGAAATGTCAGAAAGGTTATTTTTGGAGCCAAGCATACAGTTATACTTGATAGAAAAGGTGACGACAACAATGCAATCTGGCATTCCGACCCAGCTGCTGCATATATAGTAAAACTAACAAAACTTTCACTGTGGATGCCAGTAATGACTCCATCAATAACCGAAGAACAACGATTACTCTCTTTTATGGATCAAGGTGGTAAATCAGCATTGTCATGATTGACAATGACCACACACAGTACTCAGAGTGAAGTTGTTGGTTTATTTACATGGCAGATAGCATCACAGCAGGGTGTTTCTGCACCACGACATATATTTATCGCATTTCAGGAAAACTCACGATATGATACACAAACACAAAATCAGATGGTATTTGACACGCTTGGAGTTAGTGAAGTTTCTTTAAGGATAAATGGGCATCAGGAACCATCCGAAGAAGTATTACTGAATTTTGAACGCAGTCATGTCGCACATGCTTATCATCGATTGACGAAATTTATGAGATGTGATCAGAATGTTGATTCTGGTTTGCAAATATCTCAGCGGGATTTTACAACGCTGTATCCGATCTATTATTTCTCACTGGAACATTTAGATTTATTCAGACAATCTGTCGTTGATATACACTTTCGAGCTCGTGTAGCACGATCACCACTGAGACAACCCGGTCCACCGGTTATTTCTGGCGATTATAGAGTAATCGCGGTTATACTCAGCGATAAAACAATGCTACTTGAAGGTGTTGGTGGTCGCATGAGAATCATTGATATCCCTGTAGAAAACATGTAAATGTTGATTTAAAAATCAAAATATTATTATAAAATGTCATATCATCATGTCAACGTCAGTCTGACTCCTGGTCAGATTAAAAAACTACAATCAGCGTCCCACGATAACTGTTCAATGACAATATCGTTAAAACAAGGACAAATCTCAGGTGGTCCGAATAAACTATCACTGACAGAACGTCAACTCAAGCATTTTAATGCAGCTAAGAAATCAAGCACAGGAGTACGACTTAATCTTTCCGCGAGTGCTATCAGCAACGCTGCTAAAACCGGTGGAATTTTTCCACTTCTCGCGGCTATTCCAGCGTTGATAGCAGCGGCTGCTCCAGCTATTGCAAAAGCTGCTGCGTTAGGTGCTGTTGGAACTGCCGCTGGAATGGCATTAAAGAAAGCTACAGGGAAAGGTTTAAAAAGATCTAAAAAAAGGGACTTGAGATTACCGGGGACGCTACCACGATACGGTCGCGGTTTAAGAATCCCAGGAACACTTCGTTGATTCTTCCAATGTCCAATTTTGATTTACTTCATGCTGCTACCCAGCTAAACATAAAAAACTTCAAAAGTGTTTTTATGCATGATCAATTACCGCGTAAACCTAACCGCGTTGAAACTGGTATTATTAATCTCGATGAATCAACCAACACAGGTACACATTGGGTTGCATACGCGATTGATCCACGTGGAATTGTTTATTTTGATTCGTACGGGTTAGCACTACCAAAAGATTTTTTAAAATACGTGAGCAGGGATAAAAATATTCCAATCTGGTATTCAATGTTATCAACACAAAAAGTAACCGCCCCATCAATATATGGCAGAGAAGCACTTGCTGTACTTCACGCGATTTCAAAATCATCAGTGCCACCTCATAAAGTTGTGCACGAGTACACTGTTAACCAGCACCTATCGTTTTAAACAACCATTATATTATTGTATAATGGTAGATATTTACGGAAGATCAGCTAAACCTAAAACCCAACAAACACCAGGTGAAGACTTACTCAAACGAGTAACAAAACAGATCAGCGACAAAATATCTGATCTGCTCAATCTTGCCAACGTTGATCCTGGTGAACTTGTAGTATTTCAAAACCGTGAAGGAAAATTGATGAGTAATATTTCAATCAGCGATATCATTGTTCGTAACGGAGCAACACGAGAAAACTTCGTTGCCATGTATGACCGAGAAGGAAAGCTTGTCGCTAGTGCTGTTACTCCGTCGTCAATTCGAAATAGTATAGGTGAACGAGTTTTAAAGACCGGTGATATGATGACCGGCATTCTCAACATGAACAACAATGAAATTACCAACGTGGGAGAACCAACAGATAATCTCGACGCTGCAACAAAAAAATACATCGACGATAACAACATTCCGATGATAACTTTGTTGTCGACGATCAATGATGGAATGACCTCATTTAGAACTGAATTTTCTGATCATGTACAACTGTTTCTGAATTTTCGCAGAGACGTAAACAGAACCGTTAATGAATTTTTTGGAACTCCACCAACCGTTGATATAAAACTCGCCGACGTTAACGCAAGACTCAAAGATATCATCAGTGGAATTCCTAATATCGTTAAAAGAAACTAACCTCATTAAAATTCCTCACGCACAGATCAACAATATCGTATACACAGTATCATCAGGATCATCAACGTGGACACCGAGCAATAACACTATCAAACATACAGCGAAGGTTACTGGTGTGTACAGGCTGTCCATGTTGAGCTCTTCAAAATTTAGGATATTTACTACATATCCATGGCGTCATTCAACCGGTACTTTTTCTGGAACTGTATCTATAGTGTTAAATAAGGATACCGAAGAAACGTTTTTACTGGAATCATTTGATAAAAAATTAACCACAGCGTCTTACTGATGGTGTCTTGAATTTGTCGCTGAAACACCTCCATTGATTACTTAATCCTTCAGAATTTTGAATCAGTCGCGTTAATCTACTTAATAATAATGATCGATGCTAAGCAACACAGATACAATCAAGTATGTGAGTGTCAGACCAAACTGAAAAATATCATGGACGAGTACAGCGCAAAAGTAAAAAAATATCGCAGACGCGCAGTTGTCATCGACGTAGTTGTTTATTCGGCATATGCGATCATAGCTGGAACTGGTGTAATTTTGTCCGCGGTAACGATGACGTCACCGGCAGTTGTAACAATTTGTGTTTCAGCTGCAACAACAGTCGCTGCTGTTCTTAATATCATCGCAAAAAAATATCGACGTGTACAGCCGCAAAATTACACGAGTACACGTTAAAACTGCACGCGGTAACGTGCGCGTACTCAAAGTTATCATCGTTGATTTCGACGTGCCTCAACGACGGTATAATTACCGACAACGAGTTCGCAGCGATAATGGAGATTTACAACGAGGCATTAGAACCAGATTGTTCACAAGAAAAAATAGAATTATAATTAGTAGATAAAAATTGATAATTAAATAATGTCGTCGTCGCAAGAACTACTACAACAGATTGCCGCAAATACAGCACCGCTGAAAACAACGATGATATCAACTAGTTCAACTAATCCTGAATTCAGTGTTGTTTTTCCAACTGCAATTCCGGCACCGAAATAGCGCTGGCACAACTGCGAGTTTACCATAGTTGGCCAAATATCAGATCAAAATCGTTTTGGGGGTCTTCCCGCAAATAGCTCGCTGGTGTTCGCGAATAAAAATCGCGACGATGGAACTCCAGACTGGCAAGTTGTCAGTATATCAACGGGTAGTTATCAGATCGAACAAATCAACGAGGAATTCTAGCGCAGAATTAAATCTATCACAGGAAGAGAATCCAAAATAGCTATCACGGTTCACGAACCAACGCTGTCGTCCGCAATAGAAATGTATTCGCCTGATTACGTCGTAGATATATATCAATCGTCGATCAGAACTGTTCTTGGATCGCCTGAAATTCCACCCGCAGCGTTGTTGACGCCGAGATGAATTTCACACAAAAGAAAAAATATTTTCAAAACATTTCAGTTTTGAAAAACTTTACGTGAATACACTGATGATAAAACTGGTCAGGTTTTAATCACTGTAAAATATGATAAAAAACGACGTCGTAAAGCAACAAAATTTCTTGTTGAAGAACTCAGTGAGGGATTACTCGTCAACGTAAATTATTTAAAATCTTACTCGGACGATATCAAATCTGAACATTCAAGATTTTTTAATGATTTAAAAATTTTCTTTTTAAGTATTACCACGCACTACATCGTCACAAAACAACAAATCATTGAAACAATAATAACCTTAAATACAATTGCAGATCACCTTGAAAGGGTCAATGAAGAAATTATAATTTTCTTCAATGTTGGATCACAGCAAGTTAATGAATATTTTAAAATAACTAAGCAACAATTAAAAAAAAAATTATATTTCCAGGATTTGATAATACTGAACTAAAAAAAATTAGTCAATGATGTAATTGGTGAAACTTTCCAAAAGTTATGGAGGCACGGAGAAAAGTAGCTTCATCATCAACCATTCTCCGATACAACAACGATGTGTACGGTGGAGGTCGTCATGTATCACCGGTCATCGTCAATATAACATCAACGATCGCAGTCAATCTAGTATGCGACGCCATCGATGGCAGCTATCAAGTAGATTTACAAAAATCTAATCAAGCTCAGCAAGGATACATTTTATACACATTTACCCCTCAAGCCCCCCCCCCCCGGTTATTTAATTGTATCAGAGCCAATCAACGTTGTTTATCTGCGTGTGCTTTATCCACTGTTATCGTGGATACATTTTAAGCTTACTGATCAACAAGGACACCTTTTGGATTTACGCGAAGAATCACTGAACGTAAATCTATATGTGAGATCATAGATCTTATGTTCGTAGATCTCGCTTTCGTGGAACAAAATAAAAAATAGAATAAATATTAATATCAGAATAAAAATAAATATTATCAGAATAAAAATCAATAATCTAATTCTGAGTAGAATATTTATGATAGGATGCTTTGGTCACTTTTTTGCTATTATCAGAATAAATTATTATTATTATTATTATTATTATTATTATTATTATTATTATCTGATTCTGAATAAATAATCTTTTTACTGTATTTTAACTGGTACCACAGTCACAGTGACAGAGCCAGTTTCGTCGTCGTCTCTTTCATTTTCACTTTCACTGCGGGACGAGTAGTCTTCCGCAAGTAACTCTTGCGCGGCTTTACTCGCTGTCATAATCTCGTTCATTTGTCTTATACGAGCATTTACTCGTTTTTTTTCTTTTGTTTCATACTCGTGAGAGAATTTTGACCTAATTTTTTCGATTGAGTTTGCAAGAGGAACAAATAATTTTACCTGATCATCTGTAACTGTAGCCAACGACTGTAACATTGCCTGCTGAATCAACTTTACAAATCTGTAATCGGATGGTAGTGTATACCCGTTTTCGAATTTTCGAAATTGCAATGATTCAAAATCGCACATAACTTTTTCAGGATTAAGTTCATCAGAAATGTTTATACCGTCATGTTGTAATTGCTTAATGGCAACAATAACAGCATTAATATGTTCTTGATTCATTATATAATGAATATTTATTTGAATAAAAATATTTTTTAATCAGAATTAATATAATAATAAAAATAAAATAATAAAAATAAAAATATTTCTGACTCAGAATTAATATAATAATAAAAATAAAATAATAAAAATCTGAATCAGAATTAGCATAATAATAAAAATAAAATTCAGAATCAGAATTAATATAATAATAAAAATATTTCTGAATAATAAAAATAAAAATATTTCTGAATAATAAAAATAAAAATATTCCTGAATCAGAATTAATATAATAATAAAAATATTTCTGAATAATAAAAATAAAAATATTTCTGAATCAGAATTAATATAACAATAAAAATCTGAATCAGATTTAATATAATAATAAAAATAAACAATAAAAAATAAAAATATTTCTGAATCAGAATTAATATAATAATAAAAATATTTCTGAATAATAAAAATAAAAATATTTCTAAATAATAAAAATAAAAATAAAAATCTGAATCAGAATTAATATAATAATACAAATAAAAATAAAAATCTGAATCAGAATTAATATAATAATAAAAATAAAAATAAAAATTTAAATCAGAATTAATATAATAATAAAAATAAAAAAATTTCTAAAATAATAAATCGGTCGGTCTGCCATTCCACGGGGGTCCGTTCATTGCCAGTAAATCCTTTACCATGAGGTCCTAAAAGTCCTTTCATTGATGCCTTTTTTTTCTTATTGTACAAATTGTCAATGTGGCACTCTTCATTGGTTAAGGAATCTCCAATCGCCCACAGGCACATCATGAGGATTTTTCTTTTGGCGAACATTCTTTCTGAATGTCCTTGTGTGGGTACCCTTCATTGAGGTCACAAGGTCGAGGAGCTCACATCACCCTACTGTTTATTTTTGAGGGGTTCCAATTTTCAAATTTCATGCACACTCTCCCCAAATTAAACCCCGGAGTGAGTGCAAAACAACACCCACCACGTTGTTCAACATGGTGAGAAGTGTACATGAATTTCCTTGGGGAGCCCCCCCCTTATTGTTAGAAAAACCTGGCATCATACCTCCCCATCGACAATGTGTCTGCCATGGGTATCGAACTCCAGACCTCAGTATCAGAATCCAACATTCTTAACACTGTACCACAGTCCCATTCTTGCAAGTACATGTTCGGAAATTACTATGAAGTTACCTATGCTACTACGTGAACTGCAGTGATAAATCCTACACACGTTTCAGCTGAATAAAATGCTGTGTGATTTCACACACATTTCAGCTAAATAAACTGTAGTGCGGATTTATTTTAATTTCATACACATTTTAAATGAATACAACGTGGACATAAAATACCGACGGATGTATTGGAAACAGATGTTCTGACTGTAAGATCTAAAAATAGCCTAACTGGAATTTCACATATACCTACTGAGTACATATACAAGCAAAATAATCTGAGTTTATAGACCCTAGCCAACAAAAACACGGTTAAAATACAACTTATGAAAGGTAAATACAGATCACGGACTACAGATAATTGCAAAAAAAGAATAGCTATCTCGTTTAGTTGTTTTATACGAGCGTTCACACGTCAAGCAGTAACAAGCGGGACAACTGCTTAATTACTCTATCAGCGACGACAGAGTTATCTCGCTTCATGTGTATGATATTTAAATATAATTCGCTGATCGTATATATTTGAAAATGCTGATTTAGTTATATTATCTACCACAAATTTTACTGAAGCCCTAGAAATACCGAAGTATTTAGCAGCTGCATATATTGAGGAAAATATTTTCTCCTTGTCTGTCTCTACATTTGTAGATACAACTAATCTTGGAGATTTATCATTATAACCAACTCTTCCGAACTTACAATTCTGGCTTTGTGTAACAGCCCGTAAGTTAGATAAAGAATTATCTTTTGGATTTGAGTTAATATGATCTATCACAAATCCATCATTGATTATTCCGTAAAAACATTCAAATACGAATCTATGTGAGAAATAATTTTTTCCCTCAGCTCTAAACATGAGATACCCAGTATTAATAACAAAACCAACTGGGTTTTTTTCAGTCGATAGTTCCTGATTATGCCATAACGAGATGCTTCATAATTTTTCATGGTGGGATGTGTTACAAATTCATTTTGCTCCATTTATATACTAATATTATTTGTCTAAATTGTTATTTTGAAAACCTGGCGAGATAGTCTTCGGCGGTTTTTATGGGAGACTCGACATTTTTTTATCATAATATCGTTTCAGCTCTCTATATTTTTTACCACCACATTGCACACATAACCGTGTTTCTCCTCTGACTCCAACTCCGCACTGCAAGCACGGTTTTGGTCCTAGACTTCCACGCTGTAAACTTTGCATGTGGTAACCACAGAATTCATTTACGCATGCGCGGTTACACAGTGTTCTAAATCCTATCATTAACCAATTGCATTTATTGTTTGCTTGAATCATTATATATATAATTAAAGTTTAATTAAACATATTTTTGCCTTAATTATAATATGGAGGAATGCACGAGATTATCTGCAATTAAACTTTCTAGAACTAGATTTGATCTTGACAAGCTGCCGATACCAAAATTTAGTTTTTCGATGCAAGATTTGGCACTGATGAACAAGGAAATAACTTATCGTATCAACGAAGCCAAGAAGGAATTTCACGACGATGGCGCAGTTCATACGTGGTCAACATTTAATATTAGAAATGTTGTTGATGCTACAATGAATGACGAGCGAGGAAGGAAAATTATTAATTACCTCAATGATCAGCGATATATTATTCTAATAACATTTATTGTGCAGACAGACGACGACGTTTGGATTATCCGTGACAAACGTGACCCTGTCCGCGTGACCGTTGGAAGTAGCATCGTCATGTTGAATAAAAATTCCAAACCAGGTACGCTAACCGGCATTGACAAACCATATTACGAACGAGCATATCCTGTGACTGCAGTTGTTTATGCGTTATATCCAATAAATGATAAACCTGATGTTGATGATCTTGCGCCGATGAAACTGTCAAGGATAAATTGTGTACCTGAGCGAGGTACAGAATATTTCGCAGCAGCGAAACGAGGAAACGGTTTAACGGATTTTCGACGTGAAAAAATAAACACATGGGCGGAGCGAGTTAAAGATACCGGAGCATCTATCAGAGACGTTACCGAGTTAGAAAAGCGATTGAGATTTCCGATTACGGTGAAGACATTAACCGGAGAGATTTTATACGCGCCGAAATGCACAAAAAATGGAACTCCAATGACGATCATTGATCATAACGCGCATGCATGGACGTCAGTGGTGATATTTCCACGAAAGAGAACAATTAAATTTTACGACGGCGTTATATTTGATTCAATTAAAAATATTAGTAAGAGTGACCCTGTATCCGTGTGGTTATTTCGAAGTGTCGATGATGGAAATTACGATCAGTTTGTAAGGCCTAGCGGAGAAATTTATCGTGCAGAATCACTCCACGAAGAAATGAAAAATCTTGCGCTGAAATACACGAACGATGTTGAACAATTACTGAATAACTGTTGTACCATTCCATCAGTTGCTGCTCACTTTGCTCAGGAGAAAAATTCATGGAAACCTACAAGATCGGAATTTCTCGTTGATGCACAGCTAAGCTGCGTCGAATACGGACACGGCGGATTATGGAATACCGAACACGATTATAGCGACGTTATATCAGTTGATATGGTAGCGTGTTATCCTGGAAGTTTTCTTGGATACGGACAGTGTTCTCGACATTTTAAAAGATTTAGTCATCCAACACACGAGATGACAAGAGTTGCAATAAATGGACCTTTGCCAGATTTTGATCTGACTGGATTCGCCTGCATGGATTCATTTGAATTTGCACGAGATCTTCATCCGATTGTTTATGTGTGGTTTGGAAGACATTTCTGTGAAAAACACTGGGCTCCTATTGTATTGTTACGATATACGATTGATGTAAAAATATTAATATCGTTACGTGTAAGTGGCGCGATAATATCGTATCGTCCACAGAAACAAGTTTGGTTACCAGAACCCGATAAGTTTGATGTAGAAAGTGATGTCGGGGAAAATTTTCCTAATCTCGACGGCGATGAAGTTGTTAAACTTATTAATGTTGTATCCGGATACAAAAAAGAAAACAATGAAAAAGTTGCAAAAGATCTCGGCAGAAAAATAATAGGTAAATTTACTCAGGGTAGTGCGTATAATCATAAACGAACGTGCACGAGGTTGGTCATGGACGATGCAGAACTCGATTTTATAATTGCTGATACAACGGAGAGAAACATGTTTATAAACCGAAATGATGTTTATTTGTCTGACGGAACTAAATTAGGTACAATTGTGAGTTATATTGACGGTGGGTCACCGCAGTTTATTCATTTAAGATCTTCGATGCTCGCGTACTTTCAATAAACTTATTATCGATGATAAATAATTTTCCATCGACGGCAGTTAGAGTTGCCACGGATTCATTTTATATAAATAAAACATATCTGGATAGATGGATTACTTGGCACTGGTGAATGGGGATCATGGAGAATAAAACGCGAAAACATATTTAGTTATTCTGAATCTCCCGACGTTGAAATTGCAGAAAATATTACAGCAATAACAATCAAGTACCAGCATCGACAGCACCATCTGTGTATGATCCTGTAGCCAGGCATAAAACCGTATACGTAAATGGACCTGGTAGTTCCGGTAAAACAACACGTGTGATTGAATTATTTCGGAATTTTGATATGGTTGTACTGACGCCCACACAGACTGGCCAGAGAAATGAACGAACGAGAGGTAAAATCACAGATGTATCATAGTTTCTTTAGATGGTGCGGAGACGCATGGACTCCATCGCGGATGGGTGAGAAATAAATCCCTAAGATTATTATCTGGGACGAAATTTGTACAGTGTCGTTGGAAGTATTAAGAATGTTTCTTGATTGGCTGTTATTGAAGAATACTGCTGTGATAATGTGTGGCGATCATGGTCAACCACCGCCTTTTGTTGGACAGTCTCCACACGAATGGTTAAAAACGTTTGTAGATTATTATGAAGAAATAAATGATGATCATAGGGCTATTGATGAACCTCTGAAAGAATTTAAAATGTTAATCAAACTGCAGCCAGATAGAATGCAGTGCGAAATAATGCGTGGAGTAATTCCAGAAACTACGATGAATGATTTTTGGAATTTGTGGAGACCAAATGATTTAATAGTTGCAAGTAGAAAGATAGTCAGAGATACACTGCAAGAGAAATTATTTCTGTTACACAAGGAAAGATTTTCAAATCTACATGTACCACTGTGTTATCGACCAGCAGATACTCGACAACAGAATATTGAAGTCGAAATTCCGGGTGGTGGTAAACAAAATCTTGTACTAAATGATATTGTCGCAGTTCCTGTCAGTGCTGTCACTGCCGCGTTGAGCGTAAGTAAAACTCCATGGACGTTAGGATACGCTATAACGATTCATTCATCACAAGGATTAACTATCGCAGACACAAATATTTGGATTATTGATGATCGGATCGAATGGTCAAATTTAGTTTATCTCGCAGTGTCTCGAGTCAGAAGAATATCTCAGCTGCACAAGGTTATTATGGATTGCGTAATAACCGAAGAAATCACTGATGATGTATGCGATGAAGTTGTCAAGAAAAAATTATCTGGGTATCGACAATCTGACAAAAAATATAACCACGACTTTGATCTCGACGTTGAATTTATCATGACACTGAAACAACGATAGATAATCACTGCACAAATTGTAACTGTAATATGTTGTGGCAGTATTCGAATAATAATCCAAGACAGTTTACCGTTGATAGAATTAATAGTAGTCTTGGTCACACACGCGAAAATGTGATGCTGACCTGTCTTGAATGTAATCGACGTAGGGGTGCCAGTTTACAGAAGTGAACGCGGTGGTAATTGTGTATCTTCAGGAATTACTTGTAATTGTTCGCGTACAAATCCACGCTGAGGAGCAGTTGAATATAGTCTATAGATAGCAGGTCAACCTGTGGATCTAACCACGCTGGAAATTTTATGTGTGGTTACACTCCAGATAGGATCAGTTGCTCTTTTTCTACCCTCTTCGAGTTCACCGGGTTCATATAAATATCTTACAGTTACATTACCTAGTACTGGTTGAGAGGAAGAGTCACGTCGTTGTACAAGTATATGTTTCTTTGTAATTGCATTAATGGGTTTCATAGAAGTTGCACGAGTAATTTCATTATTTAACGCAGCTATAACACTTGGTAGTCTTGCAACCCATTCACGAGATCTCGCATCTGCCTGAATTATTTCCTTCGCATACTGGTATCCAAATAATCTCTCAGCAAGTGTTCGATTAAATCGTTCAACATTTGCCTGATCACGATGAATTGCTTTATGTCCTCGTCTGATTTTGACATTATGTTGCTTCATCAACGATGATACTACACCAAAAAATTCTTTGTCAGGATCAATCTATAATAGTTGTGGCCATTGCAAGGGTCCTCGTTGATAAATTCGTTCAAAAGCAGATGCAACTTCGGTTGCTGTTTTAGTTGATAGTGCTTCTGCTTCTTTATACGTACTTGCAACGTCAACAACAGTTAACGCGTATTTGTATGTGCGTGATCGACGTCTACCAATTTTAATAGTATCGTGCGGTAAAAACAAAATATCTGCTTCATGAACTTCATTAGGAACGCTGACATCAGAATGCGCGTACTGAATTTTTTTAGGTGGATGTAAATAGATTTGCCATATTGCCTGTCGTGCTAACCAATTTGCAGCAACAACACGTGAGACTTTTGCTGCTTCAGCAAGTTTACTAATCGCTGCTTTACCTCTCCAATATCCTCTTGGACTATAATAAACAGATTCCATTATTATGATAATAATCAGTTGATTAATTACCAGCCCCTAGCATTAGTTTACCTTTCATCGCAGATTTTACTAGGAAGCTAGCAAGTTTTTCTCTGAGAGATTTATCAGGTATAGAATTTAACGCATGAATCAACTTCACATCTGCGAGGTGCCGTCGTTGTAAATCTTTGCTTTTATACGCAACATCATGAATATGACACGCTTATTGGATACTCTCCAGGTTTTGGTTGGTCTTGGTTATCGAGTTGGATATCGAGACGAGTTCCAGGACCACAGTAATTATAGTCAGGCAGATGATTCTCATCGGGGTACTTGGCCCATGGAGTTCCTGGCAATTTATATAGCGCCGTAGCAATATCACCGCCGGTTTTTGTTTTCGACGAAATAAATCTAAAATTTTTTGTGCCACATCGCTCACATTTACCTGTAAGAGCACGCTTTTAATTTTTAGTTAATCCACTAGTTGGCGTGGGTGCTCTACATCGAACACAATATAAATCCATGATGTAAATTATTATGGATATAATTGACTTCTCAGCGACACAAGCGCGTGAGCCAGTTAAACGTCATCCAGCACTATCGAATTCTATAAGGATGATAATAATTGGACCATCTGGGTCTGGTAAGACACAGTTGCTACTTAATCTGATAATGAGATGGCTCAAGTGGGATAAGTTGTATTTAGTGGCACCATCTGTAGATGATCAACGATGTTATGAAGTACTTAAAGATTTTAATGAAAACGCAGCGTCGTTGTATGATGACGACAATGGTGTTATCGACTTTATCACCGATATCAATGATGCACCATCCGTATATGATCTCGATGGACGTATTAATAATCTCGTAGTGTACGATGATGTTATGCTGGACAGACAAGCAAATCCAACTCGGATATTTTCCCGAGGTAGACATAAAAACACAGACGTGATTTATGTTACCCAGCAGTATACACAAATACCAAAAGTGATCAGAGATAACTGTAATATTTTAGTTGTGTTTAACGGAGTAGATACACATACGTTACGAAGCATTCATCAAACTTGGTGTTCAGGGGACATAGACATAAACAAATTCAAAAACATCTTTGCACAAGCTCAAGCTACCCCGTTTGGATTTATAACGATAAATTTACATGATCCTAGGTCAAGGTATCGTGTTGGTCTCGATAAAATTTTTGGTTAATTACAGCAGCAGAGAGGCTGGCGACAACACGTGTGTGTGTGCGTTGCAAACGAACACGCCTACGATTTGAAAAAAATAGTCAGCGCGGGGTAACAAAAAAGTTTATTGGGTCTGTTTCCCGTTGTATGGAAATATGATTGGTTAACGACTTCGGTTTAGCTTTATTGACCTTATTTTTCAGTCTTCGTAGAACCCTTATTTTTGCAAACGGAGCCCTCTAAAAAAGTTGTAGGGTTCAGCCTCTCTGCTGCTCCATAGCTGATATATACAAGAGCTCCAAAACGTTTAGAATGATTGGATTTGACGTTGCAGACGACAGTCTGCCGGTTTGTGCAGCACTTGGAGATTAAGACACATTTTATTTAAGTTTACAGATTCATTTGTTGATGATTATTCAGATTGCAATAATGTTTATTTACAGAATCCTCGTACAGTATTTTGGATTGCAATAAATGAAGATCATTTCATGTTTGATGGTCGGGAAATTACAAACTATACTATAAACGATGCTATGTTCTGTTAGTACCAAAAATGCAACGGAAACAATATCATGTATATAGAGAAACTTAAATTGCATTGGGACGCAACCGATGCACAAGTTTATGCCTTGGAAAAGTAGAATCTCGCAGAAGAACATGTCATTACGAATACTGTAAATCTCACCTGTGCTTGATACGTATTGCCCAGATGCTCGACCATGTCATAAATGTGAAACAGTGATAACAAGCGGGACGAGAACAACAGGTATAATGGTAGTATTAAGACTTGCAGATGAGCCACGGCTGGTTGTAAGACAGCTTCACCCAGCTGAACCACGGCTTGTTGTAATAGTCACTGTACATCGACTCAAACACTCTGTGCAAAAACGTGGAATAAAGACACCAATAGGCGCAACAGAAACTGACATACTTGCGCTATTGGGACTCTCCAGCGGTCCGCGTCAGAATGTGAGACAGCTTCGTGCAACAGCAGCATAGTTACATATTAGAATTCTTCCACGGGTCAAACAAGTTGATATTACACTCCATGATCGCTGATGAACAAGACCGTCGACATATCGCACATACTGTTCATGAATAGGCTGCCGTCTATGGTCCTCAAAAAATCACAGTTCCAGAATTCAAGTTACAGAAGAGTTCTCGTGATCTTTAATATTACAAGGCAATCATCCCAAGTGTACTTCAAGCCCAACAGAGATGCTGTGAAGACCATATCAACCTTGCAGCACCTGGACAAAATGGGTTTCCATCCGGGATCAAGGTGGACGTTATTTTCAGCGGAAATTCACCATGGCGGGTTATTTAACCAAAGAGGCTCTCCACCAGCCGTGGCTTCATAGTGGTGATTGTGTAATCTTAAACCATACAGTCATTGAGACCATCAATGATGAAATTGACAAAGGTTATGCAAAGATCATTGAGGACTTTGAAAAATACTCCAGAGAAGGTTCATGGTCGATGCTTTCCATATGTTTACAAGTTCAGCTTCATACTTTCTTATTCAAGCCTTTCGCGGATCAGGTTACATACCAGCACCAACGTGATTTGCACCGCGGGCACTAATAAATGTGAAAGCAATGACATCCTGTGTTTGGGATGGCCGATCGTATATGTACTGCATACTGTGAGTGATCACACAGACCAGCCTTGAAAATACACACAGCACCTGGGCAAACTCAAGTTTGGTAACACATAATTTCTTGCACAGGCTTCCAAGATCGTAGTCAAAAGTTTGAATGACTTAACCCTTAAGGTATTGACAAGAACAAAACCGTTCATCTGATTCAACTATCCCCACATTCACAAAGCAAAGATTCAGGCAGATGGACTGAGTCTGATTTATTGTTGTAGAGCAATATGAAAAACGTGGACGGTCCCGTATATCAGCTACGCGGATCTGAATGCCCGAATGTTCCCTTGGAAGCTCAGCATTAAGAGGTTAGTGTTAGGACTGGTCGGCCTGGTGTCAAGATAATGTGACTGGGTGAGACATCATGCTACATGTCTGCGGCATGATGCCCCAGTACAGGACATCACCATAAACTGCCACACTGCAGTCGTCTTAGTGATATGACTGAAAATTGTTACAGCTACGTTAAAAATCCAAATCTCTCTCTCTCTCTCTCTCTCTCTCTCTCTCTCTCTCTCTCTCTCTCTCTCTCTCACACACACACACACACACACACACACACACACTTGGAAGCTTCACACACACACACACACACACACACACACACACACACTTGGAAGCTTCGCTTCTCAGCGACTAAGAAACCCTTGTGGTTCCGTCAAATATGATGCAAGTTGCTGAACAAGTCCCATGCGGGTTTTGGTACACTGTGTGTCAGATGTGTTCAAGCAACTGAGCAGCCAATGTTGTACCATGGGCCATGGCAAGGACTCAGTTGAGATATTTATTAAATCGCTAGAAGATACAACAAAATGGATCAGGCAACAGCTCTCCGCCCGCAGACATGATTATGACACAATTCGTTAGTTTTTCATATCCATTCATTGTTGTATCTATAAAGGAGCTTTAGCGCCACTGATAAAAAGAGTACGTAATCACTGTCACATAACTGACACGTACGTAGGAGTAGCACACAGTACATGCAATCAACAGTTGGGAATTTACGCAGGTAAAATAAAAATCTGACTGTTCCTCATAGTCTGCGTGAATACGATGGCCACGTGATCATGCAAATGGTCGCAACAGCATCCAATACTAAAATAAGCATCATCCCAAACAATATTGAATACTATATGACGTTTACAGTGGAACAACCGCAGTTTATTGACTCGCTACAGTTCCTGAATTCCAGCCTGGATAAACTAGTGAGCAACCTTGGGGTGAATGGCGGTGCTGACGATGGAACGTTTAATCTGCTGATCCGCAAAGAAATCTACCCTTTGGAGCAGACAAGTGACTGGAAAAAGTTCTTTGAAACTCATTTGCCATCGACTAAGGTCTTCTATTTATCATTCTCAGGCAAAGGTATTTCCGCCAACGTCGGTACTTACGTAAACAATGTCTGATCCGTATTTGGTTTCCAAAATATTGGCAACTATCATGATCTGTATCAGCGTATGGATGTGTTGCTGCTCGCAGATGTCTTTGAGTATGCCATGATACAGCCGTGCACGCGTGCAAGTCCAAGCATTACTTCTCACCACCAGGAATGGTTTGGGATGTGATGCTGTCAAAAATCAAATCGACTTGGAACTGTTAGCTGATACTGATCAATATTTATTTATCAAACGTGGTATTCAAGTGGAACTTCTATGACAAGTCACTCGAGTAAACAATCCACTGGTAAACGGATGCGACCCAACTCTCCTAAACAGTTACGTCATGTACCCTAATGCCAAAAACTTTTTTAAGTTGGGCAATGATGCGGCTCATGTCCATAGGCGGGTTTGCATGGAGTGATCCCGCCGATGTGGACATTCATAAATATATACACTAGTACGACAGCAACAGTGACAATGGATACTTCTTGTATGTGATCGGCACCAGTTTCATATAAGACCAAATAGACATCATCAGAAGTATCATGGCGAAAACCCGACGTCATTGTGACGTTATATTCAAGTAGAGTTGTGATAACAATATTGTCAAGTTGGCTGCCATGGCGGCCACACTAAACATCATTTTTGAACCATTTTCATGTAGAACAAACTAGACATCATAAGAAATCTTTTGATGAAAGCCCCATGTCGATATGACAATCCGTTCTGGAATAGTAGCGATAACAAGATTTTCAAGATGGCTTCTGTCGGCCATATTGGGCAATACATCGACACATTTTCATTTAGAATCAACTAGACAACATAAGAGATCGTTTGGTAGAAGCCCCTTCTGGATATGACCATCCTCTAAGGAGAAGTAGCAATAATAACATTTTCCAGATGACCGCTGTGTTAGCCATGGTGGATGTCGTAGCAGCACCATTTTCATTTAAGCCTTCTGTCAATTTGTAAAAAATAAGTTATGAAAGGATTTTCTAAAGTTAGTAATGGCAGCCATATCTAATGATAGATTGGCATCATGTGTACAAAAATCAAAGCTTTTCATGTTAGGACTCTTTCTGTCAAATTCCACTGTGTGGGCCTTTATAAAAGTCATTTAAGGGATTTTCTGTTTTTGGTCATAGTGGTTATATTTGATAGTTACTTGGTTGTTTGTATGGGTTTAACGCCATTTTCCAGCATATAATAGGCCAAATATGGCAGCCAGTATATTTGGTGAGTCCGGGAAGACTCCAGGAAGAACCACCATCGTCATATTTTAGGTAGGATTCTCAAGTATTCTAGGTGTGGTATCAAATATATGGGATGTGCAAGAGGATGCACAGTTCTTGTCTATGTATCCACATGATGCACCTTACTTTTCCCACAATGCACCCCGTTTCATCATCTTTATTTGCCAGTCAGACCTGTGCTAGGATAGCGTAAACCAGATAAGTCAGTGTATCTCATTCTTTGCCTAACTGAACAGGCTGATATCTTGCTTGAATGGTCCAATAACTTCATCAGGTCAATATGGTGTGACTGCGAGAATCCTTGCGAGAACACATGCAAGACTGAGTGTAATTTGCATAATGTCATATATACTGAATACATGTTAAACTAACATAAAGAAATGTACCATGTTCTTGCGATACCATTTTCTTAAAGTTAGCACAATCAGTCTCACACCTGTCATAGGCCCATACGGAATACTCTTGCTCTTTTACCTGGGCCTAAAGTACTCTAAGGGTGTCAGCGTGACAGGTAGAGGAAATCTTTTCGATAGTGGCAGGTATGACATAATTAAAATTAGTTTTATCCACACACACACACCGCCAGACCGCCCATCCCCGCACAACACAACAGCAACAACAAATTTATTTTAATAGCAGTTTTACATTACATGCCACTATTGCACAGCTGAAAATGCCAGTTAGGAGGGCGGCTGATGGTCTTAGAAAATGATATAAAAATATAGTACTTACCCTTATGGTGGGAGTGTTAACTATCGTAAAGTGGTAGAGTGTTATGCCACATTTGATGTCATTACTAACAGACCCAACAAAAAAATGCCTCGCTCTGGTGCGCCAAAGACTGAACGTAAAGGGCGGAAAACGTAATGAGAGACCGCCGGAAGGAGGCTCTCATAACATCCTCCAATGAAAGGTGATTTAGGTAGGCACGATGCATAGTCTATTAGAAGTGGCCAAATAGAATATTAAGGCCATCACTGGGCAAAGAAACCCGTCCTGATCCCCAACACAGATCCGACTAAGACTGGGAAACTCAGTAGGAGGCGGAACTCGTTCATGGTCAGAAACCCAGGATGGCAAAGAAGAGAAACCGAGTTATAATTACCACTGAACAATAAAAAAAAATCCCAACATTTTCCATGTTCAAGGCATGAAACTCACGCCTCCTTGCATACGCCATGGAGAACAAGAAAATAGTCTCAAAGGTAGTGGTCTCGAAGGAAGCTTCTCTCAACGGTTCATAATGGGGTTTTGACAATGCCCAAAAAACGCAAAAGAGATTCCATCTAGGCATTAGCGAGTGACATATCGGCCTCTGAAGCTCAAAATAAATGTTGAGATCGAAAAGATGAGGGTCCATCCCAAAAGAATCTGAGCGTGCTAGACATGGCTGTCCTATAATCCTTAATGGCGAATACCAGACATTCTCGAAAAGGAAGAGAAGAAAATTTATCACTGCGCTAAATCTATCTGATTAAAGCATTTCCTACAGCACCAAACAGAAGATTCTCTACTTCGCATCGTGGACCTTGGAAGTGGACCGCATCTTGGCCTGGATGATGCAATTTTTGCAACCTTGTTCAAAATCTGTTCTTGAAGGATTGATCACATGAAAGCAAGGTGTGTGTTGCGACAGCAGATCCATATTCTCTTGTAATCTACTGGTGTACCAAATGATAGAGCAGGTCGTGAACCATGACTGTTGGGGCCATGGGGAGTATATCAGGATGGGATGAGCAGTGGAGGTCTTGACTTTGTGAAATGTCTGCAGAATAACTCAGAAAGATAGGAAGGCTCACACGGACAGATGACCACACCTTAAACTGAAAGCGTACACGTCAGGACCTCTGATCTTGGAATGAGGAAACATAAAAGGCGAGCTTGTTATTCAGTCTCGTCGCAAACAAGTCCATCATGGGTCTCCCACACAGTTAGGAAAGGGACTCTGCTACCTCACTGTGCAGATATAATTCCGTAAAGACCCCATGGGCCTTCTGGATAGACTATCGGCTAAGATATTCTCCTTACCAGAAATGCGGCGTACTCGTAGCATGATCTCCTCCAATTCTGCAAAGCGGACCAAGTTCGAAGCTTCCACGAAAAGAAAACTAGCATAAGAAAATCCTTGTCGCCTGAGATATGTTATTACAGACGAGTTGTCTGAGGCCATCATCAAGTAGCGATTCCTTATAAGGCTGATACACTCATTTAGTGGCAGAAACGTTGCTCGCATTTCCAAGTTGTTTATATGAAGGGTAGCTTCTTTCTGGGGACAAAGATCCTTGAGAAACCGCGTCCTTTGGCTCCAAGCGAAGACCCCAATCTGAATCTGATATGTCGATGTACAAAAAAAGAGTCAGGATTGGGGTGTGAAATTGGGACTCTGTTCAGAAATCGGCCCGAATTGAGCTACCAGCTCAGGTGGTGATAAAATTTGGCATCGGAGCATGTAGAAGATCAACATGCGGAAGCAGGAACTGAAGAGGGCAGAAGTAAAGTATGCCTCCCTTTCGTCAAGGAAGTATGCCACCGAAAGAGTGAAATATAAGAATTGGCTGACAATGAGGTCGGGACTATGAGAGTGTCGATCCTGTCAAGAGGAACACACATGTTTGTGAGGCAATTTCTCCCCTTATATATGAAGTCCTAAAAAAAGGTGAAATATGACTTCTCTAGGTTTGGTACAAACTCGAGACAGGTCACTGTTGACTAACAAACGGATAGGTCCTTCAGAAGGGAATCTCTGAGGATGTTTTGCACCAACCAATCCAAGAAATACTGAAGGATGTGAATCCCTAGAAAAAGGCAGAAGATACCTTCCATATCACCGGATGAAGTAGATAAAATAATTTATTTTTAGCACCGTTGATTAGTAAAGCGCATGAAACAACTAAAATCTATCTAATGTCTCACTTAACGCTCAGTTATGGCAAGGATTAAAGGAATTCTCAAGTTATAACCATAAAAATAACTGAAATGCCAAAATACGTTTTAAAACTCGAAACAATGGCAATTTACGCGAGCAAATTTGAACGTCTACGGCGCATAAACGTCCAAGGACAAAAGGACAAGTTGTACGCATAGGCTTATTACATAGGAATCAGACTGGGATGCACTCTGCACATCGCAGCTCAGTAAGTGTCCTGCTATCTGGCGATGTAATATCCAATTTTGGATATTATCCTTACGCCGAACAAGTCGGAGGTCATGTCTGTATGTTAAGAGAAACATGTGGTCCCATTATTTTGTTTATTTTCATGACTTGCTAAGGTTAGTCTATTATATTTCTTGATTGTAATTTAAAGTAAGCACAGTTCTTCGTAGAAGAAATTTGCAAATATGTATGTTTGCAAAGCCTAAAATTGCCCATGCTTATTGGGGCACTTCCGTTGTCGAACCTTCAGTTTCAGAGGTGCGTGGCAGTTTGTATTCTATTAAAACCATATTTCTTCTCCACAGATACTTTGCACATAAAGTCATAGACTCTTATAATTACTTCCCTTTCAATCACTGTAAGCCATCCATTGGTCATCTTCCTTAGCAAATGCATTGGAAACATTATCTCCATTAAAAATTTAATATCTTTGTGTACTCATAAAAAAGAATAATTTTGTGAATAACCAATATTATATGCTGAATAAATCATTTTATTTATAGTTATATCTCATAATACCAGTATGTGAGAAGTCCCATTCCTCTAAATATTGACCCAAAAGATGGCAGACACTTTTCACAAGGGAGGTAAACCTGACTGAAACTTAATAAGGTCCAGAATGGTCTTGAACTTAGACCTTTTGACCTCAAAATCGTCAGGCTTCATTCTTACCCAGCAGGCAAGTCATCCACAAACACTGGATTTGAACATTACTGAGCAATGATGGTTCCCAATGGAAGTTACATTGCAGGGATGATATAGCTATGGGAATTAACTTTTATATCTGGACCACTAAAGGTCTTAAACATTACCAGTTATGGCCCCTAATGGGGTACTGGAGCTTACATGAATTTTAACATTCTGTTTAGGGCCCTATGGGAATGTAAAATTATGGCTGTCACTATAGGACTTGATGGGAATTTAAATGGGATGGCTTGACAAAAGCAAACCACAGAAATTCACTAATATTCTATAGTCTCCTCTGGGGTGCACTACAGATATTATGAACTTCTGAGAGAGTGGCAGGTGTAAGGTGAAGTTGTTTACATGTTGCAACATGCACAGTGGAGAGAATGTTGGCATACCTCTGTGTTACTTAAATTCACTGTGGCTGAAATTTGTTTGGACATTATACTTGTGGAAATTGTACATGATCCAAGCACAGATAATTAAAAATGACTGCTCCCTTGAGTTCAAAAAATAAGCCTGAATTAGTCCAAAGTACACTTTAGCCGTCATTAAAATAGGAAATGAATTTTGCCAGACTAGACAAAACCAGCTTCATATACTCCATAACCTTTACACACATCCATGACAAACCAAACTAAAGGGAATTAAAAGTTCTTTGAACAATACCTAAAATATACAAGATCTTTTTTAAAAAGCAGTATAACCAGTGAAGAAAACAGGAAATTCTTTTTCTTTAAAAATAAAACCCTATAAAAAATAAGAAATTGCAGGGTGCCATATCAGTGTACCTTTTGAGAAATCAGCACACTGAAACATTGTGCAAATGTTATTACAAGGTATCAATTGGACATTACGTTTAAGTGTGGCACGAGTTTGTCTTATTGTTATAGTGAGTGAGAGAGAGAAATGACAAGGACTCGTCCTGATACACTGTACCTAATTAGACAAATCAATCCCTATCGACTTAACTACTGAAGGTAGTAGTTTGGGCCTACCTGACTATTCTGACTTACCAGCACCTATTGTGATGGACAAATTGCTGTTGTGACTGATATGTACATATTTTGACTAACCAACAATTCTGACTCAGCAACACCTATTCTGATGGACCAATATCAAGTGACTGCCACAAACCTATTCTGACTGACCAGCACATATTTTGACTGACCAAAACCAATTCTAAAAAAGCATACTTTGGTTGATCAATGCCTATTCAAACTGACCAAGAGCTGTTTGATTCACCAAACCCTATTGTTATGTATGTTTAATTTGTATTGTGTGATTGACCTTTGTCCAATACTGAAGGTAGTAGTTAGGGCCTACCTGACTAATGTCAGTTTTTTTAAAAAACTTTACTTGGATCGGAGTTCATGACATTGGTTTTCCCCTTGGAAATTCCTGGTTTACCTGATATTTGTCATGTTTCTTACTAAAATTAAAGCAAAAAGCCTGGCCTTGTTTACAACTTATAATTATCTGGAAATGAACTTATGACCCTCATCATGGTCTTATTGTTTTAGGTTTTTATATTAATGTTGTTTACATTAGAAGCATTTATTTCTATCTTAACATCTGTAGTGGAATCAGTCTTTCAATTGTAACCAGGTATAATTTGAGATGATGTAAATTATTTATTGGAATTACAAAGTGCTCATTCATATTTTTGGACTAATTCAATATTTTAGGCTTGATACATCAAGACTGTCAGCACATCACCACATTGACATGTTAGCATATTCAAGATTGGAATTCATTTAGAACACTACTGGAATTCATTCGGAACACTCTATACTTTTGGACTTGTGATAGAACTTTATGATGGATTTTATTCACAATACTGTATTTTCTTTTTAAATTTTCACTTTGTATTCTACAGAAATAATTTGTTGAATTTTACTAAACTTGTTTTTTGCTTTTTTTATGTTACCTTGTACAAGACCATAGAGTCCTAACACTATTTTGTCTAATACCTATTCTAAAAGAACAACACCTATTTGCATTGACCAATACTGTGACTGACCATCACCTAATGACTGACCCAAAACTATTCTTACTGACCAACACCTATACTGACTGACCAATATCTACTGTGTATGGGTTATGACCAAACTCCAAGTTTAACTGACCGACACACATTGTGACTATCCCTTATAACAGTTTGATAGAATATAGATGTAAAAGATTTGTGCTATGTATCCAGAAAATAAACATAGATATACCAGCAAGAAAAGTGCTTTGCCAGTAGATTTAAAATAAGACAACACAAATTTTCTAAAAACATTTATTAAATTTGTATGCTAACTGCATTTTAAAACTTAGAAAAGACTACACAATGCTGCAAATACTACACTACTGTACAAAAAAGTTTATCCTATGCTACAGAACTGCCTCCCATATACTCTCAAGAAGATATAGATTCTGACATTCATGTTAATGGAAGTGTGATGACTGTCATGGACCCTTCGATGTGGAGGAGAATTATCATTTACATGTAGTGCACATGGTCCTTTCTCTTTAAGAGAAAAGGCTATGATCTTGAAGTTGGTTTGTACTATATAAGTGTCCCCAAGTTTCTCCCTGTCAGATAATTTGTGAGAAATGTGTTCCACTCTTATTACAAGGATAGTATACACATGCCATGTCCTCTGTGAAGCACTTGTAGGACATGACTGACTTTAATTATTGATAGGACTCTAATTACTGACCAACAGGTCCCAATGAAATGGACAGTTGGTCAAGGCAGGCAGTCTTGAACTAAACCTACTCTGTAGAAACCATTATTTTCTTTTTCAGACTATGACCTCTGACCCTTTAACCACAGGATTGATAGATTTCTTTATTGCCCTTAGCGTATGCCATCTACAGTCAAGGAACTTGCCACATAATAAAATTTATTCTGCTAAAGCTATTGTATTTCAGCCACAATGATGTTGCCCATTAACCTTCCAACCCCAAAATCAATAGGCTTCTTCAGATCCTAAGCGCAAGCCCATCACAAACTTCGGTTAGAGTAAGTGGTTGGAACTGAAGTTATTATGCAAAAACCATTTTTCTTCTTTGGTCAGTGTTTTAGACCTTTAAACCCCAAAATCATGTCTTTTTTCTTACCAAATGTGTTAAGTCAGCCAGAAGTTCTGGTGAAAGTATGAATCTGATAATTGGAATATTTGTGCTGGAGCCATTTTCTTCTTTCAGTCCGTTTCTTTGGCCTTTAACCTTTTGACCCCAAAATTGATATGCTTCTTCTGCTACACAAGTACAAGCCATGCAAAAAGCTTGGTACACGTCCATAATATAGAACTAATGCAGATAATTTTTTTCTACTATTAGAAACAGGGGCAATGACCTTTGACCTTCTCATGCCCTAATCAATAGATGCACAAATATTTAAAACTATCAAGTAGATATCAATATAGTCAATGCAGAGCATGTGGTTGGTGCTAATGTGCCCCAAGTCATCTGTTACCATGGAATAATTTTTTAGTACAGGAAAAAGACATATCATGTAGCCTTTATCTGTCAATGAGCTATATTTTTAAACAAAATAAAATATCAAAAAGAAGGTTACAGCTGAACATATTGATTTTTGTGGAGAAAGTCTTTTCCTATAAGGATTCAGCATCCCAGTTTGATTTATTTTTCTACAGCCCCCCTTGAAAATCCCCCCAAAACAACCAACACAACCCCAAGAAACCATTGGTTACATTTCCATGTATCAACTTTATGGGCAAAGTCTTTTCCTACAAAGATACAGCTTGCCAATTTTATTTATTTATTTGACTCCTCACTTAAGTACTTGAGGAACTGTTATAAATAAGAAAATGGAATATTATGAATAGCAACAGATGGTCTTAATAGAAATGAATACATGCACCACAAATTTTGACCTTGCATCAGCGAATTCATGCAAACTATTACCATACCAAACTATGCATATGTGGCTAAATTATGGACAGGACTTTGCCAACTACCAATGGATATTGGTCAGGGTAAACAAGTCTGCTTTCACAGTTTAAAGATTTAAAGATATGCCATTTTTTCTTTGTATAGAAAAACAAGATACAAATTCTATTGGTTTGGAAACAAAATATAACTACAGTAAAAGGTGACAAAGTGAAAAGAATATAACCATCCTGGATAAATGTATTGTTATCCAGGTGAGGTCAAAAACATACCAAGTGGTGGATGTGTATGAAAAAATGATGACTGAATCCTAAGATCTTCAATGGAAGTGGATGATGGAGTCACAGTATTTTAAGTTTAACTCATTACATATGAAATTCAAATGAAGTCTGCCATAAGTATAATGCAAAATGAGCTTGGCACTCTGGAATGTTCTTGTTTTGGCCCTGTGATGAATTGGAGTTTCTGGTTTATACTGAATAACTTGATTGGGTGACAGTTAGTGTTTAATCTTACAAAACTCATAATGCTCTCAAAGTTGAGCCTTATCTGCATCTTCACATAATTGGGGAGAAAACCCTTTTAAATATCAAAATAATCCATAACATGAGAGACAAGTAGAAAAAAACAAGATATACAGACCACTCTGTTACTGCTTTAAGTCAAAACAAGCCCAGGTCATAATGAAAATCAAATGTACACCATTTCTCTTTTGGACCAACTAGACATAATAAGAAGTCTTCTGGAAAAAGCATAATGTCGATATGATTAGCCATTTAAGACAAGAAGTGATGATAAGATTTTCAAGATGGCCACTGTAGTAGCCATATTCAAGGACAAATTGGCTCCATTTTCATTTACAACCAAGTAGACATCATAAGAAGTCTTTCAATGAAAACCCCATGCTGATATGATATTCAAACTGGCAATATAATTTTCAAGATGGCCATGTGGTGGCCATATTTTATGTTTTAGTGGCGCCAATTTAATGAATGACTAACAATACATAAAAAGAAGTCTTTCAGTCAAAACCCCATTTTGATATGCCCTTCATTCAGGAGGCATAGCTGTAACAAGGTTCTCAAGATGACTGCAGTGGTGGCCATATTAGACAATCACAGCACTGTTTTCATTTAATACCAGCAAGACATCGTAAGAAATCTTGTAAAATTCCTGTTTTAATTTGATTTTCTATTCAGGAGTAGTGACAAGATTTTCAAGATGGCTGCTGCTGTTGTTCTTGTTGTAGGGTTTAATGCCATTTTTCAGCACAAGAGAGGCAATACATGGCGGCCAGTATAAATGATGGAGGATGAACCTGGGAACACCCCGGAAAGAACCACCGACCCATGAGAAGCTACTGGCAAGCTTTCTCACATACCCACATTGGTCGAACCCGAGACTCAAACCCATGCAGACAGAGGTAAGATGGTAATGATCCGTAATGGTGAACACTTTAGACCACTTGGCCACTCGGGGCCCTTCAAGATGGCTGCCATGGTGGCTGTATTGTATATCAAATTGGTTACCATTTTAGTTTAGGATGAGCTGGACATTATAGGAAGTCTTTAGGTGTAAATCCCATGTTGACAGGACCATCCTTTCTGGAGAATTAGTGATAAGAATGTCAAAATATGGGGTAACCATAATGGATGTCTAAATGGCACCATTTTTATTTAGAAGCAACCAGATCATGGGATGAATGTATGTGTGTGAAGTTTCATGGCAATCCTCCAAGTAATTCTGGCGGCGTTGTGATAACAAACTTGTGCTAACAGACAGATTGATGATGGATGAAGGACAAAAGACCATCTGGTCAACAACTAGCAGAGCTAAAAAGCTTACCATATTAAAAACAAGCTGACTACAACTGAGATTGGTTGTGTTGCATTCAAGATATAAGCATTTCTTTGCATATCTAATTATCTTGGATCTGGAAAGAAATCTTTATATTGTGAAAACATCTAGCTTGCAAATATCATCAGAGTCGCATGCTGATAGTAAACTATGCCTACCAAATAATTAAAAAAAATCTCAACACTAGTACTGAGAACATCACATAATATGACTTCCATGTGTGTAATAGTTCTCAATGCAAATAACTGAAATCTGTGTCTAGAAACAGTTTTTCTTCTTTCAGTCACAGTGATCTCAATTTAGACCAAAAAAGCAATAAGCTTCGTTGTTATCCCAATTTTAAGTCATCCACAAAGCTTAATCCAGGTTAGTGTTGTACAATTAATTTGTGAAAACTATTTTTGTGCTACTAGTGACCCTGCCTCTGACCCTCAAATCAACAGGCTTTTCTATTCCGCCAAAGTGCAAACCAGCCACAAAGTTTAGTCTGCAATGTTGAACTAATTGTGTGGAAACCATTTTGATCCTTTCAGACACAATGACCTTGACTTCTGATTTACTGATTTTGAAATAATCAGGTTCTTCCTTAACTCAAGTACCAGCCATCAACAAAGTCTGGTGACGGCGGATGATGAAGAACCAGAGGTAATAGGCAGGAACTAGTTTTCTTCATTACTGTGACATTGACCTTGGTCCCAAAATTGAGTGTTCTTATTTACTCAATGTGCAAGGCATCCAAATTTTGTTAACTGTAGATGGTGGAGAGCTGTATTTGTTGCAGTGACCCTGATCTTTTGACACCCAAATCAATAGGCTTCTTCCTTACACCAGATGCAAGCCACTCTCGAAGATAGGTAACTTTAAATGGTTGACAACCCATGTTATTGTGTCTTTACTACTTCAACCCTTGACCCCAAGACTGATATGGTTTTTCCTTACCCCAAGTGCAAATTATCTGCAATTGTAGAGGGTGGACAAATCAATTTACTGCGCAGAAAACTAGTTTGCTTCTTTCACTAATGCTTTTGCTCTTGGTTTTAATGGCACTTTTAACACATTATTGGCTATATATAGTACCATAGAAATAGCAGCTAAGTGCCTTTCCCAAGGGTGCACCATGGCAGATGACCTGGGCTGACAGTTCATTCACAGGAACTCTTTGATCCTGAAATAAACCGGATTCTAACTTACCTCAAGTACAAGCTATTTCACAAAGTTTTGTAGCTGTTGTCTGTGGACATCTGGAGTTATTAGCAAACAAACAAACATAAGGACAAACAGAAAGCATCATAACATAATACATTCTGCTGTATGGTAGATATAAAAAAACTGAGATTTGACTGCATGGTCCAGGAGGGAGCTTGGGAGTTATCAAACTTATTTGCCAAGTTTTATAACTCCTTGATTTTGTTCATGTTTAAGCAAAATATATTCTAAATTCATTCTTAAAGCTGATATTTTGTTTCTCTATGCATTTTGTATTTCCCCTGTGAACTGAGCTCTTTTACTCATTTGTCTAGCTGAAGTTACTGTAGCTCTCTATTAAGTCCCTATATACACTGACAGTGGCGACTTAAAGAGCTAACATCAAAGCATGTATATTTTCAGCAAGTTGCCAGATCCTGGCTATTATTCACTCGAAGCCAGCCCTCTCTGTGTGTGTGTGTGTGTGTGTGTGTGTGTGTGTGTGTGTGTGTGTGTGTGTGTGTGTGTGTGTGTTACTTCTAAATATTTTCCACTGTTCAGTCCAATTAGATCTGTGGTGGACTCTTGGAAAATGTGCCTTCTGACACCCACCCACCCCCAACTTCTGGAAAAGTACGTGGACAGACACAATTAACATGCAAGAACTAGCTATCCACACTCCAAAATTTAGAACTAAATAATATACCCAAAACTTGCATTTGTGGTTTAAATTATCTACAGACTTTCCTTACAAGGCTTCATTCCAAGTGACATTTTATGTGAAACACATATCACAATACTATTAGACTTGTCTTCACAATAACCTTAGCAACTTTTCTAAACATGAAAGTGAGGCTAAAACAATTTGTACATGAGGACATGGGTCTAATGACAAAACAAGAATCATTATCATGAGTTGATTGCACATAATACTGGTCAATGCGGTCCTAACTACTGCATCTATGACAAATTCAAATTTAAGCACAAACACAGCATAGACACTTACTATAACCAAGTTATTCTACCCAAGTGATTCAACTTTTTTTGTATACAGAAACTATGACACTTACTTGAATATAAACATCAACATAACCACAATGTTCTAAATTTATAAAAAAATTAATGCTGACAGAATTCAAGAAACATCATTTATTTTAAAGTCTAATCTAACTGTGCTTATGAAACAAGGCAAGGTTTAAAATCATGTTATATCAACATTCTCTAGGAAATTTAATTTAGTAATCTTCTATGTTAAGAAAATAAAGCAGAGATTTTTTTTCTCTTAAATACAAAAATTTAAATTTTGTTTTCTAATCTAGCTTTGCTTATGAAACATGGCAAAGTTTAACTATTCAGGACTTGTCTACACATACTCAGGATGAAATACTTCATAAAACATCAAACCTAATCATGTGTCTTATGTATAAATAAAAAAAAAAAATTTAAAGGGTAAAATCCTAGTTGTATGACTTATCTACAATGGGGAAAATCTAACAAAATCTTCATAGATTAAAATGTAATCTAAACCATTGCAGAAATTAAACTGATAGTAACTTTAATCTCATCTTTTTCTTCTGAAAGGCATTAAAGAAAATAAAACAATATTACATGTTCCAAAGTCATCTTCATGTTTTGTGTCATTATGAATGAGTATCTGGATGAATCTAATGATTAAATTTTAATGATGACAGTGGCAAAGCATTTAATAGCCTCAGAAGTACTTAAATATTTCCCTTTAAGATTTGAATATTGAAACAGATGTCAACAACTGTTCACCAGTGAAATCCTAAAATTAGTTACTATAGTTTCAAAGCATTTGAAATTTTAAACATCTTTATCTTAAAAATCAAAAAGGTTTAAATTAAATTTACAAATAGTAACTTGTTTGCTTTACTGTCACAAAAAAATTATGACGATTAAATGCTGCGGGTATTTTCCTCCAGACATTATGACAGATAAAAAGATTAACTATGCTACTCCTTGAGGTCTACAAACTATCTTTCCATGAAGTCTGAAAAGGCTTTAAATGTCACACCATGTCAGATGCATTCAAATTTGCTCTGCCTAAATACTACTTAAAGACATAATTTCTTTCTATCAACAATCTGATATCTGGGACTTTGGGGAAAAAATACATATTGGGAATCTTTTTTCTATTTTTTTAAAAACTGAAATAAAAAAAATAAAAAAATACCTGATGAAAATCCTTTTATCTGTAACATAAAATGTGCTGATGCAGACTTGCTCCAAGATCACTGATTCCAAGAAGGCTGTGAAGTATCCAATACACTTCTTACATCATATTAAAAAAAAAAACTTATGTAAATTTGATCTCGTACTTTCAAAAACTATTATTATTATGTACAACTGTTTTATTAATGTAAATGCAGGTGCTATGTACAATGTTTCCTGAGATCCAAATAATGGATAGTCAGTGGTGTACAATGCATCTCCTTTGGTAGAAGTCATACATGTAACTGATTTTTGTTATATTATGTGGTCAGCTGTACTTGATGCTGAAGCAGCCCAATTTTCCTTGTCAAAGCATTAAAACAAATATCCTTGACAAGCTTAAGTGTTCTGAATCCAAGGGACCCCGAGTGGCCGAGTGGTCTAAAGCGCTCACCGTTACGGATCACTGCCATCTCACCTCTGTCTACGTGGGTTCGAGTCTCAGGCTCGGCCAATGTGGCTATGTGAGAAAGCTTGCCGGTAGTTTCTCGTGGGTTGGTGGTTCTTTCCGGGTTCTCCCAGGTTCTTCCTCCACCATTAATACTGGCTGCCCTGTATAGCCTATCTTGTGCTGAAAAATGGCGTTAAACCCTATGACAACAACGACAACAACAACATCTGAATCCAATGTCCTCCTTTCCTTAGAGGAAGAAGAGTCGGTCTGACAACTCCTGTGAAGGTTCCTTGTGGATGTTTTGTCCAACGAGCTGTGCCAACTTGTGAGCATACTGAAAAAAGAAACACAAAATGAAAATCTGTACTAGTGAGAAACCGCTGCCTTTTAAAGGTATGTAGTTGGGATTGTTTTCGAAAACCCTTTAAAATTAAAGCATTTAACATCTGAAAAATATATAATTGTGATCACATAGGCTATTTAATAGTAAAGACTGTACCCAATTGGAGGCAAGCCAAATGATGTGTTTAAGTTATGTTCATATACCTTAAATGTACATGGAGGGGAGGGGATACAACTAATTTTAATTTTGTAATTCTAACCTATTAATTGCATTGCTATTCTCCTGGTACTAGTCCCCAGTCCAAGTTTAATATTTCCTTGTTCAATTAGTAACTGGAGGTCTAGAACAAAAACAACATAAACCAGTCTGATTCCATAGTTATTTCTGTCAATCAGACCAAGACTGAAGGACATCAGAGCAGACAGGAAGGAAATTGACAATGATAACAATTAATAACATGATCAAAGTCAGTCTTACCACCCACCCATACCCAAACACATTGTAACAGCAGTAACACATTATCTGCTATTATTGTGTGTCTGAAATTACCACACTGGTGGGAGGCTGATAGCCTAGGATAACCTGTCAAAGTAAATTTACCATTTGCTGTAGGAGGGTGCTCTACAGCAGACTGGAGGACAGCTTGTCACAAATGGATTTAATATATAAATGCATATGTTCTGGTGCAACACTGATCAAAGGCAGAATGAACTGAAGGTGGAGTGAGACTGCCAGAAGGCAGCTTTCATAACATCATCTAATGAAGAATGATTAACAAAGGTCCATAAATGCAGAAAAAGCTATAATCTCATGGGCTTTGATTACCATGAATGAAAGACTACTCTCAGCGGGTGATTGATAAGCTGCTTTGACAGAATAATCCACCTCTAGATTGTGGCTCCACAAATATCAGTTACATCTGAGTGAGAGAAAGAGGTGGTTTTGACCATATCATCTTTTATATTCAGCCTAAAACAGCCATTTTATCTGTAGCACTGATCTGACTGAGACTAGGTCTCTGAATAGGATCAAAGGATACTAAATGTAGCATATTCATGGCCAAACCCAAGCTGGCAATGAAAACTGAAACAAAATTACCTATGAATCATAAATAAACCTTTTCCACTAAGGCATGAATTTTACTGCATCATCAGACAGAAGGCATCCACTAACAGGTCCTCTGGTCTGCAACTGTGGACACATAAAAGGGAGTTTATTGTTTAGCCTCATGGTATCTAAGTCAACATATGGCATCACCAAATTTGAAAAATATATAACTGCTGCTAGCTGGTGCAGTGACCATTTTGAGAGGACATCAAACACTGACTA
Organism: Megalonaias nervosa; assembly: GCA_016617855.1. Classification (NCBI taxonomy): domain Eukaryota; kingdom Metazoa; phylum Mollusca; class Bivalvia; order Unionida; family Unionidae; genus Megalonaias; species Megalonaias nervosa. The sequence continues at coordinate 106,708 of JAECUM010000289.1, read as the reverse complement.
GAGAGACTGTCTGGCAGGATATTTCTCAAGCCTGGAATGTGGCAGACTGTAAGAGTGGTTTCCAATGAGACTGTCCAATTAAGGGGGTTCCAGACTGCCAAGGAGAAAAAAGGGGGATGAATACACCCTTGACATACTAGGCATGCCATGTTGTTCACGATTACCATGATGCAAAAACATGTGGTTAACAGAACCCTGTAGTGCAAGAAAAGGTCTGACATGATGGGTATATTCTTCCCAATACCTCAAGCTCTGCAAAACTACCCCTTCAGGCTCCCAGTGAACACTCCAACCTGAATCTGAGGTGTTGGTGAAAAGAAAGAAGTCCTGTTCTAGGGCATGAATCTGCACTCCAGTCAGAAACCAGTATTAATTTTGCCACAAACTCTGACTGTGATGGAATCTGGATACTGAGTGGATCTGAGCAGGCAGAATGTCCCTGTGCAGTCTCTAGTTTGCTTGCAGCAGGAACTGGAGAAGTTGAAAATGAAGTCCTCCTAGTCTGCTGTTGCATTCAGATTCCCCTGAGATAGAGATGTTGAGGACTACAGAGTCTTCTTTGCGTGACAAACCTGTTAGGAACCTGACTTTGAAGAGAGGAAATTCATCCCTACATTAACACAAATTCTGAGAAGAGATGAGATCCAACTTTTGGTTGGGGATTAGTCTCATACGAGTCAATATCTCGCAACAGATTGAGAGGTTCTTCTGATGGGTATATCTGAGGACACTGTGCATCATCCAGTTGTTGAAAGACCACAACTGAGCTGTATACTGAGGTCCAACAATGCTTCTGTAAACATGGCAGGATCTTCTGGCCACCTTGACACATGAAAGACAGCTGTAAATGGAGTTTTAAACTGCTTAAAATTTTAAAGAGGAGGACTTACTGGACTTACAGGAAGGTCTTTCTTTGCCTGTTTAGCTGGACCCAGGGCTGCTAATCCCTCAAATCTTTCTAAGGAACTGTATGAATTTGCCCTCAGAAAAGCATCTCAGCATCAAACTGGGCAGGTATCAAAAAGGTTTTTGCTGTTGAATCTCTACAGATATGTAGAAGCTTGGGCAACTGCACCATTGACAGTGGTGAGTGTCTTGATGCCTTGGCAACAACCTCCAACAACCTGCAATGTGACTGGAGACTACAATTCCTCCTTCAAAAGACTCAAGGAGGCTACCAAGAAAAGGTTGATATGGGAGGGTATAGAAACTAGTATAGGAGTTTTGAGTTCCAAAGCCTGGAGGGGCCGAGAAAAGGTTGGTATGGGAGGGTATAGAAACTAGTATATGAGCTTTGAGTTCCAAAGCCTGGAGGGGCTTGATTAAAAGACAAGAAGGGAGGAAGATATTTTTGTTTATTTGTAACATAAGCAAATTGACAACAGTATGGCAGACTGATATGACGATAAGAAGTAATATTGTCTAGTCACAAACACTTGTATAATAGTTTTGTACATGTTCACTGGATTGCAAATTTTCCTAGTAAATTATGCTTTTCCAAGAATATTTACTCAATCACATTAACATTAGGGGATATAAGCCTGCTAACTCCCAAATCCATCACTTTCTGTCAATAGTATAAAGACAAATGGGCAATAACTTTTGCACATTATCCCATTAAAGAGAAGATACAGGTAAAGCAGTAAGTTAGGGGGTAGTTCCTGAGCTACCTGTCTCTGAACTGCTTCAATTTTGCCCTGAAACAGCAATGGCGAGCCAAATGGAGTCATCCTTAAAGCCAGTGTGATACAGCTTTAACAATGAAGCACATAAACATGTGTCGCAATGTATCAAATTAAGATTGGCAAGGCAATCAACACATTCCCCACTGAATGGTGATCTGAGCAATTCGGGCCACAGACTTCCAGGCACATTGGTTGGATCACAGTAAAGTATCTTCACACTGTCAAGTCTCCTGTTCATGACCTATTTCCATTTCAGGATAAACTATTTCTATGTGGCAACGATGATGCAATGCTATCATCTCTAAATAATTCAAGGCCAATTCTCTGCATGTAAGCAGTGTACAAAGGACATGATGACTCTGCAGGATGATTTTGCTGTACCAGTACAGATGGCTTTTTGGCCGAAGTATGGTTGACATGGTTACCGGCTGTGTGGGAGTGGGTCCAGATGGTTCTGGTACTTGCCATGCTATGTTCATGGCTAAACAGACATATCACTCAAATCTTCATATTTGAATTGTATGTAATTGTATGTAGCATTGGTATGTTAGGACAGACAGGTCTATCATTAAGATCTCCATAATTGTATTAAGATGAGGCCATAGGTCTTGCAAGATGAATAGATTGTTGGATCTGTTATAAGTCCACTGCACCCAAAGGCCATGCTCAGACATGCAGGGGATGTATGCCACCTGGGTTACCACTCCCTCATTATAATAAAATTATTTGCAGGATTTTAAAATTTGCATTGTGGTCACTCTATTTCTTTGCCTTGGTTGACTTCTGCAAAAACAAAGTCCATACACACTCAGACCATATAGTGCATACAATTAATACAACTGAAAGTACATTTTGTACACACAAGGCATGACTCGCGTGTCTTCCTTCACCTTGAACTTGTTGCATTATTACACTTCGTTCACAGGTTTCACTGCAACGACAAAATAAGAAAAATAAAAAGAATAAATTAACAAGGCAACGTGTTAATAAATTGCTAACACAAAACCCATTACCAACTGGATGCACGAGCAATAGGCAGTGAATGTGAAACTGATGTGGTCTAAAATTGACCAATAAATCCAAAATATCATGTTTAAATTTAACACAAAGTTGGCTTGGATTAATGTGCAGTGTCTCTTTACAAAGTTGTCCATTGGAAGCAAAGTTTAAAAGCTGGTGACAGTGCTAGGAAGGAGAGGTACTGGCCAAGAATTATTGCCCTTTTTCTATACAATTTATATAGAAATGATGAATGTTCGTTTTTTAGTATTAATGGATTCAGGAGGCAGCATGCTTTAATATATCCCCTAATACTAATGCGATCAGGGAATGTATTCAAAGGAGAAGTAGATCACTGTGACCTAACATTAGGTCATTCAGGCAATCAACATTTAATAAATAGACACCCAACAGATTTCAAGACTGCATATATGAAAATGTCCATATAAATGAGTTAACTGCCAAACTCTTAATATTGTTATGTATATTTAATGTGTTGTTTGTTGGCTTTTTTCTCCATGATTATATGTTATGGATAATTGTTTTGTGTAACTGACCTTAATCTAAAATCAGGTTCACTGTGTCCCTGACTAGGGACACTGTAACAACATAATACATAGGGGATATTTCTCTGCAAATATTGATTTAATACTAGAATAAACACCATTGGAGGTAAACATGTTTAACACATTCTGAGTCTAGGAATTGTTATTCTCCCATGGAAAAACCCGGTGTGACTGATGTTTCCCATGTTCTTTATTATCATTTAAGTAACAGACCTTGTCTTGCTGATAACTTAGAATGTTTTAGAAGTGAACTTTAGACCCTCATCATGGTTCTTTTGTTGTGTTAATTTTTTTTAAATATCATATTTACTTGAAAAATTACTCATTCTTGCCTTAACATCTTGAAGCAGGATCAGTCTTCTTGTTGTGTTCAGATTTTCATTTGGGTAGAATTATTTATTCAAATTATTATTCCTTGGAAAAACAAAGTGCTCATGAAGAACATTCCTGAATGGAAACATTAATTTGGAATTATAGTGAATTCAGACAAGGACATTTTTGGATTATATTATTGTGATACATCAAAAGACTGTTAGCAAATCATTCCAATCCAGGTTGTTGGCACATTACCATGTTCGAGACTACAGGCACATCAACACATTCAATACTGAAACTTATTTGGAATACCACTGGAATTGGAACATTATACATTTGGACTTGTGATAGAACTTTTGTGACTATTTGGGACGTAATTCACAATACTGTAGGTTCATTTTAAATTTTCACACTGTACTCCAGGGAAATAAATTTATTTGCTGAATTTTACAAAACTTGTTGCTTTTCCTTCTTTTCTGTTACTTCGATTAAGACCACAGGATCGTAACAATATATTCACTAAGTTTCATAACTGTATAGAGAGTAGTGTCAGAGAAACTAAGCTAAATGCAATAGATTTAATGATGGCACCTGCGATAATGCTTTCAGAAAAAGTGATTCCTATATCTTGCCTATGCTTTCCAGGTGAGACAGCATGAATTATGTCTGCTGCTTGCGGGTTTATATGCAACCTGCCCTCTGACCCTGAAATGTCTTTTTTAAATGGAACAGCCTTAAGCATGCCCTACAAAGACTGGATATACTTGTCAAGGAGGCTGATTTTTGTGACATATTTTAATCTGAAACATTTTCTGATTCATTCTGAGCTACTTAAACTAAATTTAACATCAACGGATGGAATTTCACCTACTGTTTTAATCACATCTATCATGTTATTATTTCTCATGTTTGCTTTAACTGCAAATTGTTCCTCTGGCGTCTCACACCTCTCTAGTAAATGGAAATTACATTTTCTTTCACAACTTGTCACTTCAGTGCAAAGCTCTATAAATGTCCATTTATTAGTTCTTGCTCTTACAAAGCAAAATAAAAAAACTCCTTCTAAAACAAATCAGATTATTTCCGGTAACAGATCAATTTTTGTTTAAGTCTTTTCCGAACGTACCAAACATTAAAATAAAAAGTGATAAGTAAAATGCATCTACAGTTGGTGTTTTAAGGGGAATTAAACATCCTATTGTGCTATGTTCTGTACTCACTTGGCAGGGGGCTGGGACTCGGACAGTTCCTGGCCAGTTGTAGTACAGGTGAGTCATCTTGTAGGACAAACGTTGTATGTGATTTGGTTGCAGCCCAGTATTATCATATACCACCACATAGTGGGTTGGGCTCACAGTACCTTGTCTCACATGCTGCGACACCAGGAAGAAATCGTACCTTTAGGAAATAAAATTTTTAAAATTAGATTTGCAATGATGAGAAAAGCAGTGTCTTCTACATCAAAAAATTGCTTCATGGAAGTCATGATTAAAAAGTTTATATAAGAGAATTTGCATGCAATTGGTTAAGAAAAATGATTGATTACTTCACAGGCTTGAACTTGATCCACTGACAAGTTGTACACCAACACTACTGATTAACAACAGAACGAGAATAAACTCAATCTCCAACCATGAAATTTACACTTATATTAAGCCATGTGTACTAATAACAGAACCAACAGATTTGTATACAGTAGTTCCCCTCTTATACAGTCGCCCCTTCTGCACCGGGAAAGTGGCCTTATAAGACGGGTGACCTTTCCAGAGGGGGGATAAATTTTTTGTGAGAAGTATATATAATGTACGCAGTAAGAAAGCTACATTCTTCATAGCATTTAATATTTTCGTTTAAAAGTAACACTAATTATTAAAAGGTTATTCTTATTATAATAATAGACATATTTCAACTGAATATGCATTAATAGTTCTTATTCTTGGTGTAAGCGTGATATGCGAGCGGGTGTTGTTGTCATGCACATTGCAAAACCATTCAAAAACGTCATTTAAATCTTGGTACATACATAATTCTCTTTCCATTTGCTCCATTTTCCCACTGCTGCTGAATAACTTCCTTATCGGTTACGATGTTGTTTATTTGAGTCTTTTCAACATAAAATTGTTTTATTCGAGTCTTTTCTACCTAAAATCATTCGGCAAGTTCCCCCTCCCCACTTCACCCAATGTCGTCTAGTAGAATAACTGACTTTTTTCTAAAATAATCGTCTCCATTTACGTGATGACATGTTAATGTTTTGTAATGATTTATTCGGATGTTGCTAACTGTATCCAATTTAATTATGAAGATGAAACTTTTGCAGAGCGGACGAAATGCCTTCTTCGTAAAAGAATGTGTTGTCATGCGATTTTTCGGTCTTTGTCTGGTACCATGTTTTGTGCAAGGCTAATTTCTGTGTGTGTGTGTCTGCAAAAATCTATTTTTAGACTATGCTGACCCTGTTATGATCCTGACAATTACATCCAGTTGTAATCATCAGTGTTGCCAACTGCAAGACCGATAAAACAACTTTTCTGCATTTAAACAAAATGCCATGTGTTTTTTAAAGGCAGCGATCGTGTCACGTGATTCATTAGTCGCAGTCTGGTACCCTATTTGTGTTTACATTTATTTACACTAAAGGAGAGAAACCAAAACGGCTTCGATATGTACACAGATTTGATCTGAACAATAGCACCTCGCGGTCGTTACGATTTGTAATCTTGACAATTATTGTCAGTAGTAATAGCCACTAATTATGAAAATGAACAAGCTCAGCTTCTTACTAAGGGAAGCCATAAAGGCTATCAAACCATTTTCCCGCTGACTTGTGTATTGTACATCAATACCACCACTTCTCAGCTGTTACTACTGTTCAATAATTGTAATCTTAACAATTATCAGAGTGACTAAACCAGACATCTCATGATAACACAGCAGTAAGGCTAATCGGATTACGTGTACTTACCATTTTGTATGGATTGAAATTTGAGTTTTTCTCGGCTTTATGGAATAAATGTGGCTTCTCGTGAAGCATAAATGATATAATATTAACCTTGTGGTACATGTACTTTAGTCAACACTTCTTTCAGGAACAAAAACCTGACATCAGGAAACAGAAATCAGATTACTTAACACACGTTATAAATAAAATTGGTTCTGGAAACATATTACAAAATAAAATGCGGCCGCTTGTGAGGGGTAAATTTTATATTTTTGCACTAATATGCTGGCCGCTGGTCACGTCAGTGGGGTGGCCTTTCGTGAGGGGTACTTTTGAACACAAATTCGTCGGTGCTGTCGGATTCTGGCCGTAAGGAGTGGGTGGCTGCTGGTCAGGGGGGCCGTTCAAGAGGGGGACTACTGTACAGTTAAAGTCTTGTTGTATAACACAGAGTCAAGATGCTCACAAGTGTCTGTAAAGTATACATACCATTCCCTCCTTGTAATCGTGTGATCTACCACTGTTCCTGGTGGTGGATTTTGCATCTCTCTTGAAGTCTCCAAAAAGACAAAAAAAACCAACATAATTAATTCAACTGGTGCAACAAAATATCCCCCCCCCCATAAAAAACCCCCCAAAACAACATACATATGGCAGAAAACACATTTTTAATGGACAGATGGATGGAAATGATGGATGGATGGACAAAAATGGCCATGACATACATCACAACACCATAAAGAAAAAAAAATTATCCCTAAAGCCCTTGAAATATTTAGCAGAAATTGAAGGGCAAAGTTCCAACTCAAACAGGGGCTGTAACCCCATACAATTCTGCCAGAAAAATGGTGAAATTTGAAACTGATCTAGGTCTTCAAAACATAAAACCTAAAACAAATCTGACCATAGCTTCCTTCAAACATTTCTGGAAATAAAAAATGTTAACTTTGCATAAATGCATAAGCTGGTATGAAGAAATTTTTTTTTTTAAAAAGAGAGTTTTTAAATTCTGACAAGATGCCCTTAAAAATTATATACCTTTGTATCAAAAAGGACTGATTTTTGTGCCAGACTCTGGGAAAATGCTGTCTTCACTCTGAACATAATATCTGTATGATATGAACCCATTTTAGTATCAAGCTTGCATCTGGTGCCAGTGTAAAGAGTCAAATAAGCTTCCTTTGCAACATTTCCTGGACTTGCAAAAAAAGGCAAATGAAATTGATAACTGATCTATGTTAGATGTTGAGCAATGTCGTTTTAGAGCTTGTTAAGAGTAGAAAATGCTAACAGATGGTGCAAATCTATCTCTACTTGAACCAAAGATGTGCAAGCAGTAAACTTTTTATACGGTTAGGTCAAGAGGACAAGTGGTTTTCCTGAGCTCTATTTATGACTGGTACATGCCAAGCATCTTTTTTCAATGTCATCAATGGACTGTACATTAAGTGCAGTCATGGTCAAGAACACCCATAGCATGGAATTCTGCACTAAAAACTGCCCCAACAGTCAGCAGATTTCTACATATTAACCAAGGTCTGATAGCAAAATTGACTACAAAAGCAAGAAAAGGAGGCATCAAAGGTTACTACTGTTGATAATGCTTAACACAGTGTTCTCAGTGTGAACTATCAAATAATAAACAAAAATTTATTACAATACATTTTCATTACTTTTACATGTCAAAAGAGGAACTGGGGAAGATGAGCTTTATTTTTCTCAAGCATTTACTGAGATTATACATCAGACAGCCTACTAGCACAATGTGATACTAGACTGGTCTTACCATCTTCTGTGCAAGAGACATATATGGAATAGACTAAGGGGTACTTAATTCACTTGACCAATCCAATGCCTGAGCCTCAGACTGACTATATAAACATGTTGAGGGCAAGCACACAAATAAACCATATAGCAATTGTATCTCAGCTGTCAATTTGGTTTTGTGCTTTAAGGCACAGCAACACAAGCAGGTTATTTATTGCCAAGGCAATTGGAGTAAAGCACCTTGCCCAAGGATACAGTGTGGTAATTGACCCAGGCTGGTCTGATGGTAGAATTCTAACCCGCACCCTTTCGACCATGGGTCTGGCGCACTAACCATTGTGCCAACCCCCGGCTCCCCATCTCAAATGACATAAGAATTCCACAACCTCCAAAAATTCCAGTAAGAACTTGATAAATTTAACTTATGAACAAACTATTCTTTCTCCCGACTTTTTCCTCTATTTCCTGGTACCTTGTGTCTTGAAGGCTTAAGTACTCCTCATGATAAGACTAACATTCCAGGATCCATGACTTCACAGACAAAAGTGTCTGAGAAACTGAGCTGAATAAAAACCTAAAGAAGATGACTGGATGGATGTGGAGGAGTTCCCTCCATCTACAAGGGTGGCCCAGGGACCAGCAGTTACTAGACTATCCCAGCAGATGAGGGGGGGAAACACCTCCACATCCATTCAATCATTATCTTCCTTAAATTTATAATTCTATCAGAAGTGAAGGTAACCCTCTCTGGGAAACCAATCAGATAAGCCTCAAAACCACTGAGAGCCCAATATATACATACGAGAGTGCATCAGCACTTATGCCTAGCTCTTCTACACACACAGTTGTTAGAAGAAATGAAATCACCAACAAAAAGAGAAAACTGGAGGAGCCAGTTACAAAATGTCCAGAAGCCAAATGTCTGTTACTGCCTTCCCAAATAGCACTATTTACTGGAAAGATAGTGAACTTTTTTGGGATATACCAAAAAACATACTCTACAGCCAGTAGGGGTTAACATCTCTGTTCAAATGGGAGTCCAGGCTTTTTTAACTGAACACATACCTTCACCAATGTGAAACTGTGGAAAGACAAACATACATCATTAATCCACAGGCTGCAATTGCTTTGCAATCTGGCACAAATATCTGTCAGATATCTGTATTTTAAAAAAAAAAACAGTATAACATGCTCATCATCTAACATAAGCAAATGAAATTCTATCCCACAACAATGCACATTAATTTTATTATTACAAGATTCTAATATGCAGGTATACCTTCAGGAAGATTCTAGTGTTGATTCGTTTCTGTACTATCACAACAGCCATAGTCGGATCGTAGTCCTCCCCAAAGTTGGTGAAACAGGTCTTTAATTGTTCCACCTCATAATTGGCAACAACATTCAGTTGGCCATCACCAACTCCATCTCTGAACACAATGATCTTCTGGGGAAGGGTATGGTTCACCTGTAATAAATCAGAATGTAATTACATATACATATCTCACCTCAACAAAGCTTTTAGTATTCTCCAGCAGCCATTGCAAACAAAATAAATTTAGACTATGTGACCTTGACGATAAATTAATGACTCCTTTAGTAAGTCTTTATGCCATTTTTTTATAAGTAAATATTGTGAACTTAACTTTTAACTATCACTATTATACCCATAAATATTCATAAAACTTGCTTTTGAAGCTGCTATCACTGTCCACCCACAGAAGTCAGATTTTACTGAGACAAACTCAAGTTTTAAGTAACTGTATAGTGACAGCCAGTATGACCACTATTACAAGCAGATTTAAGGCCCTAATAATTACCTTGATTAGCCAGCACAGCTAAGACTTCACATGAAATTCATGCATTTATTTCCTATACTCATTCACATGTACAACATATGGCCGCTATTACAATCAGATTTAAGGCCATAATAATTACCACAATTAGCCACAACAGCTAAGAATTCACATGAAATTTATCCAGTACACTCATATATTTCCTATACTCATTCACATGTACAATATATGGCCATTATTACAATCAGATTTAAGGCCATAATAATTACCATGATTAGCCACAACAGCTAAGAATTCACATAAAATTTATCCAGTACACTCATATATTTCCTATACTCATTCACATGTACAATATATGACCACTATTACAAGCAGATTTAAGGCCCAAATAATTACCTTGATTAGAAACTACAGCTAAGACTTCACTTGAAATTCATGCAGTCCACTCGTGTATTTTATATGCTCATTCATAAGTACAATGCCTGTGGATTGTAATATTTCACAATATGCATTGTACATTCACACAGAAAGTGTACCAATGAATAAACATTTATTCCTATATTCCTTAACGAAAAACATTTAAACACAGGCCCAAGGCTGGTGACTTCAAAAATATCACAAGCCCTGATTCAAATTCTACAAGCCCTGATTCAAATTTTACAAGCCCTGACTCCAATTTCCATATGCCCAAAATTGTTCTTCTTTTAATATTATTTGTCACACAACATTGCCATTGCTACACTTCAAATGTGAAAAGACAAAAACCAAAATCATATTAAATTGACTTCAATCTTTATCTGGGGCCCAGAAAATTTAACGTAAAGCAATGTTTTCCTCCTGAGGTCAGTCATTATCTAATTGCTCTAACAATGTCTTCTTACTCAGTGTATCAACAGTGTTTATATTCATTAGCATATGGAGTGTGTCTTGACTTACACAGTTGCTATTTACATGTTGGATGTTGTTCCTAAGTGCTGCTTAATATGTTTAACCAGTGTTTCATTACACGTGTGTCAGCATAAGAAAGGGACAGCTGAATTATTATTATTCATTAAACTTTAACCTGAAACATTTTGAACAATGCAATAGCAATTAAACAAGGCAATTAAAAAATTAAAATACTTATTATTCAAGTGTTTTTGTCGAAATCATTTTTAGTCATTCCTTTTTATATAAACTCCACTAAAGGATGGCCAATTTGTAATCAAAGACTCAATAAGAAACACAACCACATGATTTTTTTACTTATAATACTAAAGAAAATCCCACATTTTGGCCTAAACTCTCCAAATTACAACAATAATCAATGAACAGCTTGTCGCATATACATGCTAGCCTTAATCCCATTACACAACAGGCATCATTGCAACAGCGCAATGATTGCAGAAACAGTTCCAGTACCAACTAGGCCGGTTCTGGCTAGTTTCTGTACTAAACATAATATCCAAAATGGTATATTAGAAGCACATGTTAAGGCTATGATAGCACAAGTTCAAATTAATGAGGTAATCTGTTTCCCATTCACAGGTCACACGTTTCATTTTTGGATGCAAACTTTACAGCTTTCGATAGAAGTATGGTAGGTAGAGGATCTTCATAAGGGTAGAAGGCAGTCATGGGGATAAATCTTAATAATTTATTAGTCTGTCAACATCTTGAAAATAAATTTCCACATATCATCAGCAGGCAGTCATGGGGATAAATCTTAATAATTTATTAGTCTGTCAACATCTTGAAAATAAATTTCCACATATCATCAGCATGATCGATATGTTTCAGGCAAATTAGATTTTTTTTTAACAAGCCCAATGGGCACCTCATTTAGAAGACTGGAGGGGTCTTATCTGAAATTAGAGGGGCCCAAGGCATCAGACTATTGGACTTTTTGAGCACTGTCCTACTTCCAAGTGGACTGGTCAGAATGTGAATTCCATGTAGGTACAACGTATATAACATTGAAAATTATGTTGTCACAAGTCAAAAACAAACATTCAATAGATACTAGCAAAGCAAAAAATTGTAGGCCACAGTGACCTACTTTGGTTTTAAAGGTGTAGCTCTAACAGAGATGCATCCCATTAATACGGGTCTCATCTGCTAAAAGATATCTGGTGAGTTGCAGATCAGAACTGGACCCTTGGAGAATTTGATAAAGTTAAACAGGGTTGCCCTACAGACATTAATATTAGTGACTGAACATTCTCTCTTCAAAAAAAGAGAGGAAAATCTACCACTGCATTAAGAGAGGGACGGCTAAGATCAATACACTTCCTGCTGTACCAATCACACAAGATTCTCCACTTTGCATCACTGATCCTTCATGTGAACCATCTATTAACCTGGATAATGCAGTGGGCACCTTTTCTTGAAAACTTATCCTGGAGGACTGATCACTTGAGATATGTGTGGAGGAGGAGAATCTGTGGGCTGATGTGAAGAAGAAACCCCCTGTGATGTAACAGCAGGTCCCTCCTTCAAGGCAATATCCTGGGTTGGTCTACCAACAGGTCAAGTATATCAGAGAACCACAATCATTGGTGCAACTGAGGGACTATGGGGCTATCAGAATGAGCCGAGTTGTAGGGGTCCTGACTGGTGAAATAATTCTGACGCATGGGAAGGCATAAGTGATCAGATGATCCCACCTTAGCCTGAAAGCATCCACTGCCCAAGCCCTCTGATCTGAGCTTGTTGTTCAGTTTCATTGTAAACAAGTCTACCAGGTCCCCCTATCCCATAGTCTGAAGAGGGACTCTGCTACTTATTGGTGCAGAGACCATTCCATGAGGACAGGCAACTCTGATCTGATGGAGGAGCTATCCTCATAACTTATTGAATGAGACTGCTGCTGCTCTCCTTTCTGCTCATCACCTTTACTGGGCTAAGGGCTTCGAGAGGGTGCTGCTTTCCTGGGGCGGGGAGAATTTACTTACCCTCAACCCAATTATTTCCTTCCTTAGGAGGGTTTCCTGGATTGAACCTTCTCTGGCACCTACCAACCATCAGAGTTCCCAGGGCCTTATAATTCACTGAAGAGAAAGATCCCATACTCTCCTGGGATCTGCATTCTTCTCTAAGGAATACTTGTTCTTTTGAATACCTATGGACTCGAGGATCCCATACTTTCCTGAGATTGAAGAGTCTTCTTCTGAGATCTGGATCCTGGGATGCTCTAGGAGCATTCTTCTCTAAGGAATACTTGTTCTTTTGAATACCTATGGACTCGAGGATCCCATACTTTCCTGAGATTGAAGAGTCTTCTTCTGAGATCTGGATGGACTCTGAGATGGTATGCTCATGGGATAGAGATGAGGAGAAAAATTGGTCTTTTTTATCCCTCCCCTTACGTGTGCGCCGACTCTCTGCAAGGTCTCAGACCTCGACTGACTAAACACAACAAAGCAGACAACCTTCCATACATTTACAATTAACAATTTACAAACACCTGCCCACACTATGCAACATTTTTATTCCTGCAAAGGAAAAGTTTCTGAAACTGAAAGTTATTAACAAATATACTGATGATGATAAAAAAACTGCTTAAGTTTATGAATGGTGTGAAACCTCCGAAACATGATAATGATAATGAATGGTGTGCACCTCCTAAAAGCATCTTATAGATTCTTCATAAAATATACAAGGAGGTCACAAAAATTCTGGGCGTTAAAGGAAAGACAATACCTATCCTAAAATTCCAGGAACATCCAAAATAATTTTATTAACGATATGAGACAACAAAATTTGGCTACCAATAGAATAAATATTACCTTCCCTACTGCCATTGGGGAAGGTACAATAGGAAAGAGCTACACTGAAAAAAGGCACAATAATACCTCAAATCTAAAAAAGTACTGAGTGTATTATCCTATTATCATTATAATAATATGGAACAAGAGATCTGAATGCCAGAATGTGTCCTTGACAGGAGAAAAAGCAAATTTTTCTGAGAGTGATTTGAACATAGAAATAAAAACTAACCCGAATGTACACAAAATGTATATGCATATTCAAAAATAGACCCTTTAGCCCCCTCTCCTGTGGGAAGGTGCCATGAAACCCACTTTAAAAACCATTGCCAAGGACCTTGGTTGGAAGAAGGGTATGTATATGCTTTCATATGTGTGGATGCTGAAACCTGTTGAAGTATAATGGCTCCCATCTACTTCACAGATGTGAGCTAAAATCAGAAATCCATTTTCAGAACTATTGGAACTAGAAAATAAACACCTACTCTGAAATTGCTCTTTTCCAATTCCTGAAGTATCGACATATAACAATTCTGATGATTGGCAAGATCTTGACTGCAACGTAAAACGATCTCTCATCTGAGATATCACAAATACGCATTTTACAAATTTCACTATTAGTATCTTCTCCACTTCCTATGGCATCTTTGCTGGATCATGATCACACGAGTGTTATCCAAATATTCATCACATTATACATCTTTCCTTGATGCCAGTGTGTAAACTTCTGTTAAAAAATATTACAAGCTGAAAGACTTTTTAAAAATGTACCTCGTTAATACTCACTATTCTGCACTACATCTGTTATGACTGCCCTATGTATTTCTCTTAGTAACCTTGTGTAACAAGTCACACAAATGCATAGAGCAAAAGAGCAGGAAAAGAAAGGTCTTACAAGACAACAGTTAACATAAATTGCTCATGGCTAAATCAAGGAAGAATGTATAAAAAATGTTTAATAATTACTTCGTGATATTTGCGTATTGAAGCTGTGAGACAGAGTTTCAATCCGTCCACCAGTTCCTGTCCTGGAGGTTGGATGGAAACACGACTGTACCATCTTGTGCATTCCCTGTTTGTGCTAGCAATAAAGCCACAGACTGATCCACGCTTATTGGCCGCATCATGATATACATCAATGCCCACTATCATGACATTTTTCTTGAAGAAAAAAAATTTAAAATAAGAAACAATTCATATATCTAAAAAAATTGTGACTAATGGCAACCTTAAAATAATGCACAATACATATGATAATGTATAAACAAAAACATGTTTTGAGTAATGGCAATACAAGCAATTGTAAAGTTCTACCAACCAAAATCACACTTGCTTCAAAATAATGAAAAATTTTAATGTGGTAAAGTTTCTGGAATAATATTCTGCAAACAAATTTAAAAACTCTGAAAAGGTTTTTACAAGAAATATGTTCTTTTAAAGAAAAATTTATTTCTTGTACATAATTTAATATGTAAAGAAATTATCATAGATGCCTTTGTTGGTGTGCATCAGAGACACTTTCAGTTGTTCAGCATAAAGGCTACATTGCATTAACAGTAAATTACCTGAGAGCTTTTTTCCTTAGTAAATACCTCTTCATCCATAAGATTTTAATTATTCTATGTTATTTTATAACCTAGTCTTCAAAATATAATTATATTATTGAATTAGCTTCAACTTTTAGTGCTTTTTGTTATGGTGCTATATCATATTTGTCTTATTTTTCCTATTGTGTATTGTTTTGTCTTTATGTCTGGTTCTATTGAAAATTATGCATCTTGTATTCTAAAACAATTTTATTTTGTTTTTAAATTCTATCAGCAAAGAGGAAAACTCTATATAACCCCAAATCTGTGAAATTAATTAGAAATCCCTCTGAACCAAAAAACAATGTCACCATCTAATAATCCTCATCCTTTAAGATCTTACCAGGGGTATCTCCAATGCCCATAGCTCTCCACCCAACTTGCAATTGATCTGAAGAGCAATTTTCTGTGTCACACTTCTCAGCTTATTGGCCTGGCCGATAGTCTTGCCAATAATTACCTGTGTAAAAGAAAGAACACAGAGAATTGGCTTGACTTGTGATTTTGATAAATTTTGATAAATTTTTTAAAAAACTTTTTGAAAATAAGGACATGGCATTTCACACATAAGGATATTTTACATAAAAGCTTCTAATCTTAACAATAATCAAGTTATTTAAAATGAAAGAGTACATTTACAGTCTGAAAACACTGCCTGAAGACAGGGTTGATGGTAAACTTATCAGCTAGATTGCTGACAATCAAGAAGGATATTTCACGAAAACAAAGACATTCCAACAGTATGTTCTTCCTGAAATGTGATAAAACCATCAAAATGTTACATCACTGAAGAATCCATAATGCATTATATGAGTGCTGCTTAAATTGATATATGATTGCAGGTAAACTTTTGTTTGCAAAGCTTTTTGAAAACAGAAATATATAATCACAGCAGGTTCTGGTGACTTGTCAGAGCTGGATGGATGATGCAAATTTGCCTGGCTAAGGATTACAATACTGAGAGATGGCTAGGATGCAGCTCAGAAACCTTCAAATTCCATATCAAATGCTCAAGACAGTTTGCTTGTGGTTTAAAATTTTTTTGCCACTGTGACCAAGGTTGCTAAAATAAATAAAGCTGTCAAGGATAAACAATTTATGCACATCCTTATTAATATTAAGCTTTTATCACCACCCAGTACAGGCAGAAACATTATTAATCCCTGGAATACCATGATAATAACAAGAGGCCCATGCATTCCTGATATCATTCATTTGCTGATATTTTCTTTACACCCAAATGCAACAGCAGATGGCCAAGAAATCAGAGTTAGCAGGATGCTTACCATAGAAGCTTCTTCCAATGCAACTGACTGCATATGTGATGAAAATGTAGGGTTTTTAAAAAAAAAATTTTGAGTAAAACAAATCTTAATTATGTTTATGTAATACATACCTGTCGCTATTGTTAAGTTTTACTTTTTTATAATTTTAAAAAACTCATCTGTGCTAGATGCTTCATCCTCCTATTCCAAAACTTCTGAGAACAATAAGGATTTTGGCTAATGAAGACCATCAGAACAGTGTGGGAGGAGGGCATCCAATAGTGACAGGTAAGTATTACACAATTACAATTAGTTTCACCCCCACCCACCCCAACTATATTTTAATATTAGTAATAGCTTACTGTCATTATTGGTAAACTGAATTTGTCAAAAGAAAGGGAGGCCGATGGACTGTAAAGGAGTAAAATTACTCACCTTGAAGCTTGTCCACTCAGCTGCAGCGACAATAGGACCAAGATTAAAAAATACTATGGCACTGGTTTGCTAAGGATTGAAAGTGAAAAGCTGAGAAGGTTGTGCATGCATGCCAATACGCAGTTTTTAGAATACTGTCCTCAAATGAAAGACCGAGATAGGACCAGGAAGAAGATATAGTCCTTACTTCATAAGCTTTTATCCTCATCAGGTCTCTTGCTGTGAGTGACTCATAAGCTTTTCATGGTGAATGAAATCCATCTAGAAATAGTGGATTCTAAAATATCAGTTAAGCACCTTAAAGGGAATAAAAAGGCCTTTTCTTACCCTTACTTCCCTCTTTTGCAAATGATAAATAAAAAGTACCATAACTGAGCAAAGTCTATCCTGATCATTCCCAGCACAGATGCAGCTGAGGCTGGGAACAGAAGTACTGATGGAAGCAGTTTTTATTAGTAAGAAAACCTGGCTCACATAACAGAATTGTAATTACCACTGAAGCATGTTTATTCCTTCTCAACTGTTAAGGCATATAGTTTGCTTCATCTCTGCACTGACACAACAGCTAGACTAGAGTTTTAAGCACAAGATTTTCAAAAGAGGCCTCACTCATAGGTTCATAAGGGGTTTTAGTCGGAGCTGACAAGACACATGAAAGGTTCCATCTTGGTGTCGATGAGCAAGACACTGGTCTCTGTAGCTCTAAGTACTTAATAAGATCTGCCAAATGAGGATCTGTATCAATGGATAGACCTTTGGAGAATTCAAGTATGTTTGAAAGGGCAGCCTTATAACCTTTGATTGTGCAGACTGAGCAAGATCTTTCCTCAAAAAGTAGAAATCTGCTACTACAGCAAGAGAGGGTCAGCTAGGATTATTGCATTTCCTAGTGCGCTAATAACAAAAGATTTTCCACTTTGCTTTGCAGATCTTCGATGAAGAACATCGCCAGTCATGGACAATGCAGTCAGTAATTTTGCTTGAATACTTTGCCAGACTTATTAATCACTTGTGGTGAGCCATACATGAAGGTGGAAAATCTGAGGATTTGTGTTTTGAATCCTCTCTACTTTACCCTTCTGCGGAAGGGTGTGCACTTCTTCCTTTAGCTTTAATACACTTCACTGATGGAAGAATATGGCTGTTCTTGAGAGAAGAAAGTGCTCTGTGACACATAGACATAAACCCTCCTTTACTATGGAAAGGACCCTCCAATCTTCCATGATGCTCAGCCAGGCCTCTGAAATGAGGACCATTCAAGCCCCTACTTGTGTAAAAGACAGAAGTATGCATAGCAGGAGAGATTATGTGTCCCTAGAGATGTCCTCTCCTTTCCCCCTTCACTTTTAGGAAAAAGGGTGGAAACAGCAAATTTCCTTGCCCTGCTGCTGCCTCTCCAGTTTCTATGTGGAAAGGACTTATAGGAGGGCTGGCTACATGGTTTTGGTTGCATACCCTTCTTTTGATATTTTGGCTCACCAATAGTTTGAGCGGGTTGTGTGTGATAATTGGCCGGTTTTGACAGACCAGTAACCAATGCAAAGGACCTATGTTGGTAGTCCTTAGAGTCCTGTGGTGTGATAGTAGGAATGAGACCCCTGAACAGAATCTCAGATTCCATGGGTGCAGCCCTATTATATTTGCTGTGTTCTAGCAAAAACTTGGAAGTATCCTTGTGGCATCTCTTCTAAGGTGGAAGAGCTCCACTGACAATGCCATGGCTGTAGACAATGTATATCTTGATGTCTCAGCTATAGCCGTTGCAAGGCAACTGCATATGAAGATTCTTCCTCTAGTAAGAATAGCGTCTGACGCTACAGTCACTAATACCTTGCCTTTCATTCTAATGCCCACTAATGATTTAATCGAGAGTTAAATAAATGAGCCTTACGAAATTTCCACTTGTGAGGGCTATGATGTCCACTGGTGTATAAGTTTTTACAAGTCAAGATATGAACCTTATAGCTAGGAGATGAGACTAAGGGTTCAGAGTCGAAACGGGGAATGACAAACCTTCATTTTGTCCTACCAATTCTTGTTCTTTGGCCAACCTTTGCACTACTTCTTTGACTATAGTTAAGAGAGGAAGTAAAAGCAGGTGTGGTCTAGCACTGGCCCATAAAGTTTTTCAAAGCATGAAAGAACCTTTGTGTGACTAGACACATGGACTTAGGGCACATATTGGGGGAAAGAGGTGGTATACTTCATTAATGAGATTGTCAAATGACCACATCTCCTCTCTGACCACATGTGAAGGTTGGTGCGAAGGTCGTGGAATCCTAGAAGGGGAGGGTGTACCCTATCCTCTTGATTATCAGCATGGTGGTCTTCGAACTTGAGCGAGCCATTTAGAAGACATCCATGCTAATACAGGATGAACTCTATTGGCATTGGGCCAGTGACAGCCAAGGACCAGTGATAGCCAATCTATTTTTTTACGTTAACGCACATGTTATGTCACTTTCTATTGGTAATTTTAAGAAGAAGAAAAGAAACAGATGCTGAAAGAATAAACACATGCTCCAAATTTAATAGGTAAGCTGAAAAACAGAAGAAAAAAATTGGAACCCTATTACTGTATATATTTGCTGTCATCGGGGGGTCATGACCTTTGACACGCCTAATCTATGATGTTTTGCAGCTGTGACATTGAAAGACATTCATTTGTCCACCGACACAAACAAAATAAATACTTCTCTTACCTTCAATCATGCCAATTCTTGCAATAAACAATAACACTTGTTTTTGTAACTTATAAATTTCAATATGTCGTCTTGTCATGTTGTCTGCTTCTGTAACATGGTATCCGCATGTACTACTTGCATCATTTCCTGTGCTATAGTCCTTTTTATTATTTGATACCGAGTATTATCCCTTTTCAAAACCTAACTTAGACCTGTTTCAGCTTTTTCCCTTGTACATACTATGCCTAAATGACCATGGTAATCAATCAGTAAATTTAGCAAATTTTACTGAAACACTTCTTTGCAAACTGGCAGACATATATTCACATCTGTACAATCAATATCCAAGTAAAACTGTTGACAGACTTACACAGAATATTTTCCTTTATTTATACAGTTTTAAATGTAGCAGTTTAGATACAAATGTCTAACAGCTATGTATGGTATAAACAAATCTGAAATAACCAGTCAAAGAATGCAAGTGTTTTTGTTCTGGATCCAATAAGTCCAGTTAAGTCCAGCAGTAAACTATTATTATTCCAAATCATACACCATTAAATAAAGTAAAAAACACCTAAATTTTAAGATTGGAAAGGAAGTTAAATCTCACACACACATGCATTTTTTCTTTCCATCCAAAAACAGAATGCCAAAAAGGCAGAGCTATGAATTGGATGAGCTAAAGTAAAGAGAAGCAGACTGACACTCACTCGGAAGACTACTGACAACCTTGTCCGAGGTGTTTATAATAATTTGGACCTAAGAGGATGATAACTGTGGAAGAGGAAGCTGCATTGGTCAACTACTTGGAATACGTGACTCAGCAAGCCTTTCCAATGTCTCAGATGACAGGCAGGCAGTATGTAGTTGCATCAGTTTGGAAAAGTGGACACCAGACCTTGTTCAATCTAAACAGAAGTCCATCTGATAGCTGGTTCTGGCAAATTTTTGAGAGACACAGAGAACTCTCTGAAACTGAGCCAGAAAGACAAGATCATTCCAGATCCAGAATGGCAAATCAAAATAAGATGGATCAGCACTTCATTCTAAGGAATACTGTGGACAAACTGGGTTTAAAAGATAAACCACAGTGCATATAAAATGCTGATGAGACAGGTTGGAGTGGTAAGGAGAAGGCACTTCAGAGGGTGATAGGCATAAGGGGCTAATATGCATACCAACAAGTTGTATCATCAACTGGTCATATAACAGCTCATTTATGTATTTGTGCCGATGGCAAGATTCTGCCAACCTTTCTGATTTTTGAAAAATCATTTCCTCATACCACCTACAGGGATGCTGTACCCAACAATTGGCACTTTGCTTATAGTGAGTCTGGCTACATGGATTCGGAACTGTTCCTGGCCTGGTTCAAAGATGTTTCTTCCAAACTGTGGTAAAGAAATGCATGTTCTACTTGTCTAAGGCAATCATGACAGTTAAATCAATTTGCAATTTGCAACAATGTTGAACTGCTTGGTCTACCACCCCATACAACACACATCCTACTGACCCTTGATGTTGGCATTAATGGTCCACCAATACATAAATTTAGTACATTAGCAATTAACTTTGGCTTTATTCACAAAAATCATGTCTTGAATACGTCCAAATTTCCTGCGGTTTTAAGCCGTGCAACTGATCAATTCTGTTCACCAGCTAGAATTAAAGCATTATTTAGAAAAACGGAAATATACCCAGTCAATCCAGATGCCACTGACAAAACACAACTGATACAATCACACTTTACAAAGTAGCTGAAAATATACCTTGCACTTCAGGCACAAAGTTAACTCAGCCCACGGTTGTGGATACAATAACTATATGTGCCACAAGTGGTTCTTTCCCTGGTGGTAACCCTCAGGTGAAAGAAGGCCTGATTCCACCATCACTCTCTGACAAATTTCCTCCAGTACCAGCAAAACCCCAGGCAACCAAAAGGAAGCTTGTTACAGAAGCCAGGGTCATAATAACAGATGAGTTTTGTAAGGAGTTAGAAGAGAAGGATGAAGAGGAGAAAAAGAGAAAGCTGGAAGTTGAGAGAAGAAAAGAGGAAAGAGAGAAAAGCAAAAAGAAACAGAAAAGGCAAATTACACATTTAACACAGGTGACATTAGATCCACATATCGTCCATCAGTTTCAACATAAAATTGGGGGGGGGTAATTTATCCGACTACTGTTGATTAAACCTCTTTTGACCAACACAACACACTGCTCATTATCACTCAGTCCTGCCCATATATACAGCACATACAGAATACACAGCAATCTTGTTTGAAAACATACTTCCTACTGCAGAACACTTGACAAAAATTTTTTTATCAGCCTTAAAATACCAGTCAACACAGAATCCATTCATTTAGATCACAAGGTGGTTACAGTTCCAAACAAGGCAGAATACTAATCAGTACGTAAGCGACAGTCAGAAGTCTTGCTGAATAAGTAAGTGTCCATGCATGAAATTAAAATTCCAGGAAGATAAGGTTTCTAACCTATCTTAAACAAATCTTTATTACCTTTCTTGATATTTATGTCAGTAAAATAAAGTTTTTCCATAAAATGCATTAGTTTCAAAATTCATGTACCTTGCAAAGACTACAAGTGTTTTCAAACACTTTTGCAGTGCTTTTTGGAGCTGACCTCAAATTCAAGCACTTTCAACATAACTGCCATTCAAGCACTTCTGAAGCTGTAGAAACCATGAGCTACTGTTTCAATCAAGGATGTTATGGAATGGTTTTCTGTTTATAAAATCGCTGAACTCTGCATCTTTTCTTTTCTGACTTTGCAAATGTTAAAGTCTGTCTTTTACTTTGCATGGCTGTGCCATAGGTGTAATAGCTGAACACTTACCTGTGATGGTATTGGGCATTCACAACAGCAGATCTTCTTAATTGCATTATAACGGTCATCTCGACTTGTTGGGCATACAATCACAACCATCTGAACCTGAAGCAGAATCATATACAAATTTATTTTACTTCAAATTATATACAGTTCATGTCTTACAACAAGATACAAATCCACAATGGTTCCAAACAAAAAAATAGGGTCAATAACAAGAACTGAAGATGTCGGGGGAAATTCCACCTTCTGTTCAAAAAAAAGGGGAGAATTTTTTAATATAGAAGGGGTTTAATGAAGATATAAAGGTTGTCAAGCTTTCTGTAAATTTTTCTACACGATTTCTTTCTAGAAATTAGTGTGGATCCCAGTCCTAAAATAGACCCTGTCTAAATATGCTATAACTTATGGTGACTTGGACTTTCAACAATTGAATCACAAAATCACACTGCCACTGCCCCCCAGAAAAGTGATACCAATGTCTCAGCAAGGAAACAACAAATGTAATCTATTAACAAGAGTACCACAAATGGCACACAATATGCCCAACTCATAATCCTGTCCCTACAAATGACCTTGGTTTTTGAACTAGGGCCTTGACTACTGTATAAGGTGCAGATCTATGCAAAGTTTAATAGTAACATCTGTTGGGGTTAAAAACAGCCTGGAAATGTTAGATCCATACCAGTTTCATTTAGTACCAACTAGCCATCATAAAAAGTCTTCTCATCAAAAACACAATGTCAGTATGACCTTCTGTCTAGGAGGAATATCAATAAGAGTTTAAAGAATGGCCATTGTGACAGCCATATTGGATATCAGATCAGGACAATTTTTATTTAAAACCAACCAGACACGATAAGAAGTCCTCAGTTGCAAACTTCACACTGATACGACTTTCCATTCAGGAGGAATAAAAAAATAACAAGGTTTTCAAGATGGCTGCCATTAATGCCATATTGGATGTCATGTCACTCATTTTCGCTTAGGATCAACCTGACATTATAAGAATTCTTTTACTGAAAACTCCATTTTAATATGACCATCAAATCAGAAGTAGGAACAACATTTTCTATTTGGCCTAAGTGGTGACCATACTGAATGTTGCATTGGCACCATTTCATCTAGGACCAACCAGACATCATAAAGTCTTTTTAGTAAACAGCCCACGCTGTTTAAAGTACACTCAGTAATATGGCATCCAAGGGTGGTTAATCTATGTAGTCAGCATGGATTCCTGGTTTTGGCTCTGCCCTTAGAGTCACAACCTGAATACCACTGAGATGCCCATGCAGGGAGTTGTGGTAACTCAGTGGTTAAGGTACTGGACTCGTGACCAGATAGCTGTAGGCCTGATTCCTGCAATCTGATCAGCCTGGATCCACATTTTTATGTGTGGATATCACTCATAATTGGACTCATCTGAGATCTTGAAAATATATGTTTACATATCAAATCTGATAAAAAATATAGCTCAATCTAATACCAAAGTCACTATAGTCTGAAAATAAGGTTCCATTCACCCAGTATTAATGTTGGAGTTACCCTCCTTGAGATGCATCCGCATGCCAAGTTTTGTGAGTGAAGGTGAAATAGGGTCCAGGAAACTGAGGTGTAACAAATGAATAGATGAAAATGCACAAAAACACTAAAGTGGGAAAATTATGTCAAATAATCACGTACGGACATGGTAGAATTATCACTCAAACCACATTGCAACTAAATTTGCTTTTTAATGTCTCCACCATCACCATAAATTAATGTTATTCTGTATTTGACATAAGGAAAGCAAAACTCTAGCAAGCTGAACACCGGAGTGTAATCAATGATTACATAGCTCACCTCTATATAGGCTATATCCAGTAGCCACTGGAAACATTATCATGAAGAAAATAAATTCTGACTCAAGTGATCCTGGACTCTCTTTTTTAGTAAAGTTCTTTTATAATATTTTATCTTTACATTTAAATTTTCATTCTTTTCAAAATTTAAAATTTAAACTCTAATAAGGCACTATTTAACCAGTATTGTATTTACATACCACAAAAAAACCTACCTACATACCTATATACCTATCCACCTAACTTCTGTTTTGTTGTGTGGGTTTAATGCCAATTTTCAGCATATTTTAGGCTCTACAAGGATGCCAATATATCTGGTGGAGAAAAAACATGGGAAGACCCTAGGAAGAACGGCTGACCCAATGGAAGCTACTGGCAAGCTTTATCACATACCCAAATTTGCTGAACCAAGATTTGAACCCACAAAGAGAGAGGTGAAATGTCAGTGATTCGTAAAGGCAAGTGCCTTCAACCACTCTGCCACCTGGGGTCGAAGAGCATAAAGACACTAAACAATAAGATCACTGTTTTCTATATCAAAGTACTATAAAGCTGACACACACACAAGAGAATAATTTTGTGTATTATTTTCAAGAATCATTGCTATTAGAATCTGCTTGAGAATTATCATCGTCCACAAGTATGAATCCAGATTTTACCCAGTGAAAGCCACTGGCCTTGAGTAACCTCGGTATGACAGTTTAATTCCTATGCTCATTCATGTGTACAATACACATATTACCTGTTGAGGGTAACATCTAGGAGTGAAATCATTAATTGATATATTGATGAATCAATACTTTTTTATATTGATACAAGAGGTGAAGAATCAATACAAAATGATACTTAATCGATACAAGTTTAATCTTCTACAGTCATGAATGATTATTAGTCATTTGCCTCTGTATTCTTTATGATGAGAATTAATGAGACAGCTGTCACAGGCATATGGACTAATTTCTGTCAGATTAAAAAGAAAATACTGACTATAACCATGTACAGATTAACACAATGTGACTAACTCACATGGTTTTAACCCCCCAACCCCCATTCCATGTTAATTATTTCATCCCATCAGCATGTTTAGCCACTGATAACAAATCAATGTAAAGAAGACATTTCAGACTTGTTCTTCATATATGATTTAAATATATTACTGATCATTTTAATAACTACCTTTCCTCTAAGCTTCTCTGATGCTATATATCTTGTCTAATTGGTTTTGTGAAAGTTGGGTTCTCCTGACATGACATTACTTTTAATTCAATGACATCTTGCATTATTATTTTCTGCACTCTATGTTTAAACATGCATATGTTCATTTACAATTCATTAGCATTGACATTTTAAGAGTAGCATTTCTTATCATTTTTAAAAAAAATTGACTATGTATATATGTACACCTCTCCCTCGATAACTCGCACACAACAGGGTCCACAAACATAGACCGCACTATAAGCAAGGGCGCGAGTTACCGAGGGACCTCCAAAAGTTGAAAAAATTCGCTTAGACATCGATTAAACAGCGGGGGGGGGGCTGTTTAATGACTGAATGCTCATTTTACAATCACATCGACAATAATTTTTAATAACGCGCTTTTTCTGATGAAGTTGTTTGTTATTCTGTTGAAATAACATTATTTTCAAAATGTCCAACATGTGAGATCGTTCCAACTGGTTTCAACAACCATCACATGTACGCGAAAACATCTGTGTATTACGTCATTCCTTTTTGTTTTCTTGATGAGTCTGGTTCCCGGAGTGGTATTTAATAGTATCCTGCCAAATTGGGAGTCAAAAGAGCGGGGAACTAGACTAACAGGCGATACACCACCAAACAAGATTCCTTTTTTCAAAAACAAGCGAAATTTATTTCGTGAGACAATCGTCTACGTTGAACCTAAATTTTTTATTGTTCAATTAGTACAGTATTGATGTTACAATTTTATCAGAAGTAATAATGAAACTTCTTATCATCCTTGAAGATATCTCTAAGTGTCAGTTCAAGAATTCTCTGAAACTCGCTTGCCCACAATGGTCCGTATCTGTGAAATCAAGCTCTTTATTTTATGAAGTATTCATTTCGCTTGGTTGCCTTGCTATCTTTGATTACAATTACCAGTGAGTTGGTTAATTTAAGGTAGGTTATGTTACATACACAATAACATTTATAACAGTGACTGATCAAATGAAGTGAGTTCACCTGACATACGACCGGGGCCGCTAGATTTTAAGTTTGTAGGATTTTCGTGCCTTTTCACTTTTCTTTTATTCCAGCTCCTTTATTTGATTCAAAAGACATAATTAACGTGATAATACAAAGGAGGCCAGCTTTTAACTCAATGGAACAATACAAAAAATACTTCTGCGCGTCAGTTATCAAAACACGGTCGGCAACTAATCAGGTTCTCAGAGAAATAGGGCTGTCATCGGGTACTCGGGTACCTGGGTACCTGACCGTATTGAAAAACCCGGGTATTGAAACGTAAACGCGGGTACCCGTAAAAAAAAAATAAAATCGCCACACTCGCCAACCACTTCAAACAGGTGTGACAGCTATGGCTTTAATTAGAAACCAGATCCATGCTTAATATAAATAAACAATACATCAGAGCGTCTGTTTGGATTAATAAAATTCATTGGCATTGTGCAACAGGACAAACCGTTATCCCCGAGGCATTCTATACCAAGGTTAAAACATAGCATTGTTCTACAGGTAATAAACCTCTTTGTAGACGATAACTATTGAATGTGGGTGCTAAATGATCAGTACATTGCGTGCTCTTTTAATGAAATCCAGATGTATACCTTTGATTTCCGAACACACGTCAAAGAAATCCCACAATTTATATTATGAACAATTATCACCTAGACACCTTGAAATCTTCGTAATGCCTCAAAGTAATCTTTGAGCAGCTCATTGTTTTTCTAGTTGACGAGCTCTGCTAATTTTGAAAGTTAGCCATCATACATATACCGATAATTCCAAAATAATAACACTTCTGCGACTGCGTGGTCACGTGGTATAACTGGGGCATAATAACCCTATTTGTTATTGCCACTTTAGAACAGCTTCATGTGTCGAACAAAACAGTTATTATAGTGACTCTTAGTAATATTATTTTTGTATTTAAATAAATATTTAAGAAAGAGTAATGGGCAAAGGTTCTAAAGTGTGGGCGCATGCTGAACGACTAAATGATAATAATGCTCGTTGCAAGTTGTGTGAACTGGTGCTTTCTGCAAAAGGTGGAAACACAAGTACTTTGAGGAAACATCTCGTTGGAACACATCGCATCGACGTTGATTAGAATGAGAGCGCAAATAGTACTCCGAGCATTGCTTCATTCTTGGTCGGAAAACCAAACTTATCAAAAGCCAGGACCTTACAAATTGATCGCAGAATTGCGGCCTTTATTGCACAAGATGGGTGGCCAATAAGTATTGTGGATGGAGAAGGTTTTAAAAGTCTAATTAATTTTCTCGAGCCAGATTACATCATTAAATCTAGAACAACGACAACTGCTTTAATAAAGAAACTATATGATGAAGGCGTTCGAGAACTGTTGGTGAAATTGGAAAAGGCTTTATATGTAGCATTTACGACTGATTTGTGGACATCTTTGCAGAACATTGCATATATGTGTGTGACTGCTCATTGGATAAATCCTATGTGGGAACTAGAATCGGCAATTTTGCAGACAAGAGAGACTCCGGAAAGACACACTGGGCAAAATATCAGTGTTCGTCTGAGTGATTGTGCCAATGAGTGGAACATTCCAATAAATAAAATAGCTGCTACAGTCCATGACAATGGATCTAATATGAATGCAGCCATGAACTTGCTGGATGACTGGCCAAATCAACTTTGCTTTGTGCATACGTTGCAATTGGCAATTAGTGCTGGTTTAAAAGTGAAATCCATAGAAAGAATGCTTGGTGCATCCAGGAGATTATCTGCACATTTCAAACGCAGTACAGTTGCAGCTCAGGCTTTGCGTGAAAAACAGAAAGCTCTTCAAAATAATGACACCACTACGATTTTAGAAGTTATAATAGATTGTTCTACAAGGTGGAATTCTACTCTTGATATGTTGGAACGCCTCGTCAAATTACGGTGGGCGATCGGTGCAGTTCTGTCTGACCCACAGGTAACAGTCCGCAGCATCGCTTCTACATATGAAATGACGGACGAAAACTGGTCATTGGCTGAAGCTCTCATACCAATACTAAAGCCTTTTAAGCAAGTTACTGTCATGTCATCTGGACAAAAGTACCCATCTCTCTCCTCTGTGTATGTGCACTTGTACATAATAATGAAAAACATTTCCGATTTAAAACCAGATGACGCAGCTGCAATTAAAGAATGTAGGAAAGCAATCACAAATGAACTTCAAACCCGCTATTATCCTACCGGATACAGCGTGCTCAATGCAGCCAAGGCTGCAGTTGTCGATCCGCGTTATAAACTTTTAAAGTTTTTTAAAGAAGCACCACCACAGGAGACGTACGCTGCTGTCAGACTGGAGTTGATGGCAGTAGTAATCCCGGATCCACTAACTGTGTCGCAAACTAATGATGCCATCACTGACAAAACGGATGAACCAGAATTGAAGAGACAGAGACTGGAAAATGCCACAGAAAATAATATATTTGATGATCTCGCTTCTCTGTGTGCTGCAGATGACAACGCTTCATCAGTAGATGAATTGTCAACATATCTGTCGGAGACGCCACTTAATGTCAATGGTGACATTCTTCAGTATTGGAGAGACAATACACCACGTTATCCCAGGCTGGCTACCCTTGCACGAAAGTATCTCTGTATTCCTGCGACGTCGGTTCCATCAGAAAGTGCATTTTCGACTGCTGGACATGTTATAAACAAGAAACGTGCATCGCTGTCACCAGATACGGTCGATATGTTAGTTTTTTTGAACAGAAACTGGAAAATGTGTTGCGAACAATGATCATGTACTTGTTGACTATGACAGACTGGCATTATTAAGATTTGCTAAATTCTTTCTGAGTTTTTCTCATAAAAATAAAAACGTTTACAAACATTATATTATCTAGTTTGAATTATTACTATTGTGTAGTGAATTCAGTTTGTGGTCTCCTCACTCTCACACACACAGTCACACACACACAAAGACGGTTTTAACGCATTACTCTTGACATGTGGTAAAGCTGCTTTACACGCATGCGTGGGTAATTCAAATCTGCGGTCAAAAGCCGATGAATAAACGTGGTCTGTTCTAACAAGGACTTATACTTTAAAAAAAGGTGAGTGTTCTAAACGATTTAAAGCGGCTGATCAGAGTGATCATTAAAAGTTGGAATATACCTACCATCTGTGTACAAAGGTCATTCTAAATAAATTTATTAATTAATAGCGTGCGGTCAGATCATTCACATCGGTGTGGACGCATCAGACCGAGTAGTGCATTACACAGTTAGCCTCTATCGCCATACAAAATATTAAAGAAATGGGGATAACAATTAGTTGGTCTACGGTTGTACATGTCATTCATGTGCTAACGGGTACCCGGGTACCCGTTAAATTTCGCAACGGGTACCCGGGTTGGTTGTTCGTGATTTTTGACAGCCCTACAGAGAAATGCTCACGGACATAGCTGTTACGGGAGATTGACACATTTTATGTCTAATTACAAGAGGACACATTGCATTTATGATGATTACACTTAAAATGAACTAAAGGATAGGACTAGAACATAAATTTCAATTGATAAATTTTTTTATTTAATTTGTATTTATTTATTAAAGTACTGCCTGCACTCAGCATAAGTGACATTTTCATTGATCGAAATTTCCTTGCATATCGATAATTGCGGTGTACAACCATTTGGAAAGAAAATGAAAAAAAATTGTACGACTTATTTTTAAATTTGATATTTCATAATGTTGATTAAAATTTCAGGTCCTACCTACCTTTCTTGATTATAAAACGAGCGATATATCAAAGTTTCCGTTACTAATTCTGATCGCGATTTTCTTCAAGTTCAATAAGTAGGGATCAATTTTTGGGTATTTTCTGGTTTAAAAAATGGGATCCACGCCTGACCCTGTTTTATAAGCGGGTTCATGAGTTATCAGGGCGCGAGTTATCGAGGGAGTGGTGGATGTATGTATGTATGTATGTATGTATGTATGTATGTATGCATGTATCTACGTATGTATCTATGTATGTATGTATGTACTTATTTCTTTGAACCTGTCAATAAATTAAATTCCTCCATCAACAGACAAATAACGGTTTTTAAAATAATATCCACACAGGACATATGCAGATATATACTTGTAACATAACACAGGTAATTGATAGCGATGTAAACAATGTAGGAGATCCAATTCTGCTTCTGAGCAAAAAGCATACTGTAAATCTAAGAGCTCTTAGTGTACTCACTGATTGATATCAAGAACAACATGGATAAATTTTACGGATGTAGTTCTCTTTCATGTCCTACAATTGATTACATCACTTTAAAGAAGGCTACAAATCCAATGAAGATGATGCTTGTGGAAGACAGCTGTCTGAGAATGAAAAGGGGGGCTAAGTAGCTTCTGTGAAGAAAGCAGCTAACTGAGGAAGATGTTTGATACACAAGTGGAAGATTTTTGTTATCACAGACATTAAGCAGCAGGGAGGGTGAACCCTACAAATTGGATTCGAGCAAACATATCTAAAACAAAGATTTCACACGAAAAAATTTTTTAAAAAAAGTCAATAACGTCAAACTGAAGCCTCTAACTTTCCGTGATATCACCGGTGACGGCGTCACTAATGAGATCACCGGTGATAAAATCACTGGGTTTAGTTCGCGCTGTTACTTCGCCGCTGACTTCGTTTAAAAAATTTTGTGAGTGATCGTTTATGTGCTCGTGCACGCAATTTTTGTTAGCCCACCCTCCCTGCTGCTGTAATTAAACCATTGCATTATAATAATGATCAGTGAAGCTCACTCAGCACGATTAGCTCGAGAGCGACTAGAAGCAATTAAGAAATATTTGCCTGTCCGTGATCAAGTAAAACAACAATTACAGCAGAGTCAACAAACACAAGAAGAGTTTATAGAATCCGCAGAACAATTATTTAAACCTATCACTGAAACCACTAAAGGCATTGTTTCTGTGTTAAAAGAAACGGCAAAAGAAACTAAAAAGATAGCGGAGCGAATTAAAAAGACGAAAAAAATTCTACGTGAACTTCCTGCCGAAATAGCTGCAGCTCAGCCAACTGAAGAAACAGATCAAGCAGAAGGTGATGCTCAACAAGAACTAGAAGCACAAGCCAGTGCCAGGATTAAATTATATGATAAATTTAATGAGGATTTCATTGTCAGCGTCGCAAAGTATGATATACCTAAATTAGCTGAAACTGCTTTTTTAACCTACGATAACCGAAAAAGATTTCTGAAACCCGAGTACGCCAATGATGCTATCTCACACGAGCAATGGTACAAATGGATTTTTCGTTTACGTTTTAATGTCGATCAAGCTCGAACTACCGATAAGAGATATTCTGCCTATAATACAGCTATAAGAAATATGACGTTGGCTTTTCCGCGAATGCAACAACAACAACAACAACAACAACAAGAAAAAAAAGAAAAAGAACCAAAAAAATCAATAAATGATTATTTTAAACCCAAGGCTGCTGAAATTATCCAAGATCCAAAATATACAATACCTATTGCAGTAAAATATGAATCCCGAAGTAAATATTTAAAACCTGAGTATGTTGAAGAATTTGATCTTGATAGTTGGATTACGGCTATATATCTCGTTTCTAGAAATATTGAAAAAATAGATGACTTTGGCAATTACGATGAGTTTAGAGAAAATGTAATGAAACGAATAAAATTTTCTGAGGAAAAAAATCTAAAAAATTAACTCCACCTTGTGAACCAACTCAACCTAGCGAACCAGAACAACCTCGTGGCTTACTTGATAGTGTATCATCTTATTTTTCACCGTTTGGAAAGAAAACTGGCAGTGGAATCACTTGCCCCGACAGTGTCGTAGCTGACGTAGACAGATTAGAAGTTCTTGTTGGCGGAAAACGAGCTGGTAATAATTCTCCAGAAATTATTAACGAAATCACATCCATTTGTCAACAATTATTTACCGGTGGCATTATGGGCATTAACGATTATAGGGCTCTCATTAATGAAATTATCAACGGTGACTATATCACTGATTATTATAGCGACTAAAGGTCGCCAGTCACTGATTAAGCAGTTAAATAATTGATTATAATAGATGATCATACACGCTAACCAACGCAGACCAATCATGGTCAGGGTGGTAAATGGACGATTACCTGTACACAAGACATATTACGGAGATGGATTAGGTGATGTTCTTAAGGGTTTATTTTCGAGAATCGCCCCAAAAGCAATACCGATGATAAAGCAGTTAGACATGAAAGCTACTGATGTTATTCGTGAAAAAGCTCCTGAAGTCGCCGGTAAAGTATTTTCTACGATCAAGGATAGACTAGCATGATTAATACGATGAAAATCTCAGCCACCAGTAAAATTAGCCAGCACTGAAGTGATGCCTGCAAGTGTTAGTAAAGTAATAAATCAAGCCGCAAATCAAAAACTAGCAGAGTTAGCCGAAGAGGGAGAAAAAAATGTAACAGCAAGTCTGATGGCAGGCAGTGGTCTTCGTATCAGACAATGACTAATAACATAACATGTTCAAACATGTATCTAATCCCGCATTTGATGTGGATGCGCCAGTTCTCAAGGATGAGTCTGTGCGTGATTATCAATATTATTCTTATGATGCTCGAATGCCAAATCAGCATGGACGAATAGAATTACAAGTTCAAGATACAAGTAGATATTTCTTGCCCGCGGAGGCATTTATCGAGGTTGAAGGTGAACTTGTAAAAACAGATGATACTGAATACAGCGCCAATGATAGTGTTGGTTTTGTCAATAATGGTGTCATGGCGTTGTTTGACAGCACCACATACATGATCAACAGAAGAAATATTGAATCAATTCAAAAAGATGTTGATGTCGCTACGACTATACTTGGTCTTGCGCGATACAGCGATTATTTTTCAAGATCAGCTGGTCCATCAATGATGTTTTACAAGGATACTTCTAATAATCCTGATTATAGGCAATATAATTTAGTACAAACACCACGTGATACTGCATCTGATCCACAACCAGCTGGAATGATAGCTTGGCCTGGTGCTTTATTTTCGATAATACAAAGTGCTAACCAAAATTTCAACTTCGGATTTTCAGCACGCCGGTCAATGTTGCTGGGAGACCACAGAAGATTTTTTTGCGCGATTCCATTATCACACATCTTTGGATTCTGCAGACACGTACGAAAGGTCATTTTTGGAGCCAAACATACAGTTGTACTTGTCAGGAAAGCAACCGACGATGATGCAATATGGCGACCTGCTGGTGACGCTGGTAAAGTAAATCTAACAAAACTTTCATTGTGGATGCCAGTAATGACTCCAGCGATGACCGTCGAAGATCGGTTGCTCGCTTTTATGAGTAGCGGCGGTAAGTCAACGTTGTCTTGGTTAACAACAACAACCACAGATGCTATTCAAAGTAACGTTAATGGTTTATTTACGTGGCAAATAGCATCACAACAAGGTATCTTTGCACCACGACATATATTCGTTGCGCTTCAAGATACTAGACGAGTAAATGATCAAACGCGTAGTTTAATGATATTTGACAAACTCGGTGTTTCCGAGGTGTCGCTGCGAATAAACGGTCATCAAGAACCATCCGAGGATATTTCGTTAAATTTTAATCAAAATCACGTAGCGCGTGCATATCATCGATTGATGTCATTTATGGGGTGTGATCAAAATGTTGATACTGGTTTACAAATATCACAGATTTTACAACGCTGTATCCCATTTATTACTTTTCACTGAAACATTTGGATTTGTTTAAACAGTCTGTCATTGATATTCACTTTCGAGCTCGTGTAGCAGAATTACCTGTTGTTAATGGCAGTTACAGAGCAATCGCAGTTATATTGTCCGATAAAGCAATGTTACTTAAAGGTGCCATGTAGATGTTTTCCAAAGATGCAAGTGTTAATTTAGAAATCAAATATATATCATAAATGTCATATCATCATGTTAGTGTCAGTCTGACCCCGGGTCAGATTAAACGACTACAATCACCGTTAGCATCACAATGCGGAACAAAAATAACATTAAAACACGATCAAATGTCCGGTGCAAATAAATTATCGTTGACCGAACGTCAATTCAAGAGATTCAACGAAGCTAAACACGCCAATAAAGGAATACGATTAAATCTTTCCGTGGGCGCCATCAAGGATGCTATTAAAACCGGAGGAATATTTCAGCTTCTTGCAGCGTTACCAGCGTTGATAGCCGCAGCCGCTCCAGCCATTGCAAAAGCCGCTGCGTTAGGTGCAGTTGGGACAGCTGCTGGAATGGCACTGAAGAAAGCAACAGGAAAAGGATTTAAAAAAAGACGACGACGAGTCGGACGCGGTCTGAGACTTCCAGGGTCTCAACCTCACATTGGTCGTGGATTAAAAATTCCAGGGACTCAACGATGACGTCATCAACGATAGTTCCACTATCGAATTTTGATCTTATCAACGCCGCTAATCAGTTAAATATAAAAAATTTTAGAGGTGTTTTTATGCGTGATCAATTACCGAAAAATCCGGCACTGTCAGAAACAGGTATTATTAATCTTGATTCATCAAGGGGGCCAGGTACTCATTGGGTCGCATATGCCATTGATCCAAGTGGAATTATTTATTTTGATTCGTATGGGTTGGCGCCACCAAAAGAATTTTTAAAATACGTCGGCAGATTTCAAAATATTCTACTCTGGTATTCAACGCTACCAACACAAACATTAACGTATCCACCAATATGTGGCCACGAAGCGCTAGCAGTACTTGATGCTGTATCAAGATCAACGAAACCACCTCATAAAGTTGTACATGAATATACATTAAATAATCGCTAATCATATAATGGTAGATATCTACGGAAGACCTGCTACGGCGCCTGGTAAAAAACAACTCAACATAGATTTATCAGATTACGTTACCAAGGATGACTTTGCATCGTTGACGAATTTAACATCCGTAGACGCCAATGAAGTCATTGTATGTCAAGACCAATTTGGAGTTCTAAAAACGAGTAATCTCAAATGGACTGAAATTCTTCGTAGAGTTCTTGGATCAACCGAAGGTAACATTGCAATGTTTACTAACATTGGATTGATCAGATATTCATCTGTATCTATTGCAGGAATTCGAGATGAAATTCGAAAAAGTGTTTCTGATCGTTTAAAATCCACCGGGGGTATTATGACCGTCGAAATTAACATGAATTCAATTAAAATTGTTGCTCTACGATCACCAGACGGCGACGAAGATGCCGCAACGAAGAAATATGTGGACGATAGCGATACCACGATCAATGATAGAGTAAATACACTTCGAGCCGAGTATGACGTTCATGTAGATGCGTTTAATAATACTCGTAGAAATTTTCAAAAACTTAATAAAACCGCTGAAGAATTCTTTGGAAGTCCACCAACCATTGATATTAAACTCACCGACACTGATACAAAACTCAAGGATATTATCAGCGGAATTCCTAGTATCGTTCAAAAAACCAATCTGATTCAAATTCCACACAAACAAATTAGCAACATCACGTACACGGTGGCGTCTGGGGTATCAACGTGGACACCGACCGATAACAGTCTCGAACATACCACAGAAGTAACTGGGTTATACAGGTTGTCCATGTATGGTTTGGAAATTACTGCGGCCACTTCATCATCGCCTAATGTATATCATAATCCTCTACTGGTGATGCTAACCAAGGACACCAACGAAACATTTACGTTGATATCAACGGAAATACCCCCGAGACGTTATTGGTGGTGTCTGGAATTTATCACTGTCTTAGACAACAACTAAAGTATAAAGATAGACGTTCAGCGATACAGATACGATCAAGTAACGACATGGCAGAATAAATTAAAAACCATCATCAATAATTATACAGCAAAAATAAAGAAATATCGTAGACGTGCAACCGTCATTGATATAATGGTTTATTCGGTTTCTACGCTAGTTGCTGGAACCGGCGTAGTATTAGCATCGCTAGCGACGATGACAGCGCCGATAGTTGTAACAATCATTGTTTCATCGTCAACGTCGATCGCTGGAATATTTAATATAATCGCGAAAAAGATAAATACGTGCACGAATGAAAAATTTAATGAGTACACGATGAAATTACATACTGCAACGACCGCATACTCTAAATTATCATTAATGATTTCTTCGTCGCTCAATGATGGAATAATATCTGACGAACAATTCAGTATTGCAATAAAGATATACAATGAAGTATTCAACGTCAACAACGCAATCACCGTCGTCGTTAATGAAAAAATTTCTGAACAGGATTTAAAACAATAATAGTATAATAATGGCCGAGTCAAGGGAATTATTGCTACAGATCATCACTAATACCGCTCCGGTAAGAACCACAATGATATCAGTGAGTTCAACTTCGCCTGAATTCAGTATTAATTTTCCAACTGCAATACCAGCTTCTGAGATAGGTCTAGCGCAATTACGGGTTTATTATAGTTGGCCCAACATTAGGTCGAGATCGTTTGGTGGACTACAACCGAATAATTCATTAGTATTTGCAAATAAAAACAAACCCGATGGAACTCCTGATTGGCAAGTAGTCAGTGTACCAACGGGTAGTTATCAAATAGAACAAATCAATGAAGAATTTCAACGCAGAATTAAATCGATTATGGAATGTGAATTCAAGATTGCCATTACCGTCCACGAGCCAACGTTGTCTTCGGCGATTGAAATATTGTCGCCGGATTACGCTGTGGACATATATCAATCCACGATCAGGTCAGTGTTAGGTTGGCCTGATGTCGCGCCTGTTTATGAAAGTTCGCCAGAACCACGCCGAGATGATTTCGTAGTAACTGAGTTACCATACACAACAATTCCAAAATATTTAACTGATCATGATGTTCAAGCAGAATATCATTATGAGCATGTTTTAGACACTGACAGAACAGAGTATCCTTCAATCACTCATAAAGAGGATATGTTTCCAGATTTTCAATTTTACAAGGGAAAAGACAAAAGTCTTAGTATATATCAGGAGTTTCATTTTTATGACGTACCAATTAAAAACATTCTCTACAGCTATTAACGTTGATTATAATCGTAAAATTACTGATTTAGAAAATTTATTTTTGTCTTTGTCGCAATTTTACAACAATGATACAAAACAACAAATTATTAAAACAATAACAGATTTAAATCAAATACGATCAGATATATATTTCATCAATAAAAGTTTTGTTTTAAATTTTTTCTATGATAATAAACATTTTCGATATAGAAAATTTGCACAATCAGTTCTTGATCATTACAAAATAACTGTAGAACAATTTGAAACATTTGTAATACCAGATCTTGATATAACTGTATTAAAAAGGAAACTCAATGACGTTATCAATAATTACTTTCCTCAAATCCTTGATTCATGGAGAAAAGTAGCCCCACCAGCAAGTATCCTCCGATACAATAATAATCCATACAACGAAGGCCGTCATGTCTCACCAGGCATCGTTAATATCACATCAACGATCGCTGTCAATCTAGTATGTGACATCGTCGACGGCAGTTATCAAGTGGACACTGATAAATCCAATCAGGCCCAGCAGGGGTACATTCTCTACTCATTTACACCTCAAGTCCCTCCGGGTTATTTGAATGTATCAGAACCGATCAACATTGTTTATCTGAAATGTCACAGTCGTCTCTTATCACAGATAAATTTCAAACTTACTGACCAAAATGGCCACTTACTCGATCTTAGGTCGGAGTCGCTGAATGTAAACCTGTATGTACGCTCGTAGATCTCACGTTCGTAATGACTTCGTCATCAACGTCATCGTAGAAAACATCAAGCAAAAAAAAATAAAGATAACGTCAAGGATAAAATATTTTTTTTGTATCACGATACAACAATTATTTTTTTACGGTTTAAAATCAGCTGGGACAACTTTACAAGTGGGTATTCTAGCTTCGTCGTCGTTGTCACTGATGACTTCATCATTGGTGACATTGTCAGTGACGCAGTCACTAGTGACACAGTCACTACAGTCACACTCAGTGACGAAGTCACCGTCTTTATCTTTAGCCAGTAATTCTTCCGCATCTTCGTTTATCAACTCAGTCATCGCCACGATATCTTTCAGCTGTTTTATACGAGCGTGTACGAGTCTTTTCGTTTCGTATTCGTGAGATAATTCTAACCTAACCTGCTCGATGGCCCGTGATAACGACACAAATAATTTCACCTGCGCATCCGTGATTGCCGCCAGCGATCGTAACATCGCCTGCTGAATTATCTTTATAAATCTATAATTGGCGGGTAAAGTATACCTATTTTCTGACCTCCGAAACTGTAATGATTCAAAATCACTCATTATTTTTTCAGGATCAAGCTGGTCAGATATTTTCACGCCGCTGTGTTGTAATTTCTTAATATCAGAAATAATTGATGTGATGTTTTTTGATTGATTATTTTATATATTATAAATTATTTGTTTAAATAAAAATAAATTTCTGAGTAAATATTTCTGAATAAAAATAAAATATTTGAGAAAATCTGACCAAAGTCACAATTTTGATGGGCATAATACCATCAAATTCATAAAATCTGTACAGAATTCGCAAACTGACGGACATTATACCCCTCAAATTCATAAAATCTGTACAGAATTCGCAAACTGACGGACATTATACCCTCAAATTCATGAAATCTGTACAAAATTCGCAAACTGACGGGTATAATGCCCATCAAATTCATAAAATCTGTACAGAATTCATAAAAAAATCTGATTCATAATAAATATTTATAAAAAATAAAATATTTTACAGAATCTGTACAGAATTTGCAAAACTGACGGGTATAATGCCCATCAAATTCATGTACACACCGTCTATGCGCTTGCGCCCCTAAAATAAACAGCAGGGTGATGTGAAGTCAAGTTGAAAATCCAATCATAAGCCATCGGCATTGGTTGTTTGTTTGAATCATTATATATATAATTAAAGTTTAATTAAACATATATATTTGTCTTAAATATAGTATGGAGGAATTTGAGAGATTATCCACGATTGAACCTTCCACCGCAAGATTTGATCTTGACAAATGAACGAAATCTAAATTTAATTTTTCGATGCAAGATCTGGCTTTGATAAATAGTGATATAACCGATCGTATCCGTGAGAGTAAAAAAGAATTTCGCAATGATGGTGCGGCTCATACTTGGTCAACATTCAGGATTATGAACGACACCGCTGGTGGTGTTGTTGACACTAGAATGAGTGATGAACGAGGTAAAAATATTATTAACTACCTTGACGCGCAGAGATATATTATTCTAGTAAAATTTATTGTTCAGACAGATGATGATACTTGGATTATTCGTGACAAACGCGAACCTGTACGACTTCATATTGGAAATAATACTGTTACATTAAATAAACAATCCAAGCCAGGAATATTGACCAGTATCGATAAACCGTATTATGAACGGGCGTATCCTGTTACTGCGGTTATATATGCAATATATCCGCTAAATAATAAACCCAGCGTTGGGAATCTCAAACCGATGAAAATTTCATGAATAAACTGTGCAGCTGAACGAGTTATGGAACATTTCTCAAAAGCAATACGCGGAAACGGTTTAACATATATAAGACGCACAAAAATAAATGAGTGGGCAGAAACAGTTAGAGATACCGAAGCATCTATCATTGACGTTGCTAAGCTAGAAAAGAAATTAAGATTTCCAATAACAGTAAAAACACTAACCGGAGAAATTTTGTACAAACAGAAATATACAAAAAATGGAGCTCCAATAACGATCATTGATCATAATGCACATGCATGGACTGATGCTGTAACAATATTTCCACGAGATAGGACAGTCAGATTTTATGACGATTATATACTCGATGCTATCAGTGATATCAGTAAGAGCGACCCTGTATCTGTTTGGTTATTTCAGAGTTCAGAATCCGCATATTACGATCAATTTGTAAAACCTAACGGAGATATTTACCGTAGAGAATCTCTTCATGGCGAAATGAAGAATCTTGCACAGCGCCTTTGGCGTGAATATAATTCTGATGATGCTGAAGTCAAGCAATTACTAAATAATTGTTTTACA
The DNA here is from genome assembly GCA_016617855.1 of Megalonaias nervosa. Classification (NCBI taxonomy): domain Eukaryota; kingdom Metazoa; phylum Mollusca; class Bivalvia; order Unionida; family Unionidae; genus Megalonaias; species Megalonaias nervosa. The sequence continues at coordinate 65,926 of JAECUM010000289.1, read as the reverse complement.
GTTCCATCCGTTGCAGCTCACTTTGCTCAGAAGAAAAATTCATGGTTGCCGACGAGAACAGAATTCCTCGAAGATGTTCAACATAGTTGTGTCGAATATGGACATGGCGGATTATGGAATACCAAATACGATCATCGTAAAGTTATATCCATTGATATGGTTGCGTGTTATCCTGGAAGTTTTCTTGAATACGGAGAATGTTTTAAATACTTTGATAGATTTGGTCATCCCACACACGAAATGTCGAGAGTGTCGATAAATGGACTATTACCTTATTTTGATTTAACTGGATTTGCTTCTGTAAAGTCATTTAAGTTCCGCGATAATCTTCATCCGATTGTTTATGCGTGGTTTGGTAGACACTTCTCAGAAAAACATTGGGTTCCAACGGTATTATTACGATACATGCTTGATGCGGGAATCTTAGTGTCATTGATGGTCAGTGAAGCTATTGTATCATATCATTCGCAGAAACAAGTTTGGCTACCACAACAAAAGAAACATTCCCTGACAGATCCAGATGAAGATTGGGATAGAATTGATTATGAAAATAAAGTTGCAAAAGATTTCGGTAGGAAAATAATCCGTAAATTTACTCAAGGCGGTTCGTATGATCATAAACGACATTGTATAAGATTAATCATGGATGATGCTGAGTTAGATTTTATAATTACTGACACAACGAACAAAGGAACATTTATAAGCAGAAGCAATGCTTGTCAGATGGAACCAAACAAGGTACAGTAGTGAGTTATATTGATGGTGAGTCACCGCAATTTACTCATTCAAGATCTTCTATGCTCGCTTACGTTTCTATAAATTTATTATCGATGATAAATAGATTTCCTTGTTATGCCGTCAGAGTTACTACAGATTCATTTTATATAAATAAAGCGTATTTAGATTTGGTAAAACCGTTACTCAGTAGCGGCGAATGGGGATCATGGCGAATAAAACAAGAAAGTATACTCGACTATTCTGGAACAGCAGATGTTGATATCGCGGAGACATACTACGGTAATAACAATCAAATACCAGTATCAACGTCACCATCTGTATTCGATCCCGTGGCTAGACATAAAACCATTTATCTCAGCAGCCCTGGAGGTTCTGGTAAAACAACACGTGCGATTGAATTATTTCAGAGTTTAGATATGATTGTGTTGACACCTACACGCAGACTAGCAAGAGAAATAAAACAACGAGGAGTAAAATAATGTACATATCATAGTTTCTTCAGATGGTGTGGAGATACGTGGACACCTGAGCGAATGGGCAAGAAATCTATTCCCAAAATCATCATCTGGGATGAAATTTGTACTGTGTCGTTGGAAACATTAAAAATATTTCTTGATTGGTTATTAACGAAAAATATTGCTGTGATTATGTGTCGGACAATCTCCACATGAGTGGTTAAAATCGTTTGTGGATTATTACAAAGAAATAAATGATGATCATAGAGCTATTGATGAACCTCTGAAACAATTTAAAAGATTAATCAGACTACAGCCAGATAAAATACAATGTGAGATAATGCGTGAAATAATTCCAGAAACTCCTGTGAATGATTTTTGGAATCTGTGGACACCAAATGATTTAATAGTTGCAAGTAGAAAAATAGTTCGTGATGAATTGCAAGAAAAATTATTTCTGTTGCACAAGGAAAGATTTCCAACGTTACCTGTACCATTATATTATCGCCCAGCGGACACTCGACGACAGAATAATGAAGTTGAAATTCCGGGAACAAATGAAAAACAAAATCTTGTGTTGAATGATATTGTTTTGGTTGATGTTGATGTTGTTGAGAGCGCGTTGAGTATGAATAACTCACCGTGGAAGCTAGGATATGCTATAACGATTCACTCGTCACAAGGACTAACTATTACTGATACAAATATCTGGATTGTCGATGATAGAATAGAATGGTCAAATTTAGTTTATCTCGCAGTGTCTAGAGTCAGGAGAATATCTCAACTGCACAGAGTTATCATAGACTCCACAGAAAATAATAATCAATCTATCAGTGACACTGAAGTTATTAGCATAATAAGAAAAAAACTATTTGGTTATAAGCAATGTGACAAAAAAAATAATCATGATTTTGATACTGATACTAAATTAATTATAACACTTAAACAACGACAGAATAATTGTTGTGTAATTTGTAACTGTCACATGTTGTGGAAGTATTCCTGTAATAATCCAAAACAATTTACCGTAGACAGAATTAATAGTGATCTTGGTCATACACATGATAATGTGATGCTGACCTGTCTTGAATGCAATCGACACAGGGGTTCCAATTTACAAGTGAACGCGGTGGTAATTGTGTGTCTTTAGGAATTACTTGTAATTGTTCGCGCACAAATCCACGTTCAGGAGCAGTTAAATCTAGTCTGTAGATTGCAGGTCTACCAGTGGATCTTACCACGCTAGAAATTTTATGTGTGGTCACACTCCAGATAGGATCAGTTGCTCTTATTCTACCACCTTCAAGTTCACGGGGTTCATATAAATATCTTACGGTAACATTACCTAATACAGGTTGAGAGGAAGATTCACATTGTTGTATTGGTATATGTTTTTTTGTGATCGCATTAGAAGGTTTCATAGAAGTTGCACGAGTAATTTCATTATTTAACGCAGCTATCACACTTGGTAATCTTGCAACCCATTTGCGAGATCTTGTATCTGTATAAATTATTTCCTTCGCATACTGGTATCTAAATAACCGCTCAGCAAGTGTTCGATTAAATCTTTCAACGATTGCCTGATCACAATGAATTTTGGTATGTCCTCGTCTGACTTTCACGTGATGTTTTTTCATCAACGATGATACTGTACCAAGAAATTCTTTGCCAGTATCAACCTGTAGCAACCGTGGCCATCGTAGACCACCACGCTGATAAATTCGTTCAAACGCAGATGCAACTTCAGTTGCTGTCTTTGTTGACAGTGGTTCTACTTCTTTATATCTACTTGCAACGTCAACGACAGTTAAAGCGTATTTGTATGTGCGTGATTTATGTCCATGTGTTTTAATAGTATCATGTGGCAAAAATAAAATATCTGCTTGATGAACTTCATTGGGAACGCTGACATCAAAATGTGCATACTGAATTTTTTTCGGTGGTGGTAGAAAATTTGCCATATTGCTTGTCGTGCTAACCACACTGCAGCAACAGCACGTGAAACCTTTGCAGCTTCGGCGAGTTTACTAATCGCTGCTTTGCCCTTCCAATATCCTCTCGGGGAATAATAAATGGACTCCATTATAATAATCATATAATTAATTACCCAGCCCCTAATATAATTTTACCTTTCATACCAGCTTTTACCAGAAAAGCAGCTAACTTTTCTCGAAATGATTTATCTTTTATATTATTTATGGCATGAATTAATTTGATATCGGCGAGATGTCGCTGTTGTAAATCTTTACTTCGATAAGCAATATCATGAACGTAACACGCTTGATCAATCTTGTTTACGGGATATTCTCCAGGTCGCGGTTTATCTTGATCGTCAAGACGAATATCTAAACGAGTCCCAGACCCACAATAATTATAACCCAGTAAGTGTTTTTCCCTGGGATATTTTGCCCACGGTAATCCTGGTAATTTTCCCAACGAAGCAGCAATATCACCTCCTGTCGCTGTGTTTGAAATAAATTTAGATTTTTTTGTGCCACACTTTTCACATTTACCTGTCAGTGCACGCTTTTTATTTTTTGTTATTATTGTTGTTAATCCAGTGGTGGACGTGGCTGCACGGCACTGAACACAATATAAATTCATATTATTTATTATATGGATATAGTTGACTTTTCTGCGACATGAAAACAAGAGCCAGTAAAACATCACCCAGCGCTACCGAATTCTATCAGGATGATAATAATAGGTCCATCTGGATCAGGTAAAACACAATTATTGCTTAATCTGATAATGAGATGGCTCAAGTGGGATAAATTATATTTAGTAGCTCCATCTGTAAATGATCAGCGATGCTATGAAGTACTTAAGGATTTTAATGAAAATGCAAAGTTGCTGAATGAAGACAGTGACGTTATTGATTTTATCACCGATATTGATGAAGTTCCATCTGCAGATGATCTGGATGGAAGTATTAATAATTTAGTAGTATACGATGATGTCATGTTGGACAAACAATCAAATCCAGCTAGGATATTTTCTCAAGGTAGACATAAAAATACAGACGGGATTTATGTTACACAGCGTTATACACAAATTCCAAAAATAATCAGAGACAACTGCAATATTTTGGTTGTGTTTAACGGAGTTGATAATCATACGCTGCAAAATATTTATTATACTTGGTGTTCAGGTGACATGGACATGATTAAGTTCAAACACTTTTTTTCAAAAGCACAAGCTACCCCGTTTGGTTTTATAACAATAAATTTGCACGACCCTAGGTCAAGATATCGTAACGGACTTGATACAATATTTGGATAAAAACCACAGCAGCAGGGAGGGTGGGCTAACAAAAATTGTGTGCACAAGCACATAAACGATCACTCACAAAATTTTATAAACACAAAGTCAACGGCGAAGCAACAGCGCAAACTAAACCTGGTGATTTTATCACCGGTGATCTCATCAGTGACGTAGTCACCGGTGATATCACGAAAAGTTAGAGGCTTCAGTTTGACGTTATTGACTTTTTAAAAAAAAAATTTTCATGTGAAATCTTTGTTTTAGATATGTTTGCTCGAATCCAATTTGTAGGGTTCACCCTCCCTGCTGCTCATTAATTTATCAGCTGTTAGTAATATAATCAAGAATCATTTAAAGCTCAGAAAGGTTTGTAAAAGACATATCCCATATTTGTTCATGGCTGATAAAAAACAGTCATGCGATGAAATCATCCAACACCTATTCACGAAAAATCAACGGAGTGACCAGATATGTTTTAATGAGGTTGTCACAGGTGATGAACATTTTTTTCCCAATCTAACTCAAGAGAAAGCAATAAATTTTGGATTGGAGAAAATGACCAAAGACCACAAATCACTCAATGCAGACAGACTGTCAACAGAGTTTTATATGCATAACTCTTTTAAGCAGAAGGCCTGGTCATCCAAATACATGTGCCCTTGATTCTGCTTATGTCACTGAACATCTGTATGCCTCCAAACTATCACCAAAAGTTGTGGTACTTGTCTGAATCATCTGCCTGTGCACCAGTACCTAATGTATCAATCCACAAAAAAGTATCAGTGCATAAATCTGCCACCTTCACAGATTTTCTGAAGGTGCACAGAATTAAAACTCTGTCACATCCTCCATACAGCCCTTATAAAATGAGTTATGACTGTATCCCATTGACAAAGATTTACCGAGAGGTAGCAGATTTGAAAGCTGCCATGTGGCAGAAGTGCAGTTTTCCAGGGTATGATCAACATACCAAAAAAATGGCATTTAATAATTTGATAATCAGACTGAAAAAATGCGCAGAGGTACATGGGGAGTATATTGAGTGGATGCAGTAACATAGTGTTCACCTAAAATGTTTGCTGTACAGTGTAATAATATCTGGAACTTTTTTAATACTTATCGTATATAGGTACGAAAATATATCAGACTAGTGTCATTGCTTTTATTTTCATGTCCAAATGCTACTTTTACATATATTGGCCTTTACAATACTTTTAATTATTTATTTATTTATTTACTGAAGGTTGTACTGTATTAGAATAAAAATCACTGACTGTAAAAGGTTCTCCAATTCAACAAGCAACAAAAAACACAAAAAATATTGATTTACAAATGAACATCAAAAGGGCTTATTACTAAAGTACTTGATATATATTTTGTGTCTAAATATGATGTACTGATATTATAGCTACACAACTGGCATCATTTTCATTTTGGACCAACCAGACACAATAAAATCTCTTCTGTTGAAAACCCACATGTCAAAGAGTAGCAATAACAAGATTTTCAAGAAGGCCACCATGGTGGTCATACTGGACATTAGATCAGCACCATTTTAATTTAGGACCAATAAGACATAAGTAGTCTTCTGGTGAAAAGTTCAAACTGACATACCTATCAATTTTGAAGAAAAAAAAAAAAAAAAGATTTCCATGATGGCTGCTATGGTGGCGATATTGGATATCAGTTGTGCTCCATTTCCATTCAGGACCAACTAGACATCATTTAAGTCTTTTGCTGAAAGCAGAATGTCAATATGAACAGCCAATAGGTGAAGTTGTGATATGAGTTTGCAGATTGTTACTGTGGTGGACATACTGGAGGTGGGATTGGTATCATTTTCATGTATGACCAACTAGATACCATAATAAGACTTTCAGTGAAAACTCCATGCTGATATGATTATTCATCCAGGATGAGTTATAATAACAAGATTTTCAAAATCACTTAGGTAGCCACATTGAGCAGCAACATTTTCATTCAGAGTCAACTAGACATAAAGTTATTTAGCAAAGTCTCTATGATACAACCATTCATTTGGGACAAGTAGTCATAACAAGATTTTCAAGATGACTACTGTGGTGGCCATACTGAATGTGCAAGTGCCAATGTTTTCATTTAAAACCAACTAGACATCACAAGAAGTCTTCTAGTGAAACCCCATGGCATTATTTACTTTGAAATGAATAGGATTTTCAAGATGACCACTGTGATCATCATTTGGAATCAGATTGACACCATTTTAATTTAGACCAACTAGACATCATAAAGTCTTTTAGTGAAAACCTAATGTTGTTAACAATACATACAGCAAGAGTAACTAAAACAAGATTTTCATACTGGACATCAGATTGGCACCAGTTACATTTAGGACAACTAGACATCATAAGAAGTCTTCTGGTAAAACCTCATGTTAATATGATTTTCCATTCAGGAGGAGTAGCTATGTGATTTTCAAGATGGCTGCAGTGTGGCCATATTGGACATCAAATCTGCACCATTTTCATTTAGGACTAACTAGACCATGGGATGAATGTATGTGTAGTTTTATGGCAATCCTTCAGATAGCTTAGGAAGAGTAGCGATAACATATTTGTGCTAACAATTTACAACAGAAGACACATAATGAAAAACTAACCATCCCATTGTTGTGTCCAGTAGTTCATTTGGGCTGGAATTTATTTCTTCAAATTGTCCAAGTGATTTTTCTCTGGAAATACAGAGTGCTCATAAAAAATAGTATTCTTCAACACAGACATTCACTGGATGTGTAGTGAATTAAAACTTGGAATTATATTACTGTGATTTCAACAGAAGACTGTTGGCACAACACCAAGATACAGGTCACTACAGACACATCAACACTTTCAATGATGGATTTAATCTGGATTTCCACTAAAGTTTATTCAACACTTTTATTATTAGGACTTGTGTCTGTATTTCTAGGATTATTTGGGATTTAATTTGCTATATCTAAAGTTCATTGTGTTCACTTTGTATTCTAGTGAAATAAATTGTTTGTTGAATTTTACAAAGCTTGTTGCTTTTCACTCTTTTCTGTTACATATTTTAAGAGCATAGACTCTTAACACTGGGCCCTAGATTTTCCACCACTGAAGCTAACAGCTTAGTTTGTATTTAGGAAACAGGCACGCCATTTAAGTAAAGGCAATTTCTTTCCTCACCTGTGGCTTAATACTGTCCCTTAAGCCCCTGACGAATGTCTCAGTCCTGTCATCTCTCAGCTCAAATCGTTGCGGATATTTGACCTCGATGCCCATCTGTGGGCAAACCTTCATCATTTGGTTAATATAATCCTCAGTCTTTGACTGGTCACGTTTCGTGTACAGGACAACCCAATTCCTTAGGTGGACTGCTGTTATCACAGCCTGCCGTGTAACATCCCTTCCCCAGTCAGCCTCTGGACTAGCTGTGATGCTACTCTCACGGAAGACAATTTTCTCAGGGGGTAGTTGGCGCCCATCAATCTGAAAATAAAGTAATCCATCACATAAATAGTAAAATTATCTGACAAAAATAGTTTCCTAAAAAGGTTATACCACCAAGTCTAATGTAATGAGTGATAAATACAATATAACCTACCTATAATGATAACTTTTGCTTTTGTTTGTTTGTGGGGGGTGGGGGTTAAAATGTTATTGGCTATATCATGTTAAGGAAATGGGAGCCGAGCACTATTCCCCAAGGACACATTGAGGCAGCTGCCCTGAGTTGGCCTTAGTGGGAAACAAATGCACAACCCATGGATTACAAACCAAACTGATTACCAACTGAAGTACTGTGCTTCCAGACCTGCCACCTAGAGGGGAATGAAAATTAGGATGCCAAAGGAATAAAAATCAGAATTTGGTGAAAAAAAATCAGGATCAGTGTTTGTGACCATATATTTACAAAAACTTTACAAAGGAATTGACAAAATTTAGAACTCTATGTGTTGTAATATGCAGTTTATTTCCATTATGTACAGTATAAGGTAGCTGATTTCAAGACACATTATTATAGTTGTCTGAAAATGGGGGGGGTTGCATTCCACAGGAGAATGACAGATAGCTGGAAGGAGTAACAACACTCTCCTCCAGTTGTCAGCATCTTAATCTTCTGAACAATGAAGTTACTCAGAAGACCTCTGGTCATTGAGTCTCCACTATGTCTTGTTCTTTCTGATGAGCAAAAAACCCCACTTTGAATCTGCATTGCTGTGAGGCAGAATGCAGTGCTTTCATGACCCTATTTATACACTTAATAGTGTTAAATTGTGCATATGTGTGTGCGTGTGTGTGTTTGTGTGTGCGAGAGAGAGAGAGAGAGAGAAGGCACAGAGTTCTCAAGAAATATTTATTATATTTTTAGGTTTCATTAATAGAGAAATGCTAAAGATTGAATTTCTGTTCTTTATAATGATAATATTCGTTCAGATTGATATTCACAAACAATTACATAAATATTCAATTGGTTTTCTTTTCAAAATAATTAAAAATATTTTTAAATTTTACTTCTTTTTCACCTATACTAAACATAACCTTTAATTTAAATACCAATGTCTCTAGATAAGAATCATACCTAGTGCAGATGATCTGACAGTTATAATATCTAGGTGATCACAACCACATACACATCATTATCACTATCACTAGCATTAGTATCACTCAACATTCATCCAGTCTAAGTCTAATCTCAAAAATACATTACACACCAAAACGGCAACAACATTTTGTAATAAATTTAGTTTAATGAATGACAACATATTTGTATAATCTGATTCCTTGGTATAAATGCCCGCTTTTTCTTAAAATGAAGTTTTTGTATGTTGTTAACTGAACTTAAATCATATTGTTGCCAATGACTACATTTGTTTCATACAAACATGCCAGGAACATAGCTGCCAACCCCCAAGTACAAAAATACTGATTGCTTATGACAAAAATATTGATTTTCAGGACCAAATACTGATTTTTAAAAATTTTAATGCATATGTAACTACTTACAACATATACAACCATCAGTAAGGTAGGACAGTGCCTTACATAATTATTTAATGTCAAAGATGCATGTGTTGCACACTTGCACCTTCTGGACGGGCACCCTGTTCCATTCAGGTGCCCATTCAGAAGGTGCAAGAGTGCAACACACTCAGACACAGGCTGTTTATAGGAGCCTTTTCCACACATTGTTTATTTTTTTCTATTATTATTGATTCTAATGTACCAACTTTCATTGACAGTCTCAATTCTGTGTGGTTTTCTTACTGAACTGTTTTCATTCTAGAATACGAGTAATCCTTTGCGATTTTACTGTCTGGAAAACGCGTGCAAAATAAATCGCCAGCAACACTAGTAACTGAACGAGGAAGGTTCATTTCTAAAAGAAATTTAATAAACTGAATTTCGATCGAATTACATCAAGGTTCTCTCTGGAATTTATATACATCCAAGTTCAGGCTGAGTTGTGTATGATAAAGCAGCAAGCTGATGTTTATTAGCTTTATCGTGCTCTTGTATTTCATGTGCACCTCCATGCCCAGTAGCGAAATCACATTACATAATTTCCAAAACGTAAAGTCATCTCCTTTACTAGACGATTTCACAAATCTAAACAAGACGGCACAATTGTCCTTTCAGTTCTGTTTTCTTGTCTTTTCTGGTGAAAATTCTGAATATTCTGCTTTCCTATTCAACAGGATTAGAAGTTGAATATTATGAAGATGAGACACAGTGGTAGCAGTAACTGTTTGCGAAATCCAATAAGGCAGATAAAAACAGGCATGGTAGCCTCGATTTTGAATGAACCAATCATATTGTAGAACTGTATTCCTATATACATGCGATACATTTCTATCAGAATGGAACCAAGTGCCCGTTCTAAACTGAAAATTGCAAGGACATTTTTTATTATTATTTATTTTAATTAAAAAACGTACACCTGTATTCAGGTCCAAAATACGGGACAAATACGGAAAAAACGGGACAGTTGGCAGCTATGCAGGAAGATTTTCTGTTCTTCCTAGCATGGGTGCCCTTTACACTCACACAGTGTAACATTATTTTCATAAAATTATCTCCAAAGTATTTAAAAAGTAGTCATAGATCAGTATATATATTCCTTTATTTAGTTTCACCGCATTTTGAAAAAAAAATGATGTTGTCATTTATTTCCACTGAATATGTTGTACAAAAGGCCCAATGTCATATACGCTAAATACACATAGCTGACCTTTCAACCATGAATACATTTGAATGTAACAATAAGTACATCTGACATGATATTCATCAAGCTCCAAGACTTATCATATTCCTCATGGAATTTCTGCACCACTTTTGCTCTCTTTGAAGGAGGTGTGGCTATTATGAATTGAAAGGCAGTAAAACAGCAATCACATGTGATTCATACAATGCTGACTCCGAAATATCAATTTCCGTTTCTGATTAGCTTGTCTCTCTTTATCAATTACTTCTTATTTCATTACCAGATTTAGCTCAATATTTTTTTGTGTTTTTAAAAATCTGGAAAATGGTAGGTCTGTGCTTCCCTACCACTGATGAACCTCCAGGGATATCAAAAATAGTTGCAAAATAAATCAATGCACCTTGTTTAAGGAGATGTATCACTGGATAACAAAGTCACTATTTATCCATGAAAATAGCCAAGATAATGTATGCATAGGAAGCACCGTATTATTTACTGCCAGACCTCGTTCCGTACTAAAATGATATATTACTTTGAAAGAAAGCCATTAGGGTTTCAAACATTAGTCATTTCATAAACAAAAGGAAATATTTTTACAGCATTTTTAATTTTGGTGATCACAATTAATATTCATAATTCTATTAAGCATATGGAACACAAGAGCACATTCTTATTGCTAAATACAAGTAATATATAACATAACTGCTGAATTTTTAACAATCAGCAGATTAGTCCCACTTTCTCGAAGCCCATTTAAACTACATCCATCTGTTTTCATTTTTATGGGTAGATGTCTACGGGCCAATCAGGACTTTATTTCAGTGTAGGCATTACTATTCCTGAAAGTGCACTTATGAAATTTTAAAATAGCAATAGTTATCAGTGCTTTTTTTATAATTTATCTCCGACTTTTAAGAAGTAAAAATAGTCATGCTAAGAACTCTTGAAGCCTAATCTACCACCATGAGTCAAATATCAAAATAAAACTGCAGGATTTTAAAACCAGCATGAAGATATCTACATTTCATTTCATACAAGGATTACCAGTGAGATCATTCTGGGAAATGCCTTTTTCTAAAACTTTTCAACCCTGTGCACAAAAAAAAGTGTGAAAATTTGGAGCAGAGGAAGCTCAAGGTATCTATCAAAACTTAAGAATCCTTTCATTAAACCATGACTTTACATCCCAAAGAAAATTGATATTTTTGTACAAGCACGAAAATTGTCACCCCAAAAAATAAAGTCATTCACATCATTAATAAATGGTCTTGTAACTTACATGAACGGTATCACTATCTAACTCTAGGCCCCACTTATCTAGCTCTGCCTTAGCCTCTGGGCAACTTGTGACAGAATCCACAAATTTGCCCATCACCAATACTCGCTGTTCTGGGGTCACACGGGTATGTGTGCCAAGATCCTGTAAAAAAGTACGTATTAACATACATTTTGAATCTTTTGGGAAAAAATTTACATCATTAGGTAACATAATTTTTTTTCTACAGGAATTCTTTATTACAACATGAAATCTGCTAACACAAACTCTCTGATCTACCAAGGCATAGTCCCAAAAATTCAACAATGATAATATTTAAACTTTAAGAGTAAGCTGTAGAATTACTGGAAAGATATACTGTGACTGTAACCAAAAAGATGTGATGCTAACACACCTGCTAGCTATGTTACATAAGCATACAAAGTTTCAATCATTCTCATTTGTCATACAGCTCAAGCTAAACAGCTGGGACCAAAACAGGCTGACCTGTTACCTGGACCTGATAGATAGAATGCCACTTGTGGTTTGCAACATGCCACTGATCCTAAATACATGAGTTAAGAAGACAAAATAAAATTGGAGTTCCTCAAAGGGAATGATGCTTTAATGGCAGAAAAAAATTCCCAGGAAACCAAGTCTGTTTCACCTGTAATTTTATTCTTTTTAACAGCAGAGTATTTAAATCATCTCCGATATTCTTGAGTAATTTCAACATACCAAACCAAATTTTGTAACAAAAATATCTTCTTACAGTATGGAGTTAACATGTTTACAAGATACCTACCTGTAAGTACAGTACAAAATTGTTTGACACAGCCTTTGACCTTGCACCTAATATCATGGAGCGAACAACACTTAACATGTATCTGACAGTATCAAGAAATTCCACATGTCAAGTTTGATTAAATCTATAATGCTTTTTTGAAGAATAAAAAACAAACTTTTTTAAGTGGCATCATTTAAATATATCCACAAACTATCATATATGTTCACTTATAATATGATTCCAACTGCAAACTGCACAGACCCAGATCTGCTAGTGCATTATGCGATGGCAGATCTGGGTCTGTGCAGTTTGTTAGGGGTAATGAGTAGAACAAACAACGTAGACCCTGATGTGCAGTTACATTATGCGATGGCAAATCAAGATCTTTGTTGTTTGCAGTTTGAATTGACTTACAAGGTAGATCTGATAAATATAAATTACTATTTGTGTTATCACAAGCCAGTATAGCTAAAAAAAAAAACAAGCCAAGACCTATGATCTTAAAAATTATGTCATAATGTTATCCATTAGAAATCAACTAAATACATTCATAACATCAATGAACTGCAAAAATATATGCACTTATCTTGAACTTGTCTCGAAAGTCAGTGAAGTGTGGTTTTAAAACTCATTTACTAAAGAGTATTTATGTTAGTGGACAGACCTGCACCATTTTCATTCACAACTGAATAAATATTTTTAGAAGTGATTTAGTGAAAACCCCATGTCAATGCCATCATTCCTACATAAGGACAACAAGATTCTAAAGATAGCCACTATGTGCCCTTTTGGCAGTCAAATGAGCACCATTTTAATTCAGAACCAGTTACATACTGCTATAATAGTGTTTTTATCAAAACCTGTAGTCAACAAGATCATCATTTCGGGAAAAGGAGCAAAAATCGTGATTGTCAGGATGGCCATCTCTGTACATCAAACAGTTTCCTTATTTCTATTTATAATAACTGTACATAAAAGGTTTCCAAGAAAACAGAGGTTTCTTGACTATGAAACCATGTGTCACAGATTCATTATAGTGAGATACACACTTAAGTAGCAGACCAGTCTACATTGAAAAAAACATGGCGTCAAATATGAAGTGAAATGGGCTTTATTGATGTAACTCATGGACATTATATACCATATATACTCGTGTATAAGCCAAATAATTTAGGAAAAAATAAAGGCCTGGAAGTAGCGGGGTTGGCTTATCCGCGGGCCAATGTCTAAACTTGAGAGTTTTTGTCTTTTTGTTGACTACTGTATAGACTGTAAATCTTGGGACATGAAAAAATGATTTTTTTTCTGTGTGCTAAGACATATGCATGCAAAAAAAAAATCATTTTCGGTGTCCCGACAGTTATTAAACTGTTATCAAGTACTATGATTGATTTTGTTATTATTCTGCATGTGCATATTTTCTGATTTCTACAACACGAAATTAAATAAAGGTAAATACAGACTTCATAATTCGTGGGCCGGTTGAGTTTACCCGGAAGACAAGGCTGAACTATAATGTACAGTACTTACATGGTGTAAAGCATGCACAGCGTCACTTTAATCCTTATTTATTCCCAAATATATTAGATGCAAATTTTGCTTTATTCATTGTTTCGACCAAATTTCATTCTTCCGGATAACATTTCAGCTAGTCCTTAATAGCTGTGCCATTTACATTGAATCAGGCGCTCACGAGTTCCTCATTTTCAATGATATAAGCAATCTGCAAACTGAGGTAATATTTATAAAAAGGTACACACATTTAATTGTACAAGGCACATAACCAGCATAACTTAGATGTTCATGAAGAGTGGTAATAATAAAGGCTAAAATTTTCATTACAGATCAACTAAGATCATCATCAATCTATGTTTTGTGTTTTGGCTGAACAACATAACTTTCCACACAATTTAAAGCTTGATATTTCGGCGTCTCCTTTATTGATATTTGGCGGATTTGTCTTTCGTTTTCCAACAGCAAAATCGGCCAGTTAATCTTTAAAATCCCGAAACTGGCTTGTGTTAGAGGGAATTTTGACCGGCAACTATACCAGTACATTGATATGTAAGTGCCTTTCATTCCATAATATTAGCACGATTACCATAGTTCTGTAAAACGGGTGTAAGGCATACCTGTCAATTTTTCAAAATCCAAGTTGGGAGACTGAATAAAAATAGATTGGGACCAAAAATCGAGAGGTTTCTCGTGGCATTTTTAAAACCTTGTTTTCACTAATATCGATTGATCTTCGGGTCTAATATGGGCAAAATTCGCAAAGAATGCATATTTTTGTTTCTCCCTGTGACGCGAGTTATTTTCCCTCAGGACGTGCCCTACTTTCATATTCTGGTCAACTGTGGCCAAACTGCATAATAGCTAAATATCAGTCTTAAATAAACAAGCAAGAAAGCCAGCGCGACTAACTAAAAGTTAATCCTTATCGATGCAACTATTTTGTGAAAATGACTGGCCCTCCGTCATGATTCAAAGAAACTGTATTACACAAGCACCAGCAATTGATTGGCAAATAAAGGATTACCACTTTGGTGAACTAAAAGTGCCGAACTAGGCATCCTCATGGTACCATACATGTGGCAACTATTTTCCCCTCGTTGTATATCCGACCTTATTCCCTTATTGTCAACTCGTAAGGCATTTTGTATTGTTCACTATAAAACAAATGTATTCTGAATTAGTTTTTTGAGGTATTGTATACTGCGTAGAATGTATTTTCATTCCTTCTTTTAATTTAACAATGGTAGTTAACGTCTGTATATACGGTATGAAAATTCCAGATGCTCAGTCGTGTAAGTTTCTTTGGTGGGAATGGAGCTACAGCATATGGAGCTACAGCATTCATGGTGATCATTCTTGGGATTGAAGTTATTGCTGACAATTTTATTGTTGTGGTTTATTTTTTGTTCTGGTTTATTTTCTGATTTTTGTATTGTTGTAGATGAACAAAAATCATAAATATACGTGAATAATGTTTAAACTTAACATCCTATTTATTGAACAAACGAATTCTTTCTAGTAAAGTAATTATTTCGTCACGACAACATTCACAGGTGATACAACAGAACACAGCTTCCATGGAATACATACGACATATCTATGTAGGACTTTTGTTTTTTAAAAGACATGAAAATCGAAGACATAATGTAACAGTCAGGAGTTCTGTGCAAAAATCGGGAGATATTATGAAATTGGGAGGTAGGTGTAGAGTGACCCCAAAATTCGGGATTTTTTTTTCTTTTTCTGGTGGTGATAATTCAATGCACCTACTATATCCATCAATGAGCTGTAGTGTTACAGCGCATAATCAGATCTGTGCTTGTATAACTTGCCTTGGCCCCACTTAAGGTCCCAAAACATTTTTTAAAAATGGAAAAATGTGAAATATTGATATAATAGCACAAAAATCTTGTCAAGTACTTTACATACAAATGTGCATACCAAATCATGTTGTTTACCTTAAGTGGTTTTTACTTCATCATGTTAACAAGAATGTCATTCAAAAGTCTTTGTAAAAAAAAAATAAGCAAATAATAATTTTTTAAAAATCATAAAAATTCTGAAATGACTGATCATGTTAACTACATATAAATACAAATGTACCTTTACATTTTCATCTGTTTACCTCAAGTGGTTTTAGCTTAATTATGCTAACAACGTTTTTGTATTAAAAATTCCAAGTACAATCAGAACTTAATCAACGATTGCATACCTTACCTCACATATAAACTTATCTTTTAAAATTAAAGAAATAACTTTGAATAGGCACAAATATAGCCCGTATTGTACTCATGTAGCATTAAACCATAAACATACAGTTATGTACTTATATACATACATACATTACTTCGGATAGGCATAAAAGACAAAAAAACAACAAAAAAGAACATTTTTTCTACTATATCAAAGCAGAGGTACAATATGGAGTTGATAAAAATCAGAGATTAGTTGTGTTTTGTTATGATTTGAAAAAAATAATTGCTCTTAAAATCTACTTCAGAAGCTATTATCATTGTTCACCCTGTAAAACCAGATTACTTGGTGGAAGTCACAGGCTTTGAGTAACCTTGGAGGGGCAGCCAGTAGTAAAAGCATGATTTATGGATCAATAAACACCTTGATTAGCCACTACAGCTGACTACTCACATGACAAGCATGAAACAGGCAGACCACTCATCTAATTCCTATATTTATGCAAATGTACAATACATAGTTAACAGGATGAGGGTAATCCATCACGATACATAACACAACAATGAATAAGACAAGTTTACCACTGAATAAACATACTTATTCCGCATGATATTGTATAAGGAAACAAAGCTTAAAAACCTGTAACACCTAGTGTTGATAAGGGAGGTAATAGGCAAAAGTTACTGCCCTTTGTCTATATGATACAGTGGATGTATAAAAACCCAAGCTAAATGTAACAGTCAACCAAGAATATTTAACTACTATACTTGTATGTACAAAATTATCCCCCTTTGCCCCTCCCATGTGGAGTAGGGGTGGGCACTATAAAACCAACTTCAAAATGTTACCTAGGACCAAGAACAAAAAAATGGTTGAGATGCAGTAAGGCTGGTCCAAATGCACTGAAGCTGAAAATGATTTTATTCCTGTGGATGCTGATACCAGGGGTAGTACAACAGCTCTCCTCTACACTGCTGATTAAGCTAAAAGATTCTAAAATGAATACAAGAAATTTAACCTGCTGTGATGGCCTAAAAATTGAAGCAGGTAATCTACATATACAATATGCTCGTCTTTTTTTATTTGTCTCTGGCAATTTTGTGTAATCTCTGGAGAGACAGATGGATGGACAGACATGACCAAGTCAAAATGTCAAGTAGTAAGGGCACAAAAACAAAATTTGCTGACCCTGAACTCTGATCATAAAAATATTACCCTGAATACGATACAAATGTAGCAGAAAAGTTAATATTCTTCTATTCTAGCTGACAAAATTACAAGGAAAATCT
This sequence comes from Megalonaias nervosa, assembly GCA_016617855.1. Classification (NCBI taxonomy): domain Eukaryota; kingdom Metazoa; phylum Mollusca; class Bivalvia; order Unionida; family Unionidae; genus Megalonaias; species Megalonaias nervosa. The sequence goes on along the minus strand of JAECUM010000289.1, from coordinate 48,226 downwards.
TATAGTAAAATATTGGTCTTGACTTTAAATTAAAGACAATGACGAAACCTGATATTTTCATTTCCGTTTCAGTTAACAAACAAAAGCAAAAAAATTTTGAATCCAATCAAAGACAACTTACCTTCATCACCCGGAAATCTGCACGAAGGGCATCGGTTAAACCTGTCATGAAGCTGAGTTCAGGAATCAAACATATAACCTCACTTTTCCTCTCTTTTCCCTGAAGAGAAAATATCAAGTAAATATCAGTAATTGTTTTATTATACAATTCATAATAAAGGCTACTTTCCCCAAGGCCAACCTGGAACCTTTTATCACATGTATTATTTATCCATTATTATACAACTCATAATAAAGGCTACTTATCCCCCAAGGCCAACCTGAAACCTTTTATCACATGTATTATATATCCATTATTATATGAAATCTTTATCAGATGCATATAACATTTTGAATCTTCACCTAATTAAAGGACAATAACATTAAGATTTGTCTTCTTATTATGAAATAAATGTTTATGCTATGTAATAAACATCTCAGAACAGTAACTTGTTCTGGATGCTTGTATCACATCTTGTCTGATAGCAGAAGGACATCAGATCACACTCGACGTATCTTGCAAATTAAGTTAACCTGTTTATAAAAATAAGATATTTAAAATTTCTCTATTTTAAGTAAATGGCCAGATCTGAAAGTGAATTAGCAGCATTTAAACAAATTTGATGATATTCAAGGCACAATGCTTTTTGTAAAATTTGGTCAAATTCTGATGAATGGTTTTTGAGAAGAAAAAAAAATGTTTTGGGTTTTTAATTTTTATTAATGGTAGCAATATTTGATTGCAAACTGGCATCTTTTGTACAAAACTGAAACCAATCTAAGCTAAAATGAATTGTCAGATTAGGTCAAACCTTACGCCGGTTTTGCAGAAGCTGATTACATGTTTTTATATTTTTAGTAATGGGAGATATATTTGATAGTAAGTACACCTCTCTTTCAATAACGTGTGCAAAATAGGGTTAAGAAACAGACTGTATTATAAACAAGGGTACAAGTTACTTAGGGACCTCAAAAAAATTAAGGGGATGCTATTGCAGCTTGACATCAAGAAAACTTGGTGGTTATGGTTTTCTGGGCCTGTTTAATGGCTGAATATTCGTTTTACAATTGCTTTGGAAATAACTGTCAATAAAGAGCTTTTTCTAATGAAGTTTTTTGACATTTTTATATAAATTAGTTTCATTTTCAAGATACCCTCTTTCTGCAAAATCGTTTGCATGCCTTTGACTTTGTTGCCATTATTCCTCCTCATTATCTGATTCGACACAAAAAACGTAATTAACATTATAATACAACGCAAGCCTGTCTTTAATTGAGCATAACAATCCAACAAATACTTCTGCTGGTTCTCACAGAAATGCTCAGTCATAGCTGTGATGGCTGATTGACATTTTTATGTTTGAATAAAACTGGCTATACAGCATTCATTATGATTATGCAGAAACCAAATTAAAAGACAGAACCAAAAGATGAACTGCACTTGATAAAACTTTTTTAATTGGCATTTATTGATTGAAGTGGTGCCACCAGTAGGCATTAGTGACATTTTCATTGATTACAATTTTGTTGAATATTGTTAGCTACAGTGTACCTAAAATGTTGTTTGGAAGGAAAATTCAACACAATGTATAACTTTTTATTAAAACTTGAGAAATTGATGATGTAGATTCAAATTTTCAGGTACTAACTGCTGCTACGGACAAAAAAAACATTAGCAATATATCCAGGATCATTTAACAATTTTGATTGTGATTTTCATAATGCTCAACAGATTGGGGCCAATTTTGGGATATTTTTAGTTTTAAAAAAAGAGATCCACACCTAACCCCATGTTATAAGCTGGTTTGCAAGTTATCCAGGTGTAAGTTATCGAGAGAGTGGAGTCGAGTGGCATCATTTGAACAATTTTAGAAGACCTTGATGCCCGGACGCTTTCTGCAAATTTAATCAAATTCTGTTGAATGGTTCTTAAGAAAGTTCTTTTAAGATTTATCTACTTTTCTGGATAGCCAAATCCAATATTGGATCTGCATAATTTAACAAATTTTGAAAAAAACTTCATGCCAGGATGTTTTCTGTCAAATTTGGTCAAATTCTGTTGAGTGGTTCATGAACAGAAACCATTAAATATTTGCAATTTTTTAGTAATAGAGGTCTATATTTGATGGCAGATCTACATCAATTAATTATATCTGAAATAGCTGCAATGCTGAATGCTTTCTTTTAGATCTGATCCAGTTCTGTTGTGCAGTTCTAGAGAAGAAATCATTAAAATGTTTCTAGCAATGGTGGCCACATCTGATGGTGGATGGGTATCATTTAAACAAACTTAGAATATTTTCATTCCAGGATGTTTTCCATCAGATTTGGTAAATATTTCGCTGAATGGTTTTTGAGAAGAAAATGTAAATAGTATTTTTCTCTTTTTCATAATGGTAGCCATATCTGATAAAGGATTGGCATCAGTTGAACAAGCTGAACAAATTTCATGCTAGGATGTTTTCTGTAAAATTTGGTAAAATTCTGATGAATGGTTCTTGAGAAAAATATGAATACATATTTTATAATTAGTAACTGTGCCAATATTTGATTACAGATTTGCATCATTTGAACAAATCTGAATCCATCAAATCTGGTCCAATTCTGATAGCAGTTCTTCAAAAAAATAGTCATTTCAAGTTTTTTGTAACCTTAAGTAATGGTAACTATATTTGATTGTGATTGGCATAATTTGAACAAATTTGAAAGAGATTCATACCAAGCAATCATATTTGGTAAAATTCTGTTAAGTGGTTTTTGCAAAGAAGATATAAATAGCCTTTATGAATGGATGATGGACAAGACATGATAAAGTAATGTCTTTATATTTGTTCAAATTCTGTTAAACAGTTCAGGAAGTTATCAGTTTTTCTATTTTCATAATGGCAGCAGTATCTGATAAACAGATCAGCATCAGTTGAACAAGTCGAAATGAGCTTCAATCCTGGATGCCTTCTGTTAAATATGGTCAAATTCTGTTTAGCAGTTCTTGAAAAAGCCATTGCATTTTGTCTATTTTTAGAATAAAGGTCCCATTTGAGTTTTCATGCCTCGATAAACATCACCATCATTTGAACAAGTTTTAAAGCATTTCATGTCAGGATTTCTTTCAAATTTGTAAATATTTTGTTGAGGGATTTTTGAAAAGAAGTAATTACAAGGTTTTATATGTTTAGTAACTGTGATGATCTGATAATGAATCAGCATCATTTGAACATACCTGAAAGAGCTTCAAGCCAGGATGCTTTCTGTAAAACTAAGTAAAATCCTACTGAATAGTTCTTTAGAAGAAAATTCAAGATTTTATATTTAGTATATGTGGTCATATCTAATGGCAGATTGGCATCATTTGAACAAATCTGAATTGCCAAGATGCTGTCAAATTTAGCCTGCTTCTGTCTGCAGCTAAGAAAGAGCCATTTCAATTCTTTTCCTATTATTTTGTAATTGTGGCTATATATGATGGCATCTGAACAAATCTGAAACAGTAGATTTTGACAAGATGTAAATATCAATAGTGAATGTTATTCCGCAAAACCCATATTTCTTCATGTCACAATAACCTTGAGCTTTGACCTCTAAATCAAATGTTGGACCTCATCCATACCTTCAGTGCAAGCAATTCAAAAACTTTAGTAATGTTAAGTGATCTAATGCTAAAGCTGTTATGCAAAAAATAATTTTTCCCCATTCAGTCACAGTAACCTTGACTTTGACCCCAAAATCAATAACATTCTTTCTTATCCAACATGTACATCATCCACAAATTTTGTAAAGGTACACAGTCAAGAACTGAAATTAGATGCAAAACCAGTAATCTTGACTTTTGACTTTTTGACCCAAAACTGACAAGCTTTTTCCTTAACCAATGTGCAAGCCATTCATAAAGTTTGGTCTGGGTATGTTATGTAGAACTATTGTTCTTGTGTGGAAAACTTTTTCTTCTTTCAGTCATTGTGACCAAGATATCTGACCTCAACTTGACAGGATTCTTCCTTAACCAAGTGCAAGCCATTCACAAAGTTTGCTCTGGGACTGTGATGTAGAACTAATGTTTTTGGTCAAAACTATTTTTCTTCTTGCAGTCACAGTGACCTGAACATTTGACATTCTGACCCCAATATTGATAGGCTTCTTTCTTTCCTCAAGAACACTCTAATAAAGTCAGGCAACAGTAGGTGCTGTAGAACTAAATTATCATGCAGAAAAGAAAAAGTTAACAGATATATGGGCAGAAAAAGCTCACAGCATAATACACAATGCCAAAAGGCTGGGATATGAAAACTGCCATAAAGGCATGAAACTCCAGTTAGGTCATCTGGGTACAAAAATATTTTTGCCTATCATAATATTTTTTTTTACTACCTGAATTAGTTTTTGTCTAATCAGGTAAATGTGCCAGTTTATTTGTCTTCATTGTGTGGTTTTTGCGCAATCTTGCTAATAAGATTCTCAAGGTAGATGGATGGATGGATGGATTTACAGATGTACAGAAACAAATTGGTTTTAATGGCACTTTTAACACATTTACTGGCTATATCATGTCGAGGCAATGGAAGCTAAGTGCCATTCCCAAGGACACAGAGACAGTCATGCCTGTCTGGCCTGGGTGGGCATAGAACCTGTGATTCTCAAGTTACAAGTCCAATGCTGTACCAACAGACCAACTATAAGTTTAACAAATGTGTCCCAAAACAAGTACTGATGGGCAGTTTGAGGTCTGATCTCACTTCTTCATAAAAACATACAAGTGACACAGACAAATCTGTCCACAACACATCAGTGTACATTTTAGACACCTACCCATATTTCTCATGGCTTCTGAGTTACAGTCAGTTAAAGGGATCTTACTACAATATATACAGAATATTCTGGCTTAAATCCTATGTTTTGCAACTTGTAAATCCACGTAGAATAACTCAACCCTACCACCTGTCTTCATTTCAAATTTCTTGACTACATTTGGCTGTTCCATCAAATCCAGAAACCAATCCAAATATTCTGTAAATATCACTAAAAGACCCCTTCAACTGACTGTAACTCAAAAGCCATAAGAAATACTGGTAAGTGTCTAAAATGTAGTGATGTATCATGTACAGATCTGTTTGCATCAATTGCATACATGAAGAATTGAGATCATACCTCAAACCACCCATTAGTTTAAATTCATGTTTGGGGGCTTATTTATTAAACTAAACCACCACGACTCCAAGATGCAACTTGAGGTTGAAACAACTCTATGTACAACTGAATTAATACAGAAGACTCATTTATTGAACCTTTGATGTCGCCATCAAATTGATAAATAGAATGTCTGACCATCTGTTTCAACCAAGCAGGAACAAAAACTTGATCTTCTTTTTTTTAAAATAGAAACAAAATGCCCGACTTCCATTTGTTCAAAGGATTTTAAACAGACTGCAGCAAGCATTTGGTTTTGTGGGTTTAACGCCATTTTTCAGCACATGATCAGCTTATACATGGTGGCCAGTACATTTTGGTACAGAAGAACCTAGGTACACCAAAGGAAGAACCACCAATCCATGGGAAACAACTGGCATACCCATGATGGATGAGCTAAAACTTGAACGCACATGGACAGAGATGAGATGTCAGTGATCTGTATAGGCAAGCGCCTTAAGACCATTCAACCAATCGTGTGCCCTTCTATTAGAAAAAAATCTAGCATTCATGTTAAATAATTTTTAATATTACCACTCCCTGAATCTGTTTCCTTTTGGGTCTGTGTAAGAGTAATGGCTGGTTCTCATCATTGATAGTAATATTATAATTTTTTCTGAAAATAAAAAAAAGGGACAGATACAACCATGATGACCTGCATCAAAAAGATGGCAAACAGCTGTGAAACAATGTTACTGCCAACACAGATACAACAAATTTACAGTTAGAACAAAATTAATTTGCACATAGTTATCATGCAGTGTAATAAAGATATTATATCACGGTGTGATGAATCATGGATACAACGAATTAATCTGGGGGGTCACAAGGGGTTCATTATAAAATGGTTTTAATATTTTGATCCAACAAGCCTACAGAGCAAACATGGAAGATTTCCTGAAATGTAATTATGTCAAAATGAAGTTCAGTGCATTTCAAGCGATAACTGCAAAAAGGTTAGAGATTTACACTTTTTATATGCAGGTTTGAACAAGTGAAATAGATCAGAAATGAAACATTACTGTCAACATGTTTGGTCTTAAAAGATTCAAATATTGAAAATTCCATTTTTTTAAAAATTAAAGCCTTCTATTAGATCCCTGCAAAATAAATAGCAGGTTTATTGAATATCTTTATAGGTAGTACATATTGCTCCCACATTTAGAATTACAATAACAACTCAACCCTTCCCAACAGTTCAAATATTGTTGAGAAAGATTACTATCTCTTAACCTAACACTATGTATAATACAAAAATAAAACTCCTACACCCAAATGAATGGTTTATATGATATACTTAATTTTGACAAACTAGATATCAGTTCATAAAGGTGTTATAAATAAACTGAAACCATTTAGCACCCACTTTCATGACTATATCTGCAACACTGCAAATCATGTACAATATTGTTGATAAAAACTTTGTGCATTAACCATATCCTACACGGAATATTTATGCACTCATTTTTCAAGATTTCTGTGACAGGATAATATCTACCATACTCTTCTATGTAATAATCTTTGAGGATAGATATTCAATTAAGAGAAGTACATGCAAATTGTACACCTCCTATAAACTGTACAATTTTTGTAAAAGTGAATACTCCAAAATACTCTGAAGTTACTGTTATGCACTTGTACTTGATGCTGGGACTGGTGGTAGTAATATTAATTTTGGTAGAAAATGCATATGGCACCAAAATTAAAAATCAATAATTTTCTGTCTCACAGTAAAGAAGTTGATACACTCAAAGAGGCTGTTCCACTGCCAGCAGATACTTGCTGGGTTTGCACTCAGGTTAAGTTCACCCTTCTGAAGCAGGGATCCTGAAATCACTGTATTAGCTGGAGATGTCAGGCAAATCAAAGGTTTTGACAAGCATGTACTCTGACCAGTCGGACAGTGGTCATGGTATCCTTAAGTTTGACCACTGACATTTTTAGCACAAAATCAATAAGATTTTTCCTTGCCACAAATGCAAAGTTTGGTAATGGTAGATGGTGTAGAACCTAAGTCATTGTGATGTGTGGCCGCAAAATGGGAAACTGTAAATACCACAGTATCAATTATCATTATATCTAATTGTCTTTGATTTGTTTATCAATTAAACTGTCAAATAAACACATAAACAAAGTAAAATTCAAAGGTCATAAGGTTTAGTTTACAGATTGTTTCTTTGTCAGACAAGCAATAAATGTGTCACAAAGTAAACTTAATTCAAAGGTGACTAGGTCTAGTTTACGCATTGTTTTTCTGTCGGACAATCAAAACGAGGTGTTGCCTACTATGTTTGGTCACCACGTTTTTCCCAATATTTAAAACTCTATGGCCTCTTGAACAAGGCACTTTACTCCAATTGCCTCGGCACTAAATAATCTACCTGTGCTGCTGTGGTGTAAAATAAAAAACCAAACCAAGACAAAATTTCAGGGTTATCTCTTGTAAAAAAAAAAAGGTACAAGTACTCAAACTTTTTAGTGAATTTCAAATTTACTTCTCATACTTATAATAATCTTTGAAGGTCATCTCTTGGCCCGTGGAAGAAGTGAAGGTCTGTAGGGGATTTTTGTCCCACAAGATGTCGTCTACTTTGTATGTCTTGTTGTTGTACCTTGTCAAAACCACAGTACCAACAACTGTCCTGGTGACTTCGTCACTAAAACCCTGAGGATTCCTCTGGATAATGTCGTGCCTGTCAGAAAAAGGGTTGTGTCATTATCTGGAATGTTTCTAGAAAAGCTAAACTATTTGGAACAAAAGGAAAAACACTGTACACAGGGCCAACAAGATTCAACTATCAAATATGACTTAAATGTCTTCATGCACAATTATAATTGGAAGGTGCTTTACTTATTGATAAGAAGTCTGCAGGGCCTGATTTGTGTAAAGCTTACAAGAATAATGTAAGAAATCAATTTTTGGAGTAAAATGTTTCTTCAATAATACTTATTCAATCATACTTTGTTAGGTACATCAATCACTACCTCATAAATCTAGCTATAAAAGTGCTGAAAAATATCTGCACAAATAGGTGGCTGTCAGACTAGAGTGACATCCCCAAGGATCAAGGGACTGGTGCCAAATACTGTCCATACATCAGTTGCTAATGAAGCAAAATGCACTCTACAAGTAGGAGGGAACGCCATGGAAGATGGGGGAGTGAATCCATATTATGATCTGATAAATATTACTGAAGAAACATATTTTACTCCCCAAATGGGTTTCTTCCTCAAATATGTTATCGAATCGTACTATCTTAGGAGAATAGGCAACAGGTTGGAGGAGTTACACCCCTTACATGGAGAAGGTCCCACTTTGGTCCTAAGGTATGCAAGGCAGCTTCAACTTGATATACAGAGTGATCCCACTATAGCATGCTCCATTATAACATGAATTTGGATATAACATTATCGTGGCATGGCTCCCGAAATTTCATATACATGTAGTTTTCTTGTACACAAAGAAAAATATTTTTTTCTTCTTAAAAGTATGAAAAATAACCTGTAAAAAGTTTATTATTATTCTGCAGAAGAGATCACATACAAATTCTAATATAAGATGATCATGGTGTGGCTTCTGAAATTTCATATACAGGAACTTTTCTCATACATGAAAAAATATTTTCTCTTCTTAAACATATGCAAATAATGTGTAAAAGTTTATTCAGGGATCATGCTGGGCTTCACCAATGTTGCGAATTGCAATCTCTTTCCTTATGGGTAAAAAAATATACCATCTGAAGATTTGTTTTGCGACAATACTGCTGATAATACTGTAAACTCGCATATACAATCTTGGTTTTGGAGTAGAAAAAGTTAAAGGCACCATTAAAGGAAGCCACAAACTTGGATATAAAATGCACTGGAATATATCTATTGTTAGATAAATAAATCCTTTGTCCATATTAACAAACCATCTTAAACGTGCATTATTATATCATAATCCACTTATGCTGACATCTGGCCTGAAGACTGTATGATGTCATACATTCAAATAGTCATGTTACTAGACCAGCTACAATCGACCAACCTCTGAAGGCAGGAACAGGAATGGCTATGATTGACTAAATCGTGGCTAATTATTTTTTTATCCAAATATAACAGAAAAAATAGTTTTTCGGAAACTTCAAAGAAAACCGATTATCTCTGAAACACTATTCGTTCTGTATAAATACTAAGTAAATGAAAAAAATTTCAGTCTCAATCAATGTTTTGATGTTGCCACCACAATAACAAACCAGCATTTGTTTGGTCCTCCAAAGTTGTCCTTTAGAAGTGACTTCAATAACACATGCACCCTTCAGTGGGGGCACACTTTAATTAGGCTGGAGTAATGACTCCTTATACCCCTGCAAATATAGTGGAAGTCATAGAGTCATGTCACTGAGAAGCTGCCAAACAACCTGGGAAATTAGCCTGTTGTGTTGTGTTGCTAGCAGAGGTCCCACCAATTCAAAGTCAGCCCTTTGAACTAAAAGATCTTGGAGAGAAAATTGTGTCTGACCTTCATCCCATGAATAGTATAGTATCTGTTATGGAACAGTTACACTTGAATTCGATGCTGGTGTTTACTGCTCACAAGCTGCAATAACTTATTCTGATCTTGTGAATATTCTCTCCATGCAGAACGAATAACCCATCTTATCCAGGATGATACAGCCTGAGCTATCAACCTTTCCCTCATTTAAAAGTAACAATAGGTGAGGTCTCCCTCTTCGCACCAACTCAGTTCATTTTAGATGCGTCTTCAAAAACCCTCAGGTAGTCCTAAGATGAAAGGTCAAACATGGAAAGAAGTATCACCAAAAAGAATGAAAGCTCATGAATGGAAATCTGTTCTTGGCAATGAAAGCAGTGGCTGTCATAAGTGAAATCGAACCATCCTGATGGAGCTGTAGATGGTTTAGGTTGACCAACAAGGCATGTACTTCACTGATACTGCCTGCTGTACCTAGGATGAAAAGGATACAGGTCTTCTATAAAAGATGAACCAATATGTTCTAGAAAGCAGTCCCAATAATGCCTTATTCAACTATGTCCGAATCCATGGTAGATTCCCATTTGGGCACAGGGCTAAGCCTTCGGTTGTGACAGATCAGTTTGCCAGAAGGAAGGAGAGGTCACTGTTTTGTCCTACATCCCTTCTGTGGTGACACAAAGTGTCAGAGATTGTGGAACAATAATCTTTAAAATGAGATGGGTGCTAACATCTTCACCTAGAAAAGTCATAGGAGAAAGCTATTTAAGGTAATATTGCTTTGCGTGGATGAACATGTCCATATACTTTAAAGTTTCAACCAACCTATTCTCTCCACCATTTGTTTTGAGAACTGTTTACCCATGAAGACTTGTCTGATTTGATGAACAGATCTGGGTTTTAGATGAAGCTCTCTCATTGGGGTTGTTTAAGCAGGTGATAAATGGCCATGATTTCTCTTGAATTCCAAATGCCCAATTTAACAAGTCATTTGGGGAGCAACTGGACCAGGATGCAACTTGAGTTCCCTTACTTTTTTAAAGATCTTTGGTATCAGAGGTGTTGGAGGGTAAGTATAGTCATCCATACCGTTCCAACCATAGGAAAATGTGATGACTGCCCAGGACATCAGATCCAGGAACAGAGGGACAAAGGATAGGAGTTTACATTCCACCTTGCCACAAAAAGACCCACCAGTGGTCAATCCCAGTTAGTACAAATCAGAATGAATACTGAGGGTTGAAGTGGCCATTTGGTTTGGTTTGGTTGATTCCTTTGCAATGAATCCACTAATACATTTTGCCTGCCCAGAATATGACAGACTTGAACATGGATTTGTCATCAATGACTCCACCCATGAAAATCCCAAACCAGGGGACAGAAGTCTGGAGATATGGTCTCTCCTTGCCTTCCAAGATAATCCACCACTGCAGAGTTGTCAGAAAGAATGAGTAAACCTTTTCACATAGCATCTCCTGCCACCAATGAAATGCTTTCACTATGGCCTTCGTATCTGGGATACAGATGTACAACAGAAAATCTTGAGGAGGCCACAATCTTCCAAGTCCTGGAAACGATTTCAGGTGGTGGCATCTTTACAAAACACAATTCTTGGAGGATGAACCTGAAAGGAAACAAACAAGTGGGGTTCCTCCATATATTTTGAAGTAACCTCATATAATTGGTAAATTTTACTGTTTGTTCCTTTGGGCAAAGCTTTGGATGCCACTGGGACAAAAGAATCATTTGCACAGTTCTCATAAACCTGCAACCCAGGACGACAAGATCCTGTCACATAGATGAGACCCAATAGGCAAGGAATTCTTGGGCTGAAATGTATTTTTGTAAGGATGAAGATGCCGCTGACAAGACTAGTTCAAAGCCTGTTTTTGTGGTAATAAGACCCTGTTTACATGTATTCTGAACTTTATACCATATGGGGATAAAACTTTGATGGTATTATAAAAGATTTTGTACTTGATGGCAATGAATCAATTGAGAAGCAGATGTGAAACAAGAGTGAACTTGATATAGAATATAATGCCACAAAGTCATAAACTGGTGACAAAATATTTTCCATTCATACATCTCTTTAACCAGTGTAAATTATTTTGTCACCAATGTCAGACTCTGTGGTACAGACAATCTAGAAAGTTAGTGGGTAAAATTTAAATATTTTGGCTTTTGGAAGACTATAAAGAAAGGTAACACAGGGGTTACATTCTTGTACATTTGAACCATTACAGTACAAGATCATAAAGAAATTAAAAAGAATCTTGCATCAATGTAGATACTATCGTTGTTCTTGTTTGGAAAGCGCTATTTCTCCATTAAAGATAAGTGCACACTGGTGGCAGAGTGGTCTAAAGCACTTGACTTTACCTATCACTGCCATCCGAACTCTGTCTGCATGGTTTTAACTCTATGGGCTTGGTTTATGTGCGTATGTGAGAAAGCTTGCCAACAGCTTCCTGTGGATTGGTGGTTCTTCCCACGGAATTCTCAGGTTCTTCCTCCACCAGTTAATCTGGCCACAATATATAGTACCTTCATGTGCTGAAAAATGGCATTAACAGCAACAACATTTAAGAGATAACAACCATGAGCCATAAGTCTTTCTATATCTAAGCTGCTAATATGACTCGAGCAGACTACTCAAACCTCACAAAAATTATCAAATTTATTAATTTAAAACATGCAAACAGTGTGAAAATCATTCCAAATTATTTTGAATTCTATTGATCCTCTTACATTATGTCCAGGACTGATTCTTTTCTAAGAACTCTGTGTGAAGCATCTGCTAACAACATCAAGCCTCCCTCATGTTCTTGTACTGATGTTATGTATCCAGGCCATACCTCCAACCTATGGGGAAACAAGAAAATAGGAGGCATTTTGATCAAACAATAAAATGAGATATTTGAGTGAAGTTCACAGTGAACACAATTGGCTAACATTTTAATGAGAGAGATAGATTAATAATTTAATACAGCACAACTTAAAATGATTTAACAGCTACAAAGATTTTTTTAATACAATTTACATTTTTCTTAGTGAGACTGTATGAACAGACATATAATAAAAGACTGAAAGAAATATATTATCTTTATGGCATCAAAGTAATTTAGTGCAAATATCATTCAATGAGATTTATTACAAGTACTTCCAAAATCAATACAAAGAGAACAAGACTGTAAGAACTTACTTGTGCTGTGGAATACTGGTGGGTGTCTTGGGATTATAGTAGTATCGGCCAACCTGTACCATTTCCAGTATAGACATGATCCTGAGAGAAAGGATGAAGAAACAATAATCTATAACTCAACAATGTAGAAACAAAATGATTCAACTCTAACAGAAAAAAAAGGGGTGGGGGTGGGATTGATATTTAGACCATTTCCATTTATTGACCTATTACATCAATCCTTCCTCATTTTAGCACATCTGGATAGCTCATAAACTCGCTTACAACATGGGAGCAGGTGTGGATCCCATTTTCTTTTACAGTCATAGGCCATTACTTGGTGAATACGACAAAATCTAAATTAGCAGATAAAATCTTGATGCATTGATTGTTTTAATGTTGAAAACAGCAGTTAATGCCAGGAAATTTAGGATCAACATCATTTGCAACATTTAACATAAAATAATATATTCTGTAACATTTCCTTTAAAAATTCTCAACAAACTGAAAATAATCATATACAAAGAAATATCAATAAGTTAAAATGTTTGTTAATTCCTAGAGATTGCAACTATTTATAAGATATAAATACCAATTAAATAAGTCTTGGCAATTGAAATTCATGTTTTAGTTTTACCCTTTAATTCAGTTTTAGTGTTGATATGCCTTTTCGAATTCAAACATGAAAAGTGTCAATCAACCATCACAGCAATGCCCATGAGCATTTCTGTAAAAACCTAAGTGCCAACTATATTTTCATCTGCAACCTGCAGAAGTGTTTGTTGCATTGTTACAACCAATTAAAAGTAAACCTGCTTTGTATCATCACATTAAGTAAGTCTTCTGTATCAAATCAAGTAAAACGATGGATGCTCTACTGTCTAAAAAGAATTCCAGAACTTTTTTAGAGATGCCATTTCTTCTTTTTTAACAGCTGAGTGCTGAATCCATCTGATAATCTTGAGTAATAAGATTTTTAAACTGACCATAGTGGCCATTTTGAAAATCTTGTTATCACTACTCTTCCTGATGTCTAAATGATCCTAAATGAAAAGTATATTGATCTGACAACCAATATTGACGCCACAGCAGCCATCTTGAAAATCTTGTTATTACTTATCGTTTTAAATAGTTTGTCATATCAATGTGGGGTCTACACAAGATGACTAATTATGATATCTAGTTGGTCCTTAATGAAATGGTACTTATCTGACCTTAAATATGGCCACATTCTTGAAAATCTTGTTTCAACTCCTATTATATGGAAAGCCATACTGACACGGGGTTTAAACCAGAAGACTTCTTATGGTGTCTAGATGGTCCTGAATGAAAACAGTGCCAATCAAACATCCAAATTAGCCTTCATAACCACCATCTTGAAAACCAATTTATGGCTACAATGGTCACACTGACATAGTTTTCATCATAAAACAATTTCTTATGGAATCTAGTTAGTCCTAAATGAAAATGGTGCTCTGCAGACATCCAATATGGCTGCCACAATGAACATATTAAAAATCTTGTCACTAATTCTACTGAATGGATAGTCATATCAATGCAGGGTTTACACCACAAGTCTTGTAATGGTATCCAGTTTGTCCTAAATGAAAATGGTGCTGATCTGAGCAACAAATACAGCTGCCAGTGCCTAATTTGAAAATCTAATCACTTAAGAATATCAGAGATAGTTTCAAAATTCAGCAGTTAAAAAGAAGAAATGGTCTTATCTTGAATTTCAAGAAATGCTTTTGGACAGTAGAGCCTCAGTCCCTTCAAGGGACTCTTGTTTTTTAACCATGACTGGTACATCAAGTAATTTTCTGAAATTTTCTTTGTCCTGTTAAAATTTACTGTGTCCCTCAAATTAGGAGGACAGGGGTACATACAGCCCCCTACCCCTGGTATCCTTACTGCAATAATTATTGCTGTTGCCCCTTTGCAGTTACACAGGTCATATTGCTCTTCGTTTATTATGGCTCTTTTGAAAGAAAATTTAAGTGGATTTGGAACACATATATTGCTACTTTCATTAACAAATTTATTATGGCTAAGCTCATACATTCAATAGGAGAAACAATAAAGAATTCTGAAAACAAAACTTAATAATGGTATAGAGCTGCTGTTTAATGGTTAAGCAAATTGTGTGTGGATGTGTGTGAGAGAGAGAGATTTGGATTTTTAATGTAGTTTTAAAATTTCTTCAGTCATATCACTACAATGTCTGCAGTGTGGTAGCTTAAAGTGATGTCCAGCACAGAGGCATCATGCCACAGACATGAGACATGATGTCCCACCCAGTCACATTATCCAGACAGCAGGCCGACCAGTCCTAACACTAACCTCTTAATGCTGAGCACTTAGTGAGGCAGCTGCTAGTACCATCTGAGTAAGTCTTTGGTATGACTCGACCAGGGTTCAAACCTGTGACCTCCCGCATCTGAGTGGTCCATTTAAGCAAAGGGAACAATTTTGATGTGATTGTTAGTAAGTAATGGCAGCAATAATTTTAAAACCTTATCTTACCTGACTGTTTTTCTTCTGTGTACATTACCTTTGATTTCAAGATAACCAAACTCTGATAGATTGTTAAAATCTTTACTCCAAGAAGGTTTAATAAACATTTACCAGTAACCTGCACTGCTTTTTGCATGTGAATGTGGGTAAATTGTATTGCTATTGCTAATTCACAATAAAACTTGATTCTCTTTTTCAAAAAAAGTTGGAAATTATTTAGTGAAAAACAATGTCCAAACTTGTACTGTTTTTGGTTTGGTATTGTTCTATTAGTAAAATACTTATGGTATAATTTAACTGCAAGTAATCTTTAAACTTCTGCTCATTCTTGAGGAAACCTTGGAGTGCCAATTCTGGAAATTTAAGTTCACATGAAACTTTGGTTCTCACTTCTCTGTAATGAACCCTATCTATCAAATAAAGTTTATCATATACTGGGTACACCTTTTGTGTTGTTCCATTACCTGATCATATTTACAAATGATCCAGATACACAAAAGAATAAATATTAGATACTTTAATGATGCTATTTGTGTAATAATACTTAAAAATTTGTTTGTCTGGTCCAATGAAATGAGTTGCCACACTAAAACCGCTAGCTCTTACGCAGATAGGATTTGCATGCCTTGAAACTTGTTATGCTCTACTGGTCATTGAACAGAAGCGCTTATGAGATGGCCTGTTGACTGTCATCCATGAACTGTTCATCCATTAGCACAGGTTTGTTACAACTATTTACTGCTGCTTTATCTAAGCCAGTAAAATGTGAAACAAAGGTCACAGTGATCTCCTTTTGTTGTAAGGGTATGGTACTAACTGAGATACATTCATCTAGTCAAATAATTTGAGCATGAAAAGAGCCTGAAAAACAAACTCAAAACAAAATTTAACCAAAGTCATGCATGGAATATATACACAGTAACCTACTTTGGTGCAAAGGGTTCAGAACTAATTTATCAAGACACAGGCCCTCATCATTTTTGATTGTTCTAAATGTAACTATGTATACAGGGTATAACATAAAAAAGGCCTGAGCTAAACGTAAAAACCTAAGAATATACAAATATACATATATGTAGAAAGTTTGCCTCCGTAGCCCCCTCCAGTGAGGGAAAGTATTATGAATGGAACTCCAATCTTTTGTGTAGGACCTAGGAAGAAAGAATGGTTGAGAAGCACTGAATCTATACATATGTATTTCCTTTCATATAAGCAGATGGCAACACTGACTCAGAAGGAAGTGCAATAACTCTCTGTACTATGTGGAGGCGAGCTAACATTGACATAGTCTTATTTGCTTTGGCAGTTTTGCCACCTTAACTTTTATCATGAAGTTTTATCAATTGTGCAAGTGACCCATCAAAACAAGGATCTGGTTGGATATCTGGTTCACCTGAAAGAGCATCACTTAGGAAATTTCCATTCCAGATCCTGCTCTCATTTAACTTTGGTCTTCAATGATTAACAATGTTTATACTCTGGTATTTTCTGATTTATCTACCAATGTTTATACTGTGGTCTTCTCTGTTTTATCTACCAATGTTTTAACTGTGATCTTCATTCATTTTCTATGTTTTAACTTTGGACACCACTTATTTTCTACAAATGTTATAACTCTGGTCTTTGCTGACTTATCTACCAATGTTTTAACTTTGGTCTTCACTGATTTTATACCAATGTTTTAACTTTGGTCTTCACTCATTTTCTACCAATATTTTAACTTCAGTCTTCACTGACTTATCTATACATATTTCAACTTTTGGTCTTCATTCATTTTCTATCAATGTTTAAACTTTGGTCTCGACTCGTTTTCTACCAATGTTTCAACCCCCTGCCAGGGGCCTAACATGCTCTCCTTCATGTCACACATGGTGACTAATGGAGGTAGGCACCATGATGCCTCAGTGGTTAGCATGTTGAACAAGTTATCAAAAGGCTGTGGGTTTAAATCCTGCTATTGAGTCAGTCCAGGTCTGCTTCCATGGAATGTCCTTGGGCAAAGCACTTTACTCCAATTGCTTCAGCAATACAGAACCTACTTCTGCTGTACACCATCGATCCAAACCAAGACAAAAACTGGCATCTTGTACAGCAACTCCCATTTCCTCTTAATTTTTTTTCTTTATAAACCACTAATTGATTGATAAATGCTAAATTATTCAATTCATCAATTTCAAAAAAATAATTAGAAATAGTCATTTTTCATAAGTTCAATTCAAAAATACACTGCACAAGCAAAAAGTGATTCTGCATTGCAACTTGGGAAGCAACCAAACCTTGAATGTTTTGACTGCCAATTATGCTCTCATAATAAAAAATAATCACTCTCTGAAAGCTGTTCTCTGGTCTAATTTCTGTAAGTATCGACATAATCTTGGCCCTGATGGACACACAGAAATTTGTAGGCAGACTTATTTTTCTCTACAGTGTATCAACATGAAAAATGACAAAAAAGTATGCCTAGGGAGTGTTCAGGAGATAAGATTTTGGGGAGATAGGAGTAAAAATACAGGAAACCCATGATCTTGTTTTAAAGCTGCCAAACTGCAGCATTTTTGGGTGTAATAACTGCTGCTTGAAAAAGTCAAACAAAACTTACCTTTTTATGCATTAAAAAAAAAAGTAAATCAGTGCACTCATGTAAGAAACTAAAGACATTCTATGAATTTATGTATCATATATAATCTAAGACGCGTAATGAAACTTACCTTCTGAATATAATGTTGTACAGCTGAACACAACTGTCTGGGGGCAGCACCTTCACTAATCTCACAGTGATAGAGATTTTTGCACCATCTGTTGGTCTGTCTGATATAAATATTGTAGGCTGCAAGAGAAAAATAAAATCATATAGACACAAAAATGATAAAATTCATATTTTTACATAGTCAAGAGTCTAAGCAGTTGAAACTAAAAAAAAAAAAACATGTATAGGCTGGCTGCATTGTTTTGTGCTATACTTAGTTGAAGAACTATTGTCATGTTAGGGTAATAACATTGAAAAGTATGAGAAAAATTACCCTGTCTCTACTTGCCAATAAAATAATTGCAGTACAAGTAATTAACATTTCTTTAAATTTGCATATGCTGAAGACTACAGATTCCTCATTATAAAATGCACAAAAAAAGGGCATCTTTGTGAGTGAATTTTTTCAGTATGATATAAATACTGAGATCACACTGGTTTCCAACAACAGAAAGTCTTTGTGTCAGAGACTTGTATACTGCTGATCACTTTAAATTTGTGGGTATCAATTTTCATGGTTTGATTAGAAAACACATGTCTGTGGGTACTTGATTACATGGATATGTTATGAAAAAAAAAGAAAAACAAAGAGGAATAGTGAGCCTTTTGTTCATATACCCACATCCCACCACTACCTCAAGATGAAGAGGAGTCGATAGTGAATAAAACAAAATTATTTTGAAAAAGTGAGTGTAAAATGATTGGTCTACAAGATGATGACAAGTATAACTTGTACCAAGTTTCACAGCAATCCACTATGATCTGCAGAAGTGCTGCATTTACAAAATTCTGTCATACAATGCATTCAGCGCCAAGTAAAAAAGGGGTGTAACTCTTACAAACATACTGGAAGCACAAAGATTTGTCAATATTTGCATCTTTGGACCATAACATGCCACAGCAATCAAGACAAATCTGCACAGCAAACTGCATTCACAGCTACAGCACATAAAGGGCAATAACAAATAAACACTGAGAGCAAAGCAATTAAGAGGAGTAACAATAACAAGATTTTCTAAATGGCTGCTATCATTGCCATATTGGACATCAGGTCATCACCATTTTAATTTAGACCCAAAAAGACCCATAAAGACAATACAGGAAGTCTTCTTGTCAAAACCTGATGTTGATATGACCAGCCATCTAAAAGTAGCAAAAGAGTTTTGAGATTGCCACTGTGACAGTCACATTGGAGAACAGATTGGCATATTTTTAGATTTATGTCCAACTAGAAATATAAGATGTTTTTCTGGGCAAACCATGTCCTGATATGATCACTACTTTAGGAGAAGTAGTGATAACATTGTGATCATTTTGTAAAAAAAAAAAAAACCTTTTTGTTATGATCATCCATTCAGGGGGAATATCGATAACAAGATTCTCAAGATGGTAGCAGTGATAATTATACTGGATGTGTAAGTGACACCATTTTCATTTAAGACCAACTAGATATCATTAGCATGCTGGTGAAACAACAACAACCCCCCCCCATATGAATATGACTTTTTGTTCAAAAGAAGCATCTTTGCTAGCCAAGGTTCCAATAATACTATCTACAACTTGGCGTACTGATCAGATATTTCTGTTCTTTGGGTCTGTGAATTTCATTGGATGTGGCGGCAAGCCACCGCATCCAATCAAAATTAAGTTGTTCAAATTTGAACACTGTTCCTATGTGATTGAGACAAGGGGAGTAGATAGGGTTTTTGGAACCTTGGCTAGCGAAGATGCAAAAGGAGTAGTGATAACAATATCTTCAAAATGACTGCTATGGCGGCCATACTGGACATCAGATCGACACAATTTTCACTTAGAACCAACTAGACATCAACGAAGCCTTTCAATGAAAAGCCCATGTTGATATGACCATCTATTCAGGAGGAATAGCTGTAACAAGACTTTCACAATGGCCACTGTGGCAGCCATATTTGACATCATATTAGCATTATTTTCATTTGGAACCAACTAGGCCATGGAATGAATGTGTGTCTAAAGTTTCATGGCAATCCTAGAAGTAGTTTAGGAGGATCAGAGATAACAAACTGTGCTAATGGATAGACAGATGATGGACAAAAAAACCATCCCATAAATATATGTTAGGGCTCAAAATTACACTAATCTGCAAGTCCATAGTTTGTCACTTTGACAAAGAATAGCTAAAACCCATGCCATCACTAATCCATTTAGCAGTGAAAATTACGAGAAATTTTATAAATTTACTACATTACTTATCTACAAAAATAAAATTTGATAACAATTACAGTAAAAGTTACATGGGTTATGTATGTGCATTTACTCATTTGAAATGTGGTCTTGTGTTGGATGTTTCCAATAAATTTTGAGTTGACATTCCATTAATGGTCAAATGATTTTATGAGTACCTACCAACATCCTGTACTTGAGAAGGGAACATAAATGTTCCCAGTGCAAATGGATGTGTGAAATGACTCATCTTGAAATTTGTGTGATTATTGTCTAAACAGTCTTTGTACATGTGGAACTGGAACTAGCCTATAGTGGTCCCAATAACTATTTTATTATCGATGATAACAAAAGTTACAGGGGATCAAACTAGTATTGACCAATTGTTGATGATAACAAAAGTTACAAGGTATCAAACTACTACTCACCAATCAGAAAAGGTTATATTCACTTAGTAAACAAATAATCCAGAACTATACCAAACAATGTGTTTTAATATTTATATTTGTTACTGATAGCTATATAATGCACAGTGTGGGGACATTTGTAAACATATGGAAGTAAGGTACATAGCTGCCAACAATATGGCAGAAATTACATAATGACCAGAGTATATGATCACAAATAAGATACAGAAATGATGTGCAAATGAATATGAATGGAGGGAGTATGATCCAGGAAAGAATGTGATGCTGTGCACTTTCTGCAATGAGTATTCTGAGAAATATAAAGTGTACAAGGTAATTCATGCATTGATGGGTTTAAAATATTCCTGTCATGTCTGGAATCACACAATGCAAGCTCTCTACACATAATGACAAATGGATATTTGAAATAAAATTTAAAGTTGGTGCTTCAGAGACTGAGCAAATTGTGAGATTTTTGAACAAGAGCATATTGAAGAAGCTTGAACAAAAACTTTCAACTTTTTGTGAGTCTTGTTGTGAAGTACAGATTTTACTGTTCTAAGTTAATGCTAATGAATAATACATTTCGAATCAGAAACTGAACTGGCATTTTTGATCTTAGCAGGACAAGTGAAATCTTGGATCAGTAAAAAGTTTAGTTACAGTGATCCTGTGGGTTTGTGAAAAATAATCCTAATTTTGAGCACTGGGAACAGTGATTTGTTGAAAACGGCAATCTAAGATGAATACCATATTCAGGCAAAAACAGAAAAAGAAACTGGGGTACTATTGCTATGTCACACTGCATTAAGCTACTAGACAAAAAGGCCAATAACTCTAACAAAAATTGCAGAAAAATGTGATTCATGCACATGCTCATCAACAGGTGAAGACAATACTATGTAATAAATTTTTCACAGCAATTCTCAAGGATAACAGGACCAATTGTACAAATGACATTGTGTCGTGCACATCATTGAGCTACAATAGGAAATAAAGGACCAGAAGTTGGAAAAGCTGCAGAGAAGGGGTGGGGCACAACTTCTGGTAGGGTGGGGCTGGGGGTGATTCCGCCATCCACCAATGGGACTGGTGTATCAACCTGAGTTAGTCTTTCTTTTCTTCATGGAAAAAGCAACTTTTTCAGAAATTATATTTCTCCTACAATACTTTCCAGATCACATTAAGCCTTACAACCCCCTTCTGAATCCAGCCCTCCCAGAAGATGAAAATTTTTCTTTCCCCTCTATATTATATAGACAAAGGGCAATAACGCTTGTCCATTAATTATCCTTACCACCACTAGGTGACACAAGTTGTAAGCTTAGCAGAACAGTGTGAACTGGACATTCACATTGTTGGGAGGATGGGAGGGTAAAAAAGTAATATGACTGAGTAACCTAATTTACTGAAACCTATGTTTTCTCCTTTGGTTAAACTCCCCAATCACATTAAAATTAGGCAGAATATGTAAGAAAGGAAAGAATCTTGACCATCCTATTTGTACCTCAGGAAGAAGGTTCGATTCCCATATGTAGGATAACCCTTTCTCCTAACTTGCAAGCTGCACAACCAAAGTCTATTTGATTTACATCTGGAAGAAATATGTGAACTCTTTCTATCAAACAAAGTTTCTGAATGAATCCAGCAAAAGCTGCATTGGGGTGCCCATCCAGAGGTTGTGCTCATGTCAGTTGGGTTTCGTAGCTACCTGTGCAACTGCAACTTTGCCTACCAGGTCCAGAGGGTGTAACTGTGAGGCGAGTTGTCACAGGTAAAAACTCAAGAACTTCAACTGTGCATGCTAGCCATTTGGCCTCAACAGTGTCTTGGATATAAACATTACAGTCAAAGGCAAGGCGTACAGTGATTGCTCTCATCTGATGAGCAAAGATTACATGTAGCTGCTCTGTTCTGGTGAAATGTTAGAATATGCCGTGCGTATTACCCACTTCCACCACGCTGAGAAGGTTTGAGGGGTTATATCCTCTTTCACTGGTATAACTGAAAGAAAGAGATACTTTTGAGCTCCATGATTTGACCCAGTTCACTACAAATAAAGCTTGTGAACATGTAGTGGATCTTGTTTGAATGTCTATCGAGATGTAATGGAAAGTGGTCTTATGACGACTTTTTGACTGCCCACTGACGGCAACCTATTCTTCGCAATGAAAATGGGTTACTTGATAAAGACCGCTAAGCCATCTGATAGAAACTGAAGATGGGCTGGGTCAACAGACAGGGCATGTAACTTACTGACAACTCTATCAAGAAACAGGTTTTGTATGAAAGAAACTTCAATGAGGTCCTAGTTAAGGGCTCAATTTTTTTTTAATTCATTCAAGTCAGAACCCTGGAAAGATTCTACCTAGGAAACAGTGATTTAGGTCTTTGCAAATCCAAGCTGGCCAACAAGCCTGAGAGGTCTTTGTCATGACCAGGATCCTCTCTGACATGATAATGGAAAATGTTTGATAGCATAGAACAGTAACTCTTAATAGTAATCAGAAACAACTTTTTGCTCCTCGAACAATAGAGAAAAAAGTCAGCTGCTTGTGCAGACCTGGCAACCCTAACAAGACCTTCTCAGTAAAGCTGTAGATACAATTCCGTAAGTCAGACCTAGTTTCAGTAAAGTGTAATAAAATATCATATACTGATATTGTCACATTGGAAAACATGCATTTAAAAAGTTTAGAAGTGTAATCAGAGACTGGTGCAGCAATGGTTAACATTATGTTCAACTGAAAAAGTTTGTAAAGTACACTCTACCTCCAAAAGAGTTTCACAAACTGCAATTCCAAATCTCATGGTGCTCAACAGCTTCTTGCTATCTCTCAACTTGATGTAATCTATGACTCTTTATTTCAATTTCACATGATGACAGCAATCTTTCTTGCTACAAGAAACACTCAAAATCAACACAATATCCAATATACACAAGAATTCTGACTATTCCTTTTTAATCTTCTACTTTTTAAGAGGTTTATTGTTCTTTTTGTTTTGAGCATGTTTTGTTTGTTGGATGGCACACTTAAAAAAATTCCAACAGCCACAGCTTGATCATGCAGACATTTTGCATGGAAAAATATGAGCAGTTTAAAGTATCAGAGGTACTCCTGAAAAGTTGTTTTGGTTCCTTGATCAACTACATTGTTTCTAATATGAAACCCAGATCTGAATCAAACACGGATAAACCAGTATCCAGATTTTACTGCAACAATGTTTTATTTCCATAACTATTGCTATTATTCCTTAAGATCATTTCTATATGACTTACAGTCAAGGGTATCTTCTGTAAGACTTGCAGTCAAACTGTAAGAGTTGGCAGGCCTGCTTGTGGAATAGAGGCACTCATAAAGATGATGTTATTGATTCTGCATCAGTTCCTGAACATGTGACTTTCCCTCAAAATCTTTAGAGTGGAGGGCCATCATGCACATGCAATTCTTTCTACCATTGAAGGGTTAAATTCTTTATGCTGCAGGACTCTTCTGTCAAGAGCCAGGCATGAAGGAGAAGTCAGTCTGGGCAAGCATAGAATAATAGGGTCTGAGGCTGTCAGAAACGATTAAGCCTGACTGAGATTGTCATGAGTAGATCTACCGCTATAATAAGATCTTTGATCAGGACTTGTCCCAGCAGAGGGGGACCATAAGAATCATTTTGCACTTTTGGTCGCTCAGTTTCTGTAAAATGTGTTTTTGAACTGAGACTGTTAGAGGGTCGGCAAAGACCCACAACCCTCCC
The DNA here is from genome assembly GCA_016617855.1 of Megalonaias nervosa. NCBI lineage: Eukaryota > Metazoa > Mollusca > Bivalvia > Unionida > Unionidae > Megalonaias > Megalonaias nervosa. Next base: position 23,666 of record JAECUM010000289.1, on the reverse strand, counting down.
AACTGATAGAAGGGATATCATTGACAAATACCTTAGGATCAGGTACTGGAGAGAATAAGGTGGGCAGTTTGATTCCACCTAGCTGAAACAAGATCAATCGGAAGCCCTAATAGCGGGAAAATCTGATGAAAGACCAATGAAGGGGCCATTCTGTTAGTAGAATCTGGCCCTTCCTGGACAGAGAATCAGTCAAGATAATGAGTTTTCCAGGAATGTGTTTGACAATAAAAACTTGGCCAAATTATGCTGAACCGATCCATGAAGGCATCTAGAGTTACTTTTACATCCAACAAAATAACACATCCTTTGAATAATGAGCTTCTACTCAGAATACATGTGCCAATGTTAAGACCATGTTGTGGAATGATCAAAACCTTAGATCGGCTACCATTGGTGAGATTACTTGTTTAATGTTGATGCAGTTATTACATTGCTGATGGAGAATCCCCTATTCTGTAAGTATTTATTTACTTGAAGCTCTCAAAAAGTATTCATATATTCTGATATAAGACTCTAAAACTAATACAAAATATATTTAAAAAAGCAAAATAAAAATAAAGATATTAAGAAATTTACAAAGAATTGCCATTATAAAAGTTGAATATTGTTTTTCAGGTATTATTTGCCAAATGATTCTGCAACTGACAGTATATACCATGATAAATGCAGAAAACACAGCATCAAACTCCTAAATAAATATACTGGAAAGCAGCAACTATAATGAAGGTCATCACCAACTTTCCAACAGCAGCTAAGTAACAGACATGGAGCCAAGAAGGACATATCAAATGATGAGCAGGATCATGTGACCAATTACAGGTGGGTATATGACTTCTCATAAAAAAGGCAAAGATCACATCCAATAAAAAAATATGCCCATGCTTTCCATGGATCAGAGAGGCAGAACTTGCACATGACTGTTGGCAAGTTCTTTACACCAGAAGTGCCAATGATCCTTCCATTACGGATCCCTCCCTTAAGAGAGTGTCAACTTCATTAAACTGGTAAGTGCCACTGATTGTTTCCTCACAAATGCTTATACTTCCTTCCATCAGAAGTGTCACAGATCCCTCTCTAATAGGAGCTAGTGACTGTTAAACCAATAAGTACTACTGATTGACCCCTCCTTGGAACAGAGTGGGTCTTCCTAAGAAGGGAATGCATCTCATCAGACCTTAAGGCTCAAAATGGACATCAATCTACCACAGTGCATATGAGGTAGGTGAAATATGTCCAAAGCAGCCACAGTGCCACCTCCTTGTGGCATAATGAAAGGTTAAAAAGAAACTTAAAAAACACACAACACAACAACAGCAAATTTATGGTGGGAAATAATTACCCTAATACTGGTTACTAATGAGGGAATAAAATATGAAGCACTGCTTCACAAGTTAATGCACAAAAATCTTTAAAAAAAACAAACTGAAAGGGTCACATAAAGGTGAAATATATAAGGACTGGGAAGTAAATGTCAAGTAGAACAACAAAAATTTAAAAAAAGGTTGATGGCAATTATACCAAAAGACATACAAAAGGCACATCATCAATTTTATTATTCTAGCAAGAAGAGAGTCTGAGAAATGAACATCAAACACGAAATTTAACCTAACACAATGAAGTGCAAAACAAAGACCACAATGACCTACTTCTACAATGAGGGAGTAGTTCTCATAAAATGCGTTCACTGAACAACTTTTACAATCCAGGTGGGACAGTATCTACAGAGCATTCTAAACACCTATGTGGTGATGAACTAAATGTAACAAATTTGCACAAGGATGGAAATGGCACTAATACAAATATATACAATTAGCAACCCCAGTACCAAACATATATAATAATAATAATAATAATAATAATAATAAGGACTTTGTATAGCACCTAATCTTTAGAAGCTCTAAGCACTTTACAACATTTGACAACACTTAAAAAACATATATAATGATATGATTACAAAAATAAAAACAAACACCCCGAAATTAGAAAACAGAAAACATGCTGTAAATATTTAAGGTAAGGAAACATTATTAGGTCTTTAAGTCTGTTCTTGCAGTTGAAATAGGTGAGTTTTAAGAGCGCTCTTGAATGAGATCACTGTGTCTTTGTGTCTAAGTTCAGTGGGCAATTCGTTCCATGTTGCTGGGCCCTGGTATGCAAAAGAACATTGTCCATATGATTTCAGATTTCATTTTCAAAGTGTGAATAATGAGAATACGAGTGTCAGAAGAGGAGCGTAAATATCTGCTGGTGTGTACACATGGGTGAGGTCGGATAGGTATGTTGGACTGGAGCCCGTCAGTGAAATGTAGCACAGAGAATAAATTTTATGTTTAATTCTGGATTGAATGGATAGCCAGTGTAGGGTACAGAGCAGGGTGAAGGCGTGCTGTGACCGTGGTACTCTAAGAATGATCCGAGAAGCTGTGTTATGAACTTTTTGAAGTTTCTGGAGTAGATATTGAGACGAACCAGACAGAATTGAGTTACAAAAGTCCAGTCTGTATCCCCTGGAATTGTCACTATTTGTTACAAACTTTCTTCATTAAAGAATGCTATAAACTATATGTGAAGTAAAAGCCAATAAAATTATCTATATGTATTATTTGTTAGTGTTATTTATTTAAATTTACTCTTTATCACATGCTGAAAAGTTAACTACTGATAATTCCCACTTCCTGTACAAAAATCAATAGTCTCCTGCATAACGTGTGATTCATTTGGAAAATTATATGACCAGGTTAATGACTGAATATTCATGAATTTTTCAGCCAACAGAAACTGAATTACAGTAAGTGCTTAATTATATTTAATGACAGTTGTGAACCAACATTTCTAACCAGTATTTTAACACATGTCAATCAATAAATGTTTGTGATTTAGTTAAGACATACAACAATAAAACCATCTAAATCCATTTGTAGCACTCCATTCGAAGTCACCATGAACTTTAACTTTTGAAAAATCAATAGACTTCTTTCTTACAAAAAGTATATGCCATTCAAAAACTTTGGTGACAGTACGTGGTCAAAAACTGAAACATCTGTGCACAAACCATGTTTCATGATTTAACCATTGACCGTTTTAACTCCAAAAGCAGTAAGTTTCTACCTTACTCTGACTATAAGCCATTTCGAAAGTACAGCATTTTCTTAAGCCAAGGTTCTGATATGTTAACCCTGTCTACACCTTGGTGGATCGAACAGATATTTCTGTGCTTCGGGTCTGTGAATTTCACTGGATGCGGCAGCAAGCCACCGCATCCAATCAAAATTAAGCTGTTCAAATTTATAACACTGTTCCTACATGATCTAGACAAGGGGAGCACACAACCTGAAAGGACTCATAAATAAGTAATTTTCCACTGCCAGTCTGTGTTTGTACAAATACCTTTCACTCAAATACACCTGTTATGGTTTCTCTCTGGTACAAAGTCATACTTTGAAGGTTAAAGTTGCAAAGTATCCATTTGAAGTCAATTGCCTCCACCATATTTGGCCAATGTACAACACACCACTGTTATACACTATTGGTTAGTTGACAATATATATTAAGGGAGGCAACTCATAAAATCCAATAGTTGTTGCTAGGACAAAGTGCTAAAATATCTGCTCAATCTGCCAAGGTGTAGATAGGGTTAACATATCAGAACCTTGGCTAGCAAAGATGAAAGTACAGTCAAGGTCTATGATGTAAAATTAAAATTGCTGTGAAGAAATAATTTTTCTTCCAGTCACAATGACTTTGGTATCTGACCCAAAATCAATCATCTTCTTTACACTATGTGCAAATCATCCTCAGAGTTTAATATTAATGTGCCAAAACCATTTTCCCCTTTTACTCACAGTGACTTTGATCTCTGATCTTTGGGTATCTCAAGTTTGCAAACAAGAAAGTGTCACTGACGGATGGAAGGACAAACAATAGATGGATGACTAGCAGAAATCTAGTTTCTCTCTCTCTTAGGGGTATGGAGAGGGGGATAATGTTTGTGCAGCCAACCTGGAACATAATTTTCACATCTTAAGATGCATGTAGCTATCAAACAATGAATGATGCATAATAACAATGTATACTGATATAAAGGCAAACATACCTTTAAATGTCACTTATGTTAAGCAAGTACCTGTCCTGGCCAGTTTTTCAAAGTCCCACAGACGAAAGTATCTGGCATCCCATACCAAGGGAGACCACTCTTCATACTTTCCATAGGTGGCTGTGTCTGTCAAATGGCAATCTGTATATTACAATTTCACATGAAAATAATTCATATCATACTACCCACATGAGAATTTGAATGCCTTACATTCTACTTACATTGGTTGGAAGTTCAAGTGGAAGGAACAGTAAAGTCCCATCAAAGGCTTTAGTATAACCGATGACATCTCTATGTTCATTCATCATTTTGAATCGCATGCCTTTTGAGTCAATTTCTGGACTAAAGTCTACATGATACTGAAATACTCCTCTGTTGTGGCATTTGATGCGGATGTAATTCCCTGAGAGAGCCAACCTGAAAATGACAACAGGTACAGAATTCAATAAATAAAATGAACAAAATGAATTATATCAAAATGTTATGATGTAATAAAAATATTGTAAGATGGGTATGCTACAGCTATTGGCCAAACAAATGTTTTTTATTGAGAATTCAACATAAAAAATGCCTGGAAACACGCCAAAATGATCAATAACACATCAAAATGACCAACTATCCCTCTACATGTTAATTTTAAAGAATAAAAGGTTAAAATGACTTACCACTAAATATCGTCCATCTGTAAGACTGCCTTAACTTCTTGAGCAGCTATTTATGTAAAGCACATACAAAATAGTACACAATGGTAGAAATTGTTAGTTTGGCACCCAAAAACACGATGCCATGGAACTGTGTCCACTGTTTCTGTATCATACATTAGAATGAGTTTGGTTCACTCCATGCTTACAATGGGGAAATTGATTTACCATGAGCGCACAGGTCATGCACTGCAACATAGCCAGCGTACAAACTTCACATTATGGAAAGTCTTGTCAGTAAGTGGTCCCGTTTATGGCACAATATCTTCAGCTGTAGAGGTATGTGAATTGTATTTTCCTATCTGTATTATAGGATAGAATTGTTTTATTCCAAACTTAAAATTAGCAAATGAGCAAAGGTTGCATCTGACTGGTTGCAGGATCTGATGGACTAGCTGGAGGATGTTATTCCACATGGATTTACAAATTGCAAAACATAGGATCTGATCCAGAAATATTATGTACATATCACAGGAAAGGTACCTTTACTCATAAATTAAGAGCCATGAGAAATACTGTCAAGTGTCTAATAAGAACACCGATGTTGTGCACAGATCTTTCTGCATCAATTGCATGACTTTATGGAGATGTAAGATCAAACCTTAAACTGCCCATCAGTATTAGTACAGGTTTGAGGATTGATTTATCAGACTAGGATTCTCCACTGCTTTAAGCAACTTGAAAGACTTACGGTTTTCCATCTGATCCAACCCTATGTACAACAGGTCTTCTTTCATCACAAGCCATTCTATCGAGATGACTTCTTTGCGATCTTCCAGTTTCAGTGCCTTGGGGTTGAATTGGGACTGGGGATGGCATTGCAGGAGGAGTATGTGAGACAGTGGCTTCTGAGACCCCTGGCCCCTGTCCAGGTAAAGGAGTGCCACGGGAAGCCAATGGAAAAGCCCTTCCAGCACTGGAAAAGAAATCAGAACCTACATGGGCTTTAAGTCTATGCAAATTCTATCCACCCTGCTAATAAATACAATCCTGTTTCATAACCTTTTCTGCCATTTAATTTTTTTCTTCTGTTGAATAACAAGACTAACAAAAACTGTATGGGTACATCAGATCATCAATTTTGTGGCAGACAATGAAAACAAACCTTAAGAACCATTCCTAAATCTGTAAAAGATGTCTTCATTGTCAACAAGGCACAAAATCTTCCTTCCTTGAGGTTAGTAAACAATTATTAAGGACTAAACATAATGCACATACCAACTCCCTGAGAGGTATAAGCATAATTATTACTGATATAAGTGGTAAAAAAAGCATGTGTAATTTGGGCATAAAACTTGTAATCTGTATACCAAATACCATAATTACAGTACACAGTATGAAAAATGTATATTTTTGCTACTAACCTAGTTCTGCAACTGGTCAAAATTCTTGTCACAAATGGGCAAAATCCACGTGTATTAGAATAAGAATACAAACAAAAAACATACTGACATTTTATTTATATTCAGCACTCACTTTACCAAGTCTACATGTGTAACTTTCACTGAATGATCATGAATTCTAAAATGAGCATTGCAAAATGGTATTGTTTAGATCTGACATGTGTTGAAGTTTGAAAATATCGATCTACTCTAACATTTTCAGTCATATAACATTCACAAGTCACAATGTTAAAGCCAGTTTCACTTAACATCTGGTGCCATTTTCTTTAAAAGTAAAAGAGTTGATAATAAAAATGATAAACTTTTTATTGCTTTGTCTTAATTTTATATTTCAATGTACCAAAAAAGCATAATCCATATACAGACAAGCATAAGGTGTAATTAGGTGAAAAAAAGTGTAATGATCATGCTGAAAACATAATATTGGGCATGTACGTGACAAGTTCATGCAGAGATGGCATATCCCTCCTGGTCTCCCATCTATGTAAAGACTCCTACTGAAAGCACCCAACGATCCAGCACTTGCAAGTTTAAACTACTTCTATTAGATCCAGAACTCCCAATTTACATAATATTTAGGCTACATTTTGGGTTGTTTCATAATAATATTAAAAATACTGAATGTGGCAATTTTTAACTACTGAAATGTGTACCAAGTTTGGTTCAAATATCTTAAATAGTTTGAGAATTATGCCCAGAAATGACCATTTTCTTTTGACAGATACGCAGTTATGCATAGCGGTACACCTTCCCCATAGTACATGGAGGGATGGGGACAGGCGAGAAAATGACAGAACCACCTACATCTTCTGCCCTTCCAAAATGTCTGCAATAAGAACAAAATTTGTACAAGAGTTTATATCCAGAAGTTCACATTTACAAAATATGGATAGAAGTGATAGGGATCATAAGCTTTACTCCAGAAAATGAAAGTGTAAATGGTGGATGGATGATAAACATACATATGGACAAATGTGTTCTACAAAAATGTGACTGAAATATTGTGTATAGCAAAAGGTGTACTTGCATTACTAGTCTCCTATGAGTACCAAATTTCATAGAGACATCTTAAATGGTTTTCGAGTTGTGCCCCAGAAATAAAAGTATAAATGTTTGGATGGACAAATATGTAAAAACATTAAAAATATTGAAACTAAGACACTGCGAATAGCAAAAGGTGCATCTTAACAATAATCTACTTATTCTGGAGTTGTGTTCAGGATACGATAGATGTAAGTAATGGATGGATGAAATCATTAAAAAGATTGAAAATGATAAACTGGAAATAGCAAAGGCACATATACTACTAGGCCCCAAAATCTAAAGTGTGAACAATGGATGGATAGACAAACAAACTGAAGGAAATATTTAAGATAAGAACGTTAGAATTGTGAATAGTAAATAATTGCGGGCAACAAATTTTTTTGCAAGCTATGGAACTAGCCTATATTTAAAAGACTTGTGTTTGCTGAATGGCTGAAAATGATGACTAGAAAAAAAAAGTATACTTTCCAGAACAAGCCAATATATGGGTAAAATGTACACATTAATAGGCTTGAATTTAAAACTATTTTCATTTTATCACTGTCGCTGCACTTGTGCTACTGGATGCAAATGGAGAGATCTCACCTGGTGGGATTTATGACATCGCAAAGGAATTTTTCCCCTAAACAAACCGTGCTGCTTATCATTTTCACCATTTTAAAAGTTTTCTCTTGGATAAATTATGCATAGGACGTAAGCATGTTCTGTAGACTTGCCTGTATTACACAGCACTTTGCTAATAACACTTCTCCCCTCCAAAAATCTATCTGTAGTAAATGTGAGCACATGTATGATTAATAAATCTTGACTTTCAAATGATAACCGTAGTAAAGGATAGAGAAACATGATATTATATGATATTCTCAAGCTACAAGATGTCAAATCAACCACTGTGGTGGCCTTATTGGATGTAAGAGCAGCACCATTTTCATTACTACTCCTTTTAAAGGAGTGGTAATTACACTAATACCACAATTTTTAAAATGGCCACCGTGGAGTCATACTGGATGTCAGATAAACATCATTTTCACCCAGTTCTAAACAGACACCATAAGAAGTCTCCTGGTGAAAACTCCAAGTCAATATGACATTCCACTTAGGATGAGTAGCAACAGAAATATTTTCAAGATGTGCTATGATGGCCATATTTGAGGTCAGATCAGCACCACTTTTATATTGGGACCAACTAGTTATCATAACTTGTCTTCTCATGAAAACCCCAAACCAATATGACTTTCCATTTAGGAGTAGCAATAACAAGATTTTCAAGATGGCTATTATGGTAGCCACTATGGATTTCATTTAGGACCAACTTAAGATGTTCCAGTGAAAACCTAATGTTGATGTCTAGGTGGAGTAGCAATAACAGGATTTACAAGATAACTTCTCAGGTCTTGAGAACACTAGTGGAATTAGTATTCTCTGAAAGTAATGGTGAATTAGACATGTGTCACTGCACATTAAGTACAGACAGAATTTGCTCCCTTCCAAGTGTCAGCTGAAAAAAAAAGTGACTTTTATCTAAGACCAAGGCAATAAAACAGGTGAAGTCTGGTAGCTCAAAACACTATTATGTTCCACTTCATCCCCATGCACAAGCCACATCTTTTAGTGATAATTCCATGTCTATATGAGCATCTGTTCAGGAGAAGTAACTATGTCTATATCGAGTGGTTCTGTTCAATATTGGCAAGATGTTCCTCAGAACAGCTGGATGGACATACAGACAGACTTGACCAAACCAAGATATCTGCTGCAAGCAGTGGGGGAATGCGACTGAGATGTTTTGTAAGAAAGTTACCATTTAAAGAAACAGCTTATCATCTGAATGAATAGATAACCACTATTTTGGACATATTGGTAGCCTGTTGTATATATGTATGCAAACAGCACATCAGCACAATCCTGACTATACAGTGCAGAGTGAGATGTGATGATTTTCGTTTTCTATTAATTTTCCAAGATCATCATGAAAATGGGAGAATGTATATATATTTGTTCAGTCCTGAGAAATATGAAGTCTGCTAAGTAAAACTGTTGGATCTTGCTTGGTCTGAAAATACGCATGGTTTTGGTGAAAACAAAATTTGTCATCAACATTAAAAATATTTTTTTTAAAGATATGATGTAATGTGTCTTAAGAAAACTATCCATATTTTCCCATAACAATTTAATCTAAATGCCAAGATTTTTGCTCCATTTATTGCAACTTTTTCTGTTTAAAAAAAACAAAACATAAATAAAACCAAAATCAGGAAAATCTTTAAAATACCAAGTCCAATTTTGTTCATAAACTACACCCTTTTTAAAGTCAAAGATATTTTCAACCAGAATAACATCATGGGACACATCCATGGGCAAAAAGGTTGCCTCCATTAACACATGGGCAGGTGTATCAGACCTATTTGATATCCCTAATTCCACAGACAGAATATACCCTTTCAGTTTACTGACTTACCCCTGAAGCAGAGCTTGCATAGCTGCCAAACCCCGTCCCATTGGCATAATGGTCCCTGATGTGACAGATGCTCGACCAAGGCCAGAACTGGGTGCCACCGTGGGGGTTGGCTGCTCTATCCCAAAGCTTGGTGCTGCTGTGGTACTGGGGGTAGCTGGAGCTGAAATTTATTATGACTGTATTGCTACATATATTATGACTGTCAAATCTGTTGACTTAATCGTTCACATTTAGCATGTCTCTAAACATGCTTCACAACAATAAAAACAATTTTCAGATCATAATGCAGTAAGTCCTGTATAATGTGTTTTATGAAGCATATGGTTATCAAGAACTCTAACTCCCACCTACCTGAAAAAAAAAATAACCACTAAATATACATTAGAAAGTCAGCACAGTTTTTAACTGCCTAACTGCTACATGCAGGCTCTGTGAGTTAGAATTTATGACCAGTTAAGAAAATTCCTTTTATTTGTTCCATATAAATGTAACATGTATATATATCTAACGGCTGATCAAAATCATTTTTCAACCGCTTGTTTCAGGACAAATGATTTCAGAAACTTCACTTGTTCTGCCTGCATTTTCACTTGTCCCAACATTTCAATGCCCTGCGTAAGTCTGACAAGATGTATTTTAATCAATATTCAACAAATTTATTTCCTCAAAGTGCTTAATTTTTAAGATTTTGTTTACTGTCAAGGTATCTTACGTACACTATTTCTTGCTCTGATATGGTAACATCAGTACTTCCATCAGTAAGAATATAAAGGAATTGACTCGAATTTGACCTTCCGTGACTTCTTCTCTCAGGACTCAATCAATTAACAGAACAAGGTCTCTTGCCCCAAGTCTGTTCTTCAAAACAGGACCAAGTTCACAACAATTCTTCTCCTGGAGTGTGCACAGCATTCCCATTTCAAAAAATGTTTTTTCGTATTGGGCTAGGGTGTAGGCTGTGTTAAACAGAGCTCATATTTTTCATTTCATTCTCATTTAGTTCCAAAATGGCCTTTGCTAGTGGAGTGTTAGCACCCCTAATGTCTGGGTTTTCTGCATATACTGGCTAGAGTCATGCATACACTGTGCTGCACAGGCTTTATGAGGTCTAAAACAATCATGAGACTTGCTTGATTATAGCCTTAATTTGTTAGTTCCACTGAAAAATACATTGGATGAATTTCCAAACTGTGCCAGTTTGATACAATGTCTGCAATAACTGCAAAGTATCTTTCCTTCAATCTAAGAAATTCAAGCCATGGAAACATATGAACCCAATGTGGCTGAAAATTTGTCTCGCTGTTGCATTACATTTGACATATTTGACAACTACTTCATTACAGTGATCATAACATATATCTTGTTGTTAAAATTAAATACAGACCAATCCTTTAAGTACTTCTTTCACTCCAAATGCAATATTGCATGTTTAAGTTGATCCTTTGTATAATAAATTAAAACAATTAAAAACACATTACTGTCATCTAATCAGTTCATCAATGAACCAAACACTTATGCTGATTAAATGCCTTTCATTAAATTTTATTGCAATGACTCGACAGATTGAAATCAGAGGGTGATCTGCTCAAGGGTTGAGTAAACACAATATAACAAGGTCATTTAAAGTACTGCTAATTACTCGTAACTGATTTGTTTGTTGTAAGTGTTTTGATTGGCTGATAATTTGGTTGCTAAGCCCAATATGCAGTCAGGCAGTAATAGAACTTGTGCACATGTAACAGTTATCAATGACCACTTGCTGTAGAATCAAAGGACAAGAATGAATTAATGGAGGCTGAGTCAAGTATGAAGCATGCTCAGAGGGCATTAATGGTCAAATAAAGTTAGATGGTCAAACAAAGTTAGATAATGCGATTCAAGTATCAACATTAGCCTGACTTAAAATGGGTGAAAATAGCACCTGTTACGGACTAATGCCTTGAAAAATTATACTTGTCTGACTTTGAATATAGATAGTCCCAGACGTCAGGCCATGGGATTTGATATCTGTGTCTCTGTCTGTCTGTCATTCAAACACACACACACAGACCTTCTCGCTCTCTTGCATAATGAGATATTGAAATGCATCAGTGGGAGAAATTTTATATCTCCACTGTGGCTATACCACTTTTATCGCCACAGTGGTAAGGTAACTTTAGGAACTATATTCTTTTTCCATTTTGATAAGTTATCTGCTCTTATGGAAGTTATTCAAACTTCTGTTTCCATATTTAGACCTAGTTCATTTTCCTTCTTGTTCTTCTTTCTCCCTTCTCTCTCCCTCTCCATCAAGATGAGCAGATTTTAAACTGTCAAGACTGTACATTTATGTAAACAACGATGTCATCAACAAATGCTGAAAAATTAACACTGAAAAACAAAAATTAAATTTCTAATATTAATTCATTTAAAAATAGTTTTCCACATCCACTGTGTAAATTGTCATGGAATTAAGTTACATGACTTGTTTCTATTTGATATTCAGTGCCACTCATACACTCTTATGACAAATAGTACAAAGCGTTAAGGAAACACTCTTCATTACATATAATACATAATATTGTTTAATTAGTGATTTTAACTCACTGAAAACTAACCAGCTTCAATGGATAGACTACCATTCAACACAAGCAACTTTCAAAATGTTTAATAAATGCAGCCAATATATTTTCAATGAGCTGTACAAATTTAGTTCATCTTGGCAGCCATATATATCTGGTATCATTGTTGGTTGGTTTTATGGGTTAACTCAAATTTTCAACACATGGTGGCTAGTATATCTAGTGGAGAAAGAATTCAGAAAACCCAGGAAGAACCACTGACCCATGGATAGCTACTGGCAAACTTTCTCTCATATCCATATTGGCTGAGCCTGAGACTCAAACCCATGCAGACAAATGAGATCTCAGCAGTCTGTAAAGGTGAGTGCCTTAGACCACACAGGCACCAAGGGCCCCAGTATCATTATAAAGACAACAAATGAATAAATGCAATGTTATCTCACATTTCAGTGAAATTCAGAAGTGTGTAATGATATTTCTCCAGGTGTTTAAAAACTGAAATATACAAGCTATTATGTTCCTTTATTTTATGGAAATAAATATGAAATCAAAATATGGTTCAAGTTTGTTTGTACCAGATTTGTGTAACAAAAGTTAAACACAGGTAGCATTTTATCTAGACAAACCAGACACGTGACAAAAGTTCTCCAAAATTTGATCCAACTAGCTGGAGTTTTCACTTTTAGACAATTCATCACTGTCAAATTTTGTAACTTCCATCACCATCGTAATGTATCAAAAAGCCAACATTTCAGATAATGTGACAACAGTCTGACTTAGTTCATTGACTGTCTTTTCCACATCAGTGAGTTCAAAGCTTTCAAATTTATCATTGACAGTGCTGTCGATAACAATATCTCTCCATTCTTGCTGTATACTTTCTCTCTTGACTCCATTAATATTAAAGCTCAAAACCCCCTTCATTACTTTAAGATTCACCTCTTACCATTCTCTAACAGGACAGAGGAAGTAATGTTGAAAATTTTATGCCTCTTTCTACTTTCAAGTTACATCTTTGGGAATTTTCAGCTATTTTCAAAATGGGGCCAAGGGTGCATGGAAGTGAGACTTTTTATGCATGAAACAGTTAAAATAAGAAATTTTGAATTTCTTTTAAACACTGTTAATTCACAAAAGTTTACTTAGAAATGAATCTTGATATTTAAATAAGTCAATAACAGGATCCATGTAGGACTACTGAGATAAAATGACCAATCTTCAGCAAGAATAAGGCCAAGTTGACTAAAATAGAGTGAAGTCATTACTAAGCATAAAACTTTTTCTAACATTCAACCCTCCTTTTTGAAAGCTGGCACAAGAGTCAAAGTTTAAGTTTGATTATTAATGTAATGCACTGAAACAGAAAGAGGGGCCACCGGAGTTGCAGTGAAATCAAGGCATGGTAAAGATAACGTTTTGGGCATGTTTTGGCAAATCTCACCAAAAGGTGGGGGGTGTGCATGCAACAACCTTGTTACTTTGACTCTTGAGATCTACTGCTACCCTCAGTAATTTTCAAGGCAAACTTCACCAGACTGATTTTTGTTTTTTTTTTTAAAGTTGTGACCAGAAAATTTCTTACACACAACTGAGTAAAATAGGCATTTTGGGGGACAGGGCCAAACAGACACACTAAGAAAATTTCTTCTGCAGAACTATATTAAATGTCAGATTGGTGCCATTTTCATCACAAGAAGTCTTTTAGTGAAAACCTCATACTGATACCATCATCCATTCATGAGGAGTAATGATAATATTTTCAAGATGGCATCTGTCATGGACAAATTAGGCATCTCATTGGCGCCATGTTCATTTAAGACCAACGTGACATCATAACAAGTTTTTGAGAGAAAACCCCACATCAATAGAACTTTCTGTCGAGGAGGAGCTGTGATTAAGATTTTCAAGATCGCTGACATGGCATACAAGACATCAGATCAACACTATTTTCCTTTAGAACCAACTAGACATCATAAGAAGTCTTTAAAAGAAAACCCCATGTTGATATGACTATCCATCCAGGCGGAGTAATAATAACAAGATCTGCAAAATGGCAACTATGGTGGTTATACTGGCTTTGCAAGCAGCACCATTTTCATCTAGGACCAACTAGACCATGTGATGAATGTCTGTGTGAAGTTTCATGGCAATCCTCAAGTAGTTTAGGAGAAGTAGTGATATCAAACTTGAACTAACAGACAGAAGACATCAGATGATGGACAACAGACCATCAAGTAAGCTCTTCTGGTCTATGACCAGTAGAGCTAAAATATCAGTGTTTATGCGGGTGTGATAATTAGTTCCATCACTTGTGAATCCTCTTCTATGACGGAATTTCACTTCCTGTTTTGTCTGGGCTTTTGTGGGTTTTACTTGCTTCTTTTAATCATACCTATCATTTTTGTTGCTTTCACAATCTGAGCATGATACTGGGGGAAAGAAATCAGCCATTCATCATACTTTATCTACTTCCTCGCAAAACTTTGCCACCTTTACAAATGATACATGGCACTAAATGATCAAGTTTGTATCATGTGTCTAGAACTGCGCTTACAAAAATCTCAGAGACGACAATCTTTCTTTTACTCAAAAATGTCAATAAAACAGGTGAAGTTAACCTCAATAGGTTATTCAAAACTATTTAATATTTTCATCATGACTATTACACTTCATTAGCATAGAAAGCTTATTTTTAACCTTTTCAACCAAGACATATTATTTCAGGATGATCCCAAGTTTCATCACATTACATAGCATTTGGAGATTGTTGTAAATAGATGGTCTGAGCAACCAGTGCAAGTAGTAAAGATTGATTGATGGATTTTGTGAATATTCATTTTTAAAAAAATCACAATCAATTGCAACATTTAATGCTTGGCTGACACATCTAAATCTGATTAAAGGTAAATATTTTTTAAATTTTAAATTTAACTTTTAGCGCCACTTTTGGTATATCAAATCTCTTCTTTGAGGGACTTGGTGTCAATCTTACTTAAATCCAAAAAGAGTGCTGAAACACTGGCCATGTGTGCCCTTACCTCTCGAAAAAAGTGGCCAACCAAGTTTGGTTGGGGAGCTCAGTGTTCATTATGACTTACTGGAAATAAAATTGTACTAAGAAAATGAAATCATCTGGTTGCCACCTATATATAACACCTCTTATGCATTCAATATTACCCATGTTTATCAATGTAACTAATTCTAAGTCATGTTAAACAGCAGCATATGAAAACCTTAATGTCTTCCCTACTCATAATATTAACACAATTGTATTAAATCTATCCTATGTGCCAAAATACTGAAATAAAAGAGATATACAAGTTGACCCGAGATTAAGAAAGTGCCCGCAAGAGCAGTTGATCAAGAAGTCAGGGTCAGTATGATGATTTCTGTTAAAATTTCTTCTAATGAGGCTGCTGACTGCACATATTATGAAAACAATATTTTCAGGGTTTTCTTGATTTCTTATCTTCATCCATATTGACAGCATATCAGCATAATAAGTCCAGTACTGAAGGGTCCAGATATGCTAAAGTGAAACTCATGGACATTTACACGATTTTCCAGGACAACACAATCAAATTTTCTAGCTCTTCATACATGATGGAATAATGGTTACTGCGCAGCAATTTATTCACATTTATTTGCCTTTAATCACCTCACAGACCTTTTTACCAAAAAATGATTTTTAAAACAAGAAATAAATAAGTTCAGTATAACTCTATTATATTTTAAATCAAAAGCTATTTACATTGCAAAGTTAACTGAACATACCAAATTTAAAGTCATACATGCCTGTCACAAATTTGTTATTTCTATAATATATATATTAAATTCCAAGCTGACAGCAGTATTATTATGAGAGTGAATACTGGCTCATTTCTCATCACCTGCATATTAAAACTGACTTCTACCAGAGCCCTTGAGTAGTAAATGGACTCAAAAATTTTGTCAGTTACCTTTCAGATCTTTTAAGTTTCTCAGTTGGAACACTATCAGCCTCCTCTAGTTCTTTCATCTCACAAGATGTTTCTCAGTACTCCTTACAAATGATGTTGACTTAGCAGGCCCACTACTAGAGCTTGTAGTAAGATTATTCTTTTCAGCTGGCCAAGTAAAAATGTTTCCGGTGTTTCAGTTCTGTACTTGCTTTTTTGGTTTGTTCATACAACTTAGTGTTTTCTGACCATTCATATGGCATTTTAGAGCTGACTCTCCAATACTATAGTAAAACTCATATAGGTTGTGTATGCACATTTACTCATCTTGCTTAACCAAAGTCTATTCAATCCTGATTATTGAATGATCTGCACTTTAAGTATTATCAAGAAATTTCCAGATGAAAATTACTGATCACTATGGACTTTTACACTGGCGGCCATGTACTAAACTGGTGAAGCAAAGAGCATGTTGCGTCTAATTGTAACAACATAAGGTAATACAAAATTTATCAACATGCATAGCTTTCATTAAGACATCACAGCATGTGGCATTCAATCCGGATTTTACTAGATTATATCTTTAACCTGATCTCATCCAATATTGTCAATATACTTTAACACTGAATTTGCCCTACATACATCTCATGGTGCTGAAATAATGACCTTCCAAAGGAATATGGATGTTTGATGATCCAAATAAAGTGAATAATAAATATTTAAATGTATGCAGATTCAAATTCTAAGAAATTACACCCATTAATGAAATAATTGGTGCTGAATGCGTACATGGCCTATATAACTTCTACTGTAACTCTAAGTGACTGTTTATGATGAAGCTGGAAGAGTGGACAATTAAAGTGAAAATCATATCCGGATTGATGAATGAAACACTGGAGCAACATAATCTATAAACTGATCATGCTGAAATTCCAGGAACAAAATGGTCCGAAATAATTTCAGACGGAGCAAAATGATTTTCAAAGATTTTAGGCCCTGAATTTAAATATCCAAATTAAAGGTGATTGCCTATACCAGGATGCTTTGTGTCAAAAATGGTCAAAGCCTGTTTAGCAGTTGTTTTTAGATAAAGTTATGTAAATGCTTTTAACTTTCACTGGTAGACTGGATATTGGTCGTCACAAATGTTAAAGCTCTCTGTGCCAGGATGCTGTTAAAATTCAGTCGAGTGGTTTTATAAAAGTTATTTAAATGTTTCTATTTTTAGCAACATATTTTAAGATAGATCAGCATTATCTGTATATATTTTGAAAGGTCTTCAGACCAGGATGCTTTCTTGCAAGATTGATCAAAATCTATGCTGCAGTTGGAGAAGTTGTTTGAAGCTTTTCATATTTTTAGTGACAATGAAACTTCATGCCAGGATGCCTTCTGTCAAGTTTGATCAAATTCTATTCAGTGGTTTTGGAAAACAAATCATTTCAAGTTTTTTATAACTTTAGAAATGGCAGCCAGTATTAATGGTGGCGGAGGAACCTGGGAAAACCTCGGAAAGGACCAACGACCCATGAGAAGCTACCAGCAAGCTTTCTCAAATACTCACAGTGGCGGAGCCCTAGACTCGAACCCACGCAGACAGAGGTGAGATGGCAGTTATCTGTAATGGTGAGCACTTTAGACCACTCGGCCACTTGGGGCCCCACTTATAGTAATGATGGCCATATTTTAAAAAGGCCTTCATGCCAGGATATTTTGTTAAATCTGGCAAAATTTTGATTGGTGGTAGCAATGGATAGCTGGCAAACTGGCTGAAACAATACTGATTAGTCTGATGGATGGCTGAAAATTCCAGAGAAATCCAATCAATTTCGGGGTTGGGGTCTAAGGTGATTAAACTCTACAGATTACTCACACATCTCACCTATGTCTGTGTGAGTTGAATTTTGGCTTGAGTAAACAATCATGGGCATGTGAGAAAGCCTGCCAGGTGCTTCACATGGGTGGGTGGTTCTTTCTGCGGTCTTCTCATGTTTTTTCTCTACCAAATATACTGACCACCATATACAGCCCATCCTTTACTGAAAAAATGGCAATAAATCACACAAAGCCAAAGCCAATGGATTCTGGGAGGTGTACCTATAATACGTCACCTGTAAAGAGTGAAAGCTTAAACTATGAATGTTCAGTATATGGGTAGCCAAAAGTGATAATTGGAGGTAATTATAACAGTATCTTAGAAAAATTACTTCTCAGAGATACTATTTTCAGTGTCTCTATTGTATGTATGCATGTGTGTGTATATGTATATATATATATATATATATATATATATATATATATATATGAGAAAGACAATTTTACTTTCTTTCTAGAAGGACTGGATTTAGGAGTTAAAAGGTAATTCCCCAAATGTTAATGTTATCAGGTAATGTAATTGATGGAGAAACAATAATCCAAATATGTCTTCATTATATTGTCTTTGCACAGGAAAGTTCACTGCACAGTAGGAAGCTGCAGCAGATCAGCATTTAGTGTACCAGACTCGTGACCAAATGGGTGCAGATGCAAATCCTACCATAGGACCAGTCTGAATCAGCTAAAGCAGTGTGTTCCTAGGCAAGGCACTTTACTCCATTTGTCTCAGCACTAAAAAAACCTACTTGTGCTGATGTGCCATAAAGCACCAAACCAAACCAAATCATTGCACAGTACAGTAGTCCCCCTCTTGAACGGCCCCACTCACCAGTGGCCACCCGCTCCTTACGGCCAGAATCCGAAGGCACCGACGAATTTGTGTTCAAAAGTACCCCTCACGAAAGCCCACCCGGCTAACACAACCAGCAGCCAGCACATTTGTGCAAAAATATAAAATGTACCCCTCACAAGCGGCCGCATTTTATTTTGTAATATGTATCCAGAACCAAGTTTATTCATAACGTGTGTTAAGTAATCCGATTTCTGTTTCCCGATGTCAGGTTTTCATTCCTGAAAGAAGTGTTGACTAAAGTACATGTACCACGAACGTTAATATTATATCATTTACACCTCACGAGAAGCCCACATTTATTCCATAAAGCCGAGAAAGACTCAAATTTTAATCCATACAAAAAGGTAAGTACACGTAATCCGATTAGCCTTACTGCAGTGTTATCATGAGATGTCCAATTTAGCCACTGATAATTGTTAAGATTACAATTATTAACAGTAGTAATAGTTGAGAAGTGGCAGTATTGATATACAATACACAAGTCAGCGGGAAAATGGTTTGATAGCCTTTATGGCTTCCCTTAGTAAGATGTTGAGCATGTTCACTTCCATAATTAGTGGTTATTACTACTGACAATAATTGTCAAGATTGCAAATCCTAATGGCCACGAGGTGCTACTGTTCAGGTCAATTCTGCGTACGTATCAAAGCCGTTTTGGCTTCTGTCACTTAGTGTAAAACAATGTAAAATCAATAGGGTACCAGACTGCGACTAATGAATCATGTGACAAGACCGCCGTCTTTAAAAACATGCCATTTTGTTTAAATGTAGAAAAAATTTTTATGCAGTCTTGTAGTTGGCAACATTGGAATAAGTTATTGCAAAAAGATCAACATGTCATCGAGGAAAAGAAAAATTCTCAGTTTAGAAGTGAAAGTAATTCAATTGACCGAAAAGGAGGAGAGTTCGAGGATCCTGGCAGAAAAATTTGATGTTGGAAAGACTCAGATAAACAACATCGTGAAAGACAGGGAAACAATTCTGCAGAAATGGGAAGGTGGAATGGACGGAGAAAGAAAGATTGTTACAGCCAGGAGATGTTTGTATCCTGATTTGAATGAAATGGTTTTTGAATGGTTTTGCACTGCATGTGCTAAGAACATTCCACTCACCGGTCGAATGATCCAAGAAAGAGCAACAATTTTGTCAGTTGAAATGGGATATGATGACTTTACTGCAAGTAACGGATGGTTGCACAGATTTCAAGTCTGACACTGGATAAATTTTTCAAGCATAAGAATTCTTAGGAACATTGGTACTGTATTTAAGTGTCTGCTGGTGACAGATGATGTGATCTGTAACATTATTATAAAGACAGTTTTAAAACTACCTGTATATCAATAGTTATTCATAGCATTCTTTCGAAAATGATGAAATAGTTTGTTTTACATTGATTTCACAATGTGCAGGTGATTTTTAAATGAAAATATTAAATGTTTTAGAATTAAATGTAGTTGTGACCTTCTATATACATGTATGTACGTGTATTTACTATTCACATTTGTCATCCCCCTCTAGAAAGGCCAACCACATTATAAGGCCACTATCCTGTTGCAATAGGGGTGGCCTTATAAGAGGGGGACTACTGTACTCTAGTACTTACCTTCCTGTGCAGTGATGGAGAGAGACCTGGCACTCTGTATCAAACCCATCATACTCCCTCTTCCCAAAGGTACACCAGACCCCCTCCCTATGGGAACCACTGCTGGTTGGACTGGAGCTGCTCCTGCTGCATTTGGGCCCTACAAGCACATAACATTATGTGTTAATATAGCATTAATAAAGTTACATTGGCTTTAGCCAAATTCCTCACATCTTGTTAAAAGAGAAATTCTTTAATTCTAACCTCAAATGAGACAAGGGATGCCAGGACTCTTACCAAGTCAATTTTGAGGCCAAGTGCCAAAAGTGATGTTTATTCTCCAAATTTTTATCTGATAATTCCCAATTCAAAGTGTTAGAAACAAAAAGAAACTAGACTCTTTGGTCTAGCTGGAGTTTAAATAATACGTTTTACATCTTTTTTAACTAGCATAATGTAATCTAGGAACTACCAGCAGTTAAAATTCATTGCAAGGTTTAGTTTTTACTGTGCTCATCTGAAGTATGTGGCTCATTCAGTAACTCAAGCAAAACGAGATCCAAAAACATCCACTGCACTATAAGCAAGGGCATGAGTTGTTGAGGGACCCGTAAAATGCTAATAAAGGGATGGAAATCAATGAAGGGAGGTAAAAATATACAGGTAAGTGACAGGTTACATTGTTGAATCCTCATTGTATAATCGCTTTGAAATGAATTCTGAATAAATACCTTTAATTTCAGGATCAACTATATTGAAGAGATCGTTAAAAACATTTCACATGGTTTCTATACACTCAAAATGTGTACTGCTGAACACAGAGTATTACACCACTGATTTTTTGTGTGCAATTGGATACATTCTCATTTTATTGTTCATTCAAAAGTAAACAAGATTAAATTTTTTTTCCCCAAAAAGACTGACATTCATTTTGAGAAACAACATCTAAAATTGTGTTGTGTTCATTTTTGATTCTTCTGTCGCTAGATAGATCATTTGATCAACAGACATAAACTGATTGATTCAGTTACAGTAGAACTAACAAAAAATAACCTGACAAAGGTTAATCATCACCAAACATGAATTTAATGGGTTTAAATTTTTTTTTTTTTTAAATGCAAACAAGAACATGATAATGTTTGGAGTGTGTGACACATTTGACAAAGAACACTTAACATTTCATGGCCAGATTTGCTGAGCATATCCCTCCTGATAACAAATTTAGTTTTATTCCATATTGGTGCTTAAATCTCCAATCCAAAGCCATCCATGGCTTGCCACAAAGAATTTGCAAAAGCACATCCAGTACAGACTTGTTCTTTGCCAAGTATAACAGGGAATTGCACGCCAACATACGAATGAACATTATGTATGATGTGCTGGCTTTACTATCATTAGTATTTACATCAATCATTCAAATTCATCAACTTGATATTGGAGGAGGATTTGATGTCATAATGCCTTAACAATCAGTACTGTAGAGATCTGTTCCGACATCTGGAAGAAAAGTTTCAAGAGTATCTCACATACTGACAATGCTGAGCTGTGCATAAGCTAATCATACTATATTTAAACAGATGCCTTTTTCCTTACCAAGTAAAGCCATGCACAATCTATTGGTTGCATTACTGAACTGTTGATTGTCACTTTCGTTCTCTGAAGAGTGACGATACTGGAGGAATGCCAAAGTTAGTTAAAGCTAGTAGTGCAATTTCTTTAACAAAATGATTATACTGAATCATATTCAACCTAATGTAATTAGAAATGTTTGTTTTGTTAAGGAAACTTGTCTGGAAGTCAAATTTTTTTTATCATTCCTCAGCTACCATAGCTTCTCAACCAAATGAAATGGCAGTTCACAATCGCAATACTATACAGGAGAAAAATGGTAAGTTGATACATTTCTCAGAAATAAAGCATGCATGCTTCATTCAAATCTGCACCTAATATTTATTTTCCACATTACTATGCCAGCACAGATTCAAACATTTGGCAAGCAATTTCATTAGATTTTCACCACTGTGCATCCTAGATTCCAACATGTCATGGGTTACTTCCCCTACATATTCCATTTGAGAAGAAATGCATTTTAAAGGGAAAAAATAGAAAAGATTTCACTGTATATGATTTGAAAATGATTTCTAAGTGTGTTGAATTTCATTAATATGCACATATCTTGCTTACAATGAAACTCTTTGGACAGCTTGATGGTTTAGGTCTATTTACCAATTCTACACAAAAATCAGATCAAAAAATAGTTTCTGATGTGCACATGCTAAGCCTCATAGATGCAAAATCTCATTAATATTCATGGATTCCCTCATTAACAAACTCATACAAAATCATCTCATTAATATTTATGGACCTCCCTCATTAACAAACTCATGCAAGATCATCTCATTAATATTTATGGACCTCCCTCATTAAAAAAACTCATGCAAGATCATCACATTATTAATATGCATGGATCTCACTCACTACTGAATTTGGCTGAGATCTTGATATTTGTAAAGTAACAAGTAAAACTTCCAAAGGAGTATTGCAAAGCAATTATGCTGATGACAACACCATCTCTAACATCTAGAAAAATCCCAATAATCTCAATATCTTCCACAAAATGTGATCAGTGACTTGTTTTGCATCCAATGGTATGCAAGCCAATCCCCAGAAATTCCACAAAAACGTTAAAAATAATACTAATTTCACCAATGAAGAACACCAAATACCATGTGAAACTTCTTGGAGTGAATAATGACAGCTAAATCTTAACAACCACATATCTATGATTTGTCCAAATACAGCTAGGAAACAAAAAATTGAATATCTTGCAACATTAAACTGCTGTTTGTCAATTTATCTTAAGTTACTGATCTAAGAATGTTTTATTAAGTCAGATTTTATTTACTGCCCCACCCCCCATTGTTTTGCATTTCTGTGGCAAACAAAATGAAAACTAAAAGTATAGGGCGCTAAAATCATTCTCTCGTAAGAAAAGCAAATCTCTCAATTATATATATCAGCAACTTAAGATACATGACAACCCAAATATATATAATATTTCACAAGAAAAAGACCTAACTATTTAAATAATTGGATTACATTTAAAGATGGATACAAAACTTTGTTACACAAATTGTGCCACAAAACCATGGGTACAG